>VWZZ01003518.1:42645-113117 GCA_013399095.1 Psophia crepitans
GAGTGTCTGTGCTGGTGCCCAGCTGCCGACTGGGGTAAAACCACGACACAGAGCAACTTCCACCCTAGCAATTCTGGGATTGTGGCACTCAGACCCCTGCGTCCCCCAGCTCTGCTGCAGAATGAGTACAAAGGCAACCAGAAGAGCCCAACACAGCGCTGTGTCAGTCAAAATAGGTCATTTTGATGGCCAAAGTGGAAAAAAGAGTTAGTTGAGTGCTATTGCTTGCTCCTTTTTTTCTCCCCATTCCAACTTGAACATTGAGAAATTTATATTATTCACTTGGCCCTTAGTTCAGTACCCCATCTCTGTGACTATCTGCTCCTCCAAGAGGT
Organism: Psophia crepitans; assembly: GCA_013399095.1. Lineage (NCBI taxonomy): Eukaryota > Metazoa > Chordata > Aves > Gruiformes > Psophiidae > Psophia > Psophia crepitans. The sequence goes on from VWZZ01003518.1 coordinate 42,981, forward strand.
TTCTGGACATTAGGATATGCAAGAGTGATGGCAGAGTTTGTACAGCAGGTACCTTACTCTGTCTTTTGAAAATTATTAGCATAGGAGAGGGATGGGGATCACAGGGAAGATTTCTATGAAGGAAAAATCTAACACACTGTTTTATACTTAAAAACATATTTCACTGCAATAAGATAATACTAGGGTATGAGTGGCAAATAACTCTGCAGTTTGGTACACACACTTGGAACAAAATTGTAGCTGTTTTGTTGTTTCCACTCAAATGATCCGGTTAATCTCAGTGTTAACATCAGCTGTCAAAACATCACTTACCAGATCTGCGTCCTTTATTTGTTCAGCAAAAAAGGTGCGACATCCGAGCAGTTCCCAGAGAAAGAGAAACTACTACATAGACCTGGTGTTTATGTTTAGCTCCTGGTATTCCATCACTGTCTATCACATACAGAGTACCCTAAATTCCACACTTAGAAACACATAAATAAATCAAGAAAGTTTCTGTTTGTATCTGAAGATACCATTCTTCCCCTGTTGGGATTAAATCCAGCCCAGCGAAGACACCATCAATGAGAAGCCCATGTACCATGTCAGCCTTCGTGTGCCCTTGCTGCAGCCTTCCAACATGGCCTTTGCAAAGCCAGCACTGCTACCTGTCCCCAGTGTGCACAGGCACCTCTGCACCGCTGCTCCAGCCAACATCCCCTTCCTCTGCTCCGACCCTGGGACTCGGAGGGACACACGGCTTTGTGCTGGCTATCTCTGGAGCCACACTCTTTAAAGCATACACAGCTCCATCATCCTGGAGATGGTTTTGGCTGCTGCAATGCCCGTTTATCCCAGGTAAAGCATTCGACTCCTTCCCTACCTTTTCATCCACAGAGGGAGAAGAACACACTTCCATTTTGAAGGATAAAAGAGCCAGAGATAGCAGCTCACATTGGCTACATGCCCACAGCTACACTTTATACATCAGCTGGCATTAACGCCTCTGCCTTACCTTTGTACAGGGTATCCGCGTTCTCAATAGGAAGCTGCTTCTTAGCAGCGGCTCTGCGATAGACCACGTGTGTTCTGCCTCCTCCCTCCTCCTCCTCCTGGGCTCCCTTCTCCAGAGGTTCAATGAAGAACTCGTCCTTGTCTGTGCGAATCATGCCAGCCTGCAGCGACAGGGCAGAGATCGAACATTTTGCGTTACTGCACGTACAGCAGACGTTGTGAGTAAACAGGTACAATATGCTTAAGCACACTTTAGTGCTCTCTGGAGAGCAATTAGGATGCAGAGAGGAAACCAGGTGAATTCTTTATTAGAGCACAACGAAGCATCATTTCCCCAACTTGACAAGAAAGGACAAAAGGTACAAACCTGAACCAAAAGGACTTCTCCTCGAACCACATGAGCAAAGTACAGGCCTAAGATTCTGTCTAGGAAATACTCCCTCCATTAGAAACCAGCTACAATGACAGTTACTATGACCTTAGCTATCTGCCAGCGCCAGACCACTCCAGTGTTTACTACCTCTGCTAAATAAAGAATCAGTTTAGTGCCAAAAGCTGGTCCTGATGTGCAGTTCAAGAGCCAAAAAATGCGGAGTCATCCTTTCTGTTCAGAAGCAGGACGGAAAAGTACTACGTCTTCCACACAGGCAGCTAAGCTTCGTGGTTATCTCCCCCTCGACACACAGGGTTCCACTGACAAAATACTCTTTCAAGAAATAGCCACAACCACTTCAAAAAAGGTGTCAGTAGTGCGCTGCTAAGAGATGAAAACTTATTCAGACCAGACTTATTTCAGACCAGATACCCTGGTATGAAAAAGAGAGAAATCTGCACTTCTACAGAGCACCTCAAAGGAACATCTCACCCAAGCGATTCTCACTGTGTTCAGGGAAACCCTCCTAAAGACTGAAAACTGCAAAAAGTCTTTTCATCATGTTCATGCGGGTGAAACAACTTGGGCACCTGGGTCACCTGCGTTTGTGTCCTCTTGCAGTCCTGCCCTCCTGCAGGTCACAGCAGCCAGCAGCTGGCTTGCAGAGATGGTTGGCTTGAATCAATTTTTCCACGTATGTTTGCACATCTGTGTTTGAGATCTTACGAATTTTTAGCTTGTAAACAGAAAGTCTTACCATTAATGTGAAAGAAAGTGTTTAGATTATTGAGAGAAGCCCCAGATCCAACCTTCAGAAGCTCCTTCATCATGTTGTTTCCCAGTCTGCCCACTGATCACCCCAGAGTCACCGGACTTTCAGATTGGGCACAGGAGAACATCTCGACCCTGTGACACACTTCATCTTGGTCTCTGAATCCTCTGCTGCATGAAGCCCTACCTCAAGTTTCCAGGAGAACCAGTCTGGCTCCTTTGAACCCACTATCCTCACTTGAAACAAGCATCATCTAAACGCTCTTCTCGTGTCCCTGTGCTGAAGTTCTCATACAACACATATTTTTCTTCTGCAAGCAGCAAACTATATTCCTCCTGCTATAAATACAGTATGTTCTTTGGTTCCCTCCTTGGAAAAATGTCAGGTTCATTTGTCATGTCTTAACTTACATTAGGCAAGATTTCCAGTCCCAGATTTCATATATATAATGTATACAAAAACAGATTGAAGGGGAAGGATTAAAGAAGCAAAATTATATCGAAGCAATTTAAACTGATGCCATCCTGCCTGGATAGAGGAAACTGAATTTGAAATCCTGTCCTGTTTCTTCTTATCTAATTTAGATTCTACATCAGACACAAAAAAGGTGAGACAGGCTCAGCAGCTCAAGGAAGCTAAGACAACCAAGAAAGTAAGTGCTGAACCCAGAGAGACAGCAACTGATCTTTCACTGCAAAGAGGAATACATGAAAAATTCAGAATTGACGTTATTCTCTGTTTAATGTATATTTTAATTGTATACAGACACACTTCTGGATATTAAATATTATATATCCAGAAATTTTTAAGTCCTTTTATAAGAAATGTACAACTAACGATCAAGAAGGAACAAGCATTTGCATGCTCAACCGCACTGAATACGATGCGTGTGCCATACATATGCCCAGGAGAAATACACAGAGAGCTTGACTGTCATGTGAAAAAAATGTGATTTTGCTTTTTGCAAGTAAGCTATATGGTGGCACATATGTTCATATGTATTTCTGGATTTATTAAACCTACTATTAACTAAGCAGCTAATGCCAGACTTAGTTAAAATGCAGACCATACTTCAGGATCCTGGGGGAACCGCTGCTGTACGATGTACTGATGGCAGTCTGGAGCGATTTAGATCTTCTAAGAAATTTAAAAGATAGGCAACTTCTGCAATCAGTAGTTGAACTGATTAGACAGCAGAACAACTTTTATAGGTGAGCTTTAGCTTCCAGGGTATGGTGGCCTTTGGAAAAGAAAACATCTGTTCAGAGTGAAGATTCCCCCTGAGAAGACGAAGGCGACACCCTGGGATGGACTACAGGACTAAACAGAAGAGATATTTGGATGCTGGTTCCCAAGACATAAAACCAGTGGTCAAACTTGATGTCTCCTGGGGATCATTGTGCCTGGTGCTGGCCCTTTTGCATGCAGGGGGATTCATGTGGCACTGAACACTGGCAAACAGCAGGCCATCCATCAGGTGCTCTTCTTTCCCACTCTGCTTCTTGGATAGACACCACACCACTCTGTACATCAGCATTATCCTCCCTAATCCTGTTGGAGTGTAGAAAGGAAGGAATTTAACCTTCAAACATGGCTGAACATTTCTCTTTTTTTCATTTTAATCTTGGACTAAAATAACTTTGTCTCTTACGCTGGAATTTCTCTTTTTCTTTAGTCCTGACAAACATGTCAATTATTTTTGGTCAGAACTGTTAGGAAAGAATTAGTGTGTCTTTGAATAGTAAAAGAATCATGTATTTCTATCTGTTGTATATCCTACACAGTCTTTGAAATAGCCAACATATTCTCATGAAATAAAATACGAAAATATGGCTGTTTAAGACTTAGAAGAAGAAAATTCATTTAGACTGCAAGGCAGAGTTCCTACAGCAATCCACAGTTCAAGCCATCTGCCTAATAATATATCCACAGTTATAAATGATTCATTAAGAAATACGTGGGGCTCCTGAATGTCTCCACCACACATTTCCTTGCTGCTTTGAGCAAGACATTTAACCTCTTTACTTCCATTTCTCCACCTCTGCACCAGCACAACAGTCTTGCAGGATAATTACGAGGGCTGATTTGTTATTTTTTTGCCAAGTGCTTTGAACATGAAAAGCTCGAGATGAATTGCCTAATGCATTTTTTCTGATACTAATCAGAACACCCGCCAAAGGCCACCACGAAAGGGAGATTGCTTTTAGTCATCAGCTCAACACCAGTGCTGCACACAGCCAAGCCAGCAGTGCCAAGGCACCACTCCCACAGCACAGGTTTGCCCGTGCCCTTCACCCATCAGTCCTGTTCTTACCCACGGATGCCACCACCCTTGTGAGAGCTTGGCATGCCAACACAACTGTCAGACAACCACCAAGTTCATGATGGCAACAGAGAGCATTAACGTTGCTGCAGTTTCCTGGAGAATGCCTCTGGATGACAGAAATGCTGCATTGTTTGAAGAAATTTGCACCTTTCCTTTGACATAGTTTAGACTAGAAGAACTTCAGAAAAGTCTTGTGCTATCCTCTGGACATTTACTCCACAATTAAGTCTTTCAGTTATCAGTTTCCTCAAGTTCTGAACAGAGAAAGAGTAGTCGGTTTCAGGAAGCAAGAGCTTAAAAGTAATGGCTCACAACAGTGGTTTTTCTATCCATCCTGGGACTGTGGGACTTCCAGGAGTTACAGATTAGCAGTGCCTCCCCTCTGCTACCATCCTGCAGCCACACGTCTGCTGTGAAATTCAGAAAGAGCATCTGTCATGGAAAGCACCTACAGTGCTGGAAAAAACCCTGAGCTACTCCCTCTTTCTCTCCTCTTCTGGGACTTTCAATGTGAAACTAAAGCGAATACGGGAATATTGCTAAATAATGACTGCAGCGGTGACTCTGTCCTGTGACTAATAAAAATATAAATTAACTGAAAAAGTTTTTGCCTTTGGAATGCACCAAATTGTAGCAAAAAGCCTACAATATCTGATTATTTCCCAAAGCCGGACATCCCCAGGCCTTCCTTCCAGGGCTTTTTAGATCCCATCTGCAAATTACTCAAGTCAAGCACTGCTTAGTAGCCATTAATATGCATTGAAGACTGGAGCACAAAACACTTAATCAAAAGGAAACTGCAGTTCAGAGAATCAAAACCTCCGCTAAGGTTAGCAAGGTGGTTGTTTAGAAGTGAAACCACACAGGAAAAAATTCACAAGGCAGGCAGAGAGTGACTTTCGTGTCTAATTAAGACAAGAATTGTATTGAGAAGCCACAAATGAGTCCATTGCAATATACTGGGGTTTACAGCTCTTCACTGGTCTCTTTTGGGGGTAACAGGGCTCCTGTGCATCCCCAAAGACCTGCCTGGCTTTCAAGGCCCACAGGATCCACAGATATTGGCAATGGCAATGGGCCACATGGACCCTTCTCTACCACTCAGGCTTTACAAGGCAAGGCCACTCTGCCATCAGGTCACCATCTCCATTTGGGGCTTTCCGCCCAAGGTCCCAGCCACCATGATGGAGACCTCCTTCCCAGCACAGGAGACCAGCCAACAGTTTGGCACGGCACCGCAGGGCTCATCTGAAAAGCAGGTCTCTTCTCCAGTCTCCTCAACATCCCCAACCCCTCTTGCATTTCTGAAGGTATTCTTTAAAAGTCTGATTTGACAGCAAAATTGCCTGGCATATTTAGATCTACAGAAACCTCCAGGTTTTAGAGTGTTAGCTCCTGTGGATAATTAAATGTCTCGCTGGCTCTGCACTTGGTGAGCGACTTAATTGTCTCCTCATTCCCATTCCCATCACAGCTCCCTGTTCTAGGCTGTAATGAAGTAACCCATCTAGCTGCTGCTTCAGGACTCCAGCGCCTCAGCCCATCCTGTAACTGCAAGTTTAATTAATGTTCATTTTCTTCCTCATTAGTACAGCTTTACAAAGTTTCTCATCGCCATATACAGGCAGATTTACTTCCCAATCTCCAAGCACATGATACAGATAGGAAGCTAAAATTAAATGTGAACAAACCTGAAACTAATGTTAAAAAACCTCCAAATGGCTGCTTAGTTAATTAAAGCGGTAACCTGCAAAACCAGAGTGTTTCAGAAACTCTTAGAAACAGCATTTCTGTAAATAGAGAGCGCTCTCTTTTTTTTGAGTATTTGATTCTGAAAAGGTAACCAGCCACATGAGATACCTGTGCGTGAACAAATCCTAAGTACAGTCCTGAACTTCAGGTGATTTTCTTGAGACCAAAGGGAGGTTCAAACTGTCTGGTATATAACCTCAGTGCCTGGGTAAGGAGCCTGCACTGCCTGCAATGTCAATGAAGCCTCCAGAGGGAAATCTGCAATATGGGATCCTCCCAACAATCAATCCACAGAGAAGTAGAGAGAGGAGATTTGCATTTCACTGTATAGTTGCCAAAAATACTCTGTAGATGACTTGAAAGAGAAAATATTTATATTTGTAGGACAGCATATTGGACAAGGTCTTATTCTATTTTTATTTCTATGTGCCTGTACTCTAAATACATGACTGCTATGCGTTTGACCAAAACTAGCACTAGTATAGCACTTTCAGCAGTGAATTTGAAAGCAAATTCCAATAGTTATTTTTATTATGATCCTTCTCTAGGTCTTCGAACCACAGGAGCATGCTTTTAGCAAACAGTAACAGATGTGTCCTCCCAACACTGAAGTCAAGTACGGAAATATTATTAGTTCAATTACATTAGAGTGGACCTGATGCTCCAGGAGCTCCGACGACTGGAGCGAGATCACCCAGGAAGCCTGCAGCAGAAGCAAGGACATAACACAGACCTTCCAAACTCATCCCTGCCCACGTGGGATCTCTGAGCATTTCCACTTCTGCAATGTATTCGTTCCCAACCATGCAGTACATTGATTCAGGAACAGATGCGCTCGGTGTTTTAAATCCATGTAGCTTCATTCATATAGATAACAATAAAAAAAAAAAAAGCTTCTTATGTCATATTTGCATTTGATCCTTTGAGAACATGCCTGGAACCACTGAAGCATTGCAGAGGAGGAATTGTGCAAAGCTGCAAATCCATCTTTCTTTACAGTGAATGGAGGTACTGAAGGAATTGCAGCAAACATTTGGAACGTGTTGCGACTTACTGTGCTATATGCCGCTGCTGCCCTAAAGCTACCCTGAGTTATTCAGTCCCAGGCAGGATGGGGAAGGGGAGAAAAAGAAAGTTTTTAACTGAGCATATGTATTTTTATTACTGTTAGTCTAAAGGAGTATTTTCCAGCTTTTTTTCAATTCAGTTTGCAATTAAGTTGCTTTATTTTCACATATCCTAAAAAACTAAGGGGGTAAAAATTATGTATACACATAGAAATTACACACACAGACTGACAGAGAGGCAGAGCGTGCCGGGTAGCCCTATAGAAGCTGTACATTACTTAGGGCCCCCCATTTATCCTCTGCAGAATGGGGATAAGGTCACATTTTAATGCACTTTGAGATGGACTAATGAAAAGCACCGTACAAGAGCTATTCGTACTAAGAGTGCTTTCATGACAAGCTGCTTTCATACAGTCCTTGTAGCTCAAGGAAGGATGGATATCCTTCCATTCATGCCTCTATACGCTTCCACTGCTACCAAAAATAAAGATTTGTCCCTGGAGCCCGGCTTAGTCGCTACACAACTGTAGGTGTGATTAATAACAGCAGTGGGAAAAATCTGCAGCTGATACAACCTGGAGTTGAGAGAGCTGCATTAGTTTATAGCAGATGGGAATCTGGACCCAAATCTTGCGTTTGTATTGTATAAGTCACTGCAGAAACTCAAAGGGGTTTTTTGTGGGTTTTAAGAGACACAATAGTGAGACAGACTGTGTCTCGTTCTCACTAAACCACCAAGAAAACAGACACAATTAAAGTGATTTCACAAAGCAATGCCAGAAGATTTCAAGACAAGCATCCTGGCCACAGTGCCTGGCTTTTACCAGTGGACAACACTAAAAACATTGCTTCCAACTGCTCTGCCTTTACAAGAACATCCCCAAATTCTCACCGCCATCACTCTGCCTGCCATAGGGCTGGCAGCGGTGCAGGAGACCAGGGCCGTCACCTAAGCACCAGCTCAGGAAATCTGCTGCCTCTGTCCCCCACAACCTGCCCCATCCTAGCAGCCACCCACCTCTGAACCCTGGTAGATCACAAGAGGTTTTCAGAAAATGCGGCTTTCTGCAAAATTAGTGTCTGTGGCAAACACAGATTGCAGCCTGCGAAAGTATTACTGACTTCAGAGCAGGCAAATTCCAAGCAGACTTCCCTGCAGGTGCTGTGCAGGGAGACAGCATCGCACCTTTGCCAGGTTGGTGTCTACCTTTCAGATGCTTCCACCACCAGCAGCAGGAACCTCATTACGGAGGAGTTCAGCTGCAAGAACTGTTACAATTCTGTAGCTCTCTAAATAGACACTAGCAGTTATTTTTCCTAAAATAATGCATAAGCAAAACCATTTTGGGAAGCTTCTAGGCTTGATGTCCACAGGTATGTGTAATTCTAAGGGGGAAAGAGATGAGTTAATAAATAGCTGTTAAGAATGAAAATGATAAATGTGGCAGATCTTGCAGACTCAGGGGATTGTAAACTTGATTGCTGTTGTTGCAAGCAGGGAATAGTAATTGCACTGCCCTGCAAGAGAGTTTCTCAATTTTAATCTTTTAGGGAGGAAAAGCATGAATATCAAGTCCATGAATTTGCTAACAGCAAGATCCAAAAGGATTAACTTTCCCAATTTTAACACAGGGAACCATTGGAAATAAAGCATGTCTGAGGTCACTTTGACAAAACGCATAGTTGAGTCCTACCCTCGGCAATAAAAATGAATTGACGTTCTGCAAGAAAACAAAACCAGTCTGACTGGAAAGCTCTTCAGCTCAAACTCTCTCAAAATGGGACGGTTGCTACACAAGTTTCTTTTCAAAAATATATTTGCTTAAGGCACAAATCACCACCCACTGAAGTCAATGGGTGTCACATTCATAAATCTCAAGGCCAGGATTCATAAATGGATTCATAAATATTAAAGCAGTTTAGTCTGACCTTCTATACAAAACAGGCCAAAGACTTTCGCCAAAGCATCAGTGCAGCTTCCCAAAAACGGTCTGCACCCTGAATTCAGCAGGGCTGGCTCAGATCCATTAATGGGAGGAAACAGAGTCTAGGTCTTCGCTATGGTAAACAAGATAGAAGGATCCAGACCATAAACTGGAGAAAAAGGTTTACTGTATTAAAAGAAGTTTAATATATTAAATTCATCTGAGTTGAAACTTAGTACTTGAAGTCATTTAAAATTACATTACAGAAATTCTGAATCTTCCCTGAATGGCACTGCAGCAACATTTCATATTCCAAAGCAGCGCGTGAGCTGCAGAGTGCAGGCTGCAGGGCAGCAGGAGTGGGCTCTGGCCTGGGCCATTCCCATCTCCTCCTCCTTTACCACCCCTTCTCGGACAGCAGCCCCAGTGCCCACACAACCCCACGGTGAGCAGGCTCAGGAAGCTTATCCCAAAATCACCATCCTAGAAAGATGGATACCTACTCCAGTGAAAGCAAGACCCCCAGCAGGTAAAACTTCCCACCTGGGAGAAAGCATCTCACACCCACTTCGCACTGTTCCATGCAACAGCTCAAAACCCAGACCTCACCACAGGTCCGGAGTGACCAATGCAGTTACTCATGGCCTGCAAAACAGATAGGGTCCCTCTCTGCTAAATGCAAGTTTTACTTAAACTGGATGCCTGTAAGGGTGGGGGGAAACAAAAGCACCAGAAGTTTGCTACAGCTGGGACTTATTTTCCTTTCCACATCCTACAGACCAGCTTATTTTAACCTTCCTTCTCTTACCCTGTATCGGAGGAAAGAACCTGAAAAGGGGTTATCCAAATGAGCGCATGCAAAACTAATGAGAGATGAGCTTTCAATTTGATACTGCACTCAGTTGTAGGCTCCCAGTACAAGATGTCAACAAAGTGCAAGATTCAGTACAGAAACTAAAATAATTAATCCCTGGAGGAATAGGCTTATTAAGATGGATTAAATCAAAGAATTAATGTGCGCTATTTGTCTATATGACAAAGGGGAAGGGAGGCATATGATAACTCTCCAAGATTTGAAAGCATAGAAAGAATAAGAATTGCTGATGAGAAAAGCTTGGACATACCAGGAAACAAACAAAAAAAGAAACTCCGATAGAAATTTTAGCCTGCAATGTTATAGGCAGTCTTAGGCAGCATAAGAAAAGAATACCTCAAAAGCTTGCCCTTAAAAATCTTTAGATTAACATTCCTTATTTTTGACATTGCACTAGCGTCTGCAGTTCAAGGAACAAGGTTTAGACACTGCACAATAACAAATAAATTTTAGCAGACTTCTGCAGAGGAAGAAATAAAGAACATCAGCTGAGCCCAAACCAGAGTTAGGGAATTTGGCAGTAGCTGGTGATCTATGTCCTTGGAAAAGCAAAATCAAACATGTGCTGGGCCTTCTGCGGGCCCCTAGTCCGTCCCAAGGCTCTGCTTTGTCCCGACAGAGGGGAATTTCAGGGCAGGGGGAGCTTGGCCATAGCTGGACAGAAGCTGGAGGCTCTCCATCCCTGATTCACAGGCCAGCCACAAAACCAGAAGCCAGACAGACCACCCAGAGACACCTGAAGCAACATCCCCACTGCTGTAAGTGAAATACAGTGCACTCGCAAATAGGTGAATACCGTTCCTTAAGGGCAGTGCGTATGCATCCGTATGGCAATCTGACTGCTAGAACAAATGCGGTGGATCTCACAGCATGGCTAGAGGTCTCTTAGAACGCGCTGGGGAGAAGTTGGTGCTCATGGCCATCATGGGCATGAGGACAGATGTTCTGAATTTCAAGTTTCAAGTTGAAACCAGGAGTTTCATCATGGATTTGTTTTAATGTTCCCTGTCTGATGAAAGGGCAAGCCAGAGAGACACTGCATGGCTGAGAAACGAGCTGTGGATTCAGTGGATACGGGAACAGGAGTTTGGATTCACCAAGCATTGGGAAAAATTCTGGAATGGATAAAGTATGTACAGGAGAGATCAGTTTATCCCACATCATCACTGTATTGTGTGCTGGAAAGGCTGTAAACAGCACTTTAAATAAAAGGAGAGGAAGGTACAGAAGGGCAAGTTTGATGTGTACTGGTAGAGCACATCAGACACTCATTGAAAAGCAGACAGTCTGGGGACACTGTAACAGCAGCATAGGAAGCACACAGGAGCACACCAGCCTGTCAGTGGAGAAGAGAGCCTAGAATTAACTCAGATTAATCATTTAACCATGCCAAAGAACAAGCCAGAATCTCTCTAGATTAAATTTCTAGTTGTATGTAGGAAAAAAACAGTATAGGGTGATACTGCCAACTGCTTGACCAGGACAGCAACGGAGATACGCTGAGGGAGAACTGAAGTGCTGGAGGGCAGGAAGCACTTTATAACGGCAGGTGTCTACAGCTTCTGTGGAGACTGGGCAGTGTACATACCATCCACCACACAAGTTCAGAAAGAGCAAATGGAAGTCAGCATTGCTAAACAGCAAGGCAAGTATTGGAAGCATACAGGCATCCTACTGAAAAAAAAAAAGAAAAAAAAAAGAAAAAAAAGAGCCCGAATTAGGTGAATAGAAAGGGTCATAAACTGGCAGATTAAAAGTAAAATGGCAGTAAAGCAAGCCAAAAGAGAGTCTGAGGAATAACTTGCAAAAAGCATAAAAATAAATCATAAAAACTTTCTGAAATACATCAGGAGCTGAAAGCTCATCAGGGTATCTATAAGGCCAACAGGCTGAAAGGAGCACTCAGAGACAGCACCATAACAGCTAAATTAAATGAGGTTCTTCAAAACATGGTCACCTTGGAGAAGCTGGAGAAAGCCCCTATGCAGGAGCTCTCCCCACCTAAGGCTGAAGTGAGGATCTGCCTCAAACTGAAAAATCAGAAGAGGACGTTATGGAATAAAATCTACAATAAAGAAGTGACAGGACTTCAACCTGACAAAACTAAGAAATGAAACAGTCTAGGTACTGTGCGTGTCATGTTTGCTCAAAACAGCTTCAGAACCAGAGCACTGAGTGCAAATGAAAATGCAAAGCCAGGTTCCAAGAAGAGCTCTTAAAGAGAACTTGAGTACAAAGACCAATAAGACTGACAGATGATGAGGGTACGGCTTCATACAACATACATTTCAGTTTCGGAATCCCTTGCCACAGGAAGTGTCTGCTAAGAAAACAGAAGGTTACTAACACTAAGACACCAAAGAAAATCACTCATTACCAGCCCGATTTGAAGACAAGGTAAGGACTTACATGGACCTCTGCTCCAACACGTAATTTTGTCTTTCCCTCATCTTCAGCACCTCCATTTTTTTCGGGTTTTGCTGTTTGTGCTTTGCCTTATATTTTTCTCCTCTACTCCATCCAAGGCTGAAGCTAATAATAAAATAATTTAATATTGTCTGAATTGAAGAACAAGAATGTTCCCTCTGCCTGTTCCTTGGACTATGGCTCCAGTAACCATAAACTTTTCCTCAAACTCCAAGCAGCACAAGAGAATTTAAAATACATTCACGCACAAAACTCTGAAGGATACAACCACAGCTAGATAATAACTACAAACACAAGAAAAATTAGCAAGTGTTGAATAGAAGGTAGACTGTTAACAACATTTTATTTTGGAAAACAAAAAACACCTATACTTTTAGGCAAAAGTTTAAAGAAAAGTTCCTATTTTCTCAGAAAAAAATAGAAATGAAGCTCCAACCTTTTTGCAGCAACTAGCAACTAGATACTCAGAAGTTGGACACAACATACACCGAGTCAAATGGAGCCTATAGAGGATGGACCCCCTGAAAATAAGAAAGTATGGAAAACAAAGGCAAAGAAGAAGCATAAATCAGCCTGTAAATCTTTCAGAACTACTAGAAATCAAACTACATACCATACATCACTGAGGCTGTATATTCACATCAGTAGGGCTGGGTTAGGGCCACCAAACGTTCTGGTTTACAAGTGGCATGTGTTTATTTGGACAATATTATTACCACAAATGATATTAAGGAAATTTTTTAAGAGGTGGTTTCCATACTTGACATGTCTTCTATAAAATGACATGGCTTTCTTATTTAAAGTTGCCTGTAAATCTCATGAGACTGCTTTATAACTAAACAGACATTATTAATTCAGACTGTTAGGCAGAGAGAAAAAAAAAACCCCAAACATTTGTAGCTCTTGAACCAACAACAATGCTTACAAACTTCTCAGAGTCAATTGTCCATAATCATTAGAAGAAGTACAAGCCAGGAATCTGGATCAGAAGAAATATTATAGCAAAAAAGCCAGTTATCTCCCCTTATAAATGCAAAAAATGTTAGTTTTCAAAAGAAATTGTCAGATAATCTGTATGCAATGTCAGTTATTGCAATCGTCTCTCTAAGCCTTGCCTAGAGGAGGAAAAAATATGCAGCACAGGGCAAAACATAGCTGTTCTGTGTTTCTTGAGGGCATCCAGAATGTTGATGAGGATACCCACCGGTGACACAGGGGCATCCCTCATCCAGTCAAATATGTACATCCGAGACCACCCAGTTAAACACACTGGTGGTAAGATGCAGCCATATGACCAGCAAGCCTCTGAGCTTAACGATGAACTTCCAACATTTCTGAAAAATTACAAAGAAGGTCAACAAAATCCTCACTTTTCCACTCTAAATTTGCTTTTAACTACACAATTTGGGTTGAAGAAGACACTATCAGGAGCCCAAGAGACAATTCAGGAAGATCAGGGAATGAATGCAAAGGAAACCATCAAACGGAAGCTAACACTGACGAAACCCTCAAATGCTTTCGCAGGAGCATTTAACCAACCTACACATCTTAAAAAATCCTAAATTAGCTACTTCCAACTCAGGTGAGAGATGGATGACTATTGCAACAAGTTCAATGAAGATTTTCTCTCACTCTACAGTCAAAGTCAAGCAGCACCAAAAAAAAATAAAAAAGGATGTTTAAATATGGGATAAAAAAAGACAAGACAGATGGTATTATTATTCTGTTACACAAGTCAGTGGCATAGCTGCACTGAAAACACTGGATTCAGGATGCCTGCAAATACAACCAGACTGAAACCTTTCCAAAGAAGTGGAATGGGAATGACCAAGACCTCAAAACCACTCTCATTTCAGCAGGGAAACTGAAGACATTAAATATTTGTTTTAATATGAACGAGAAAGGCAGAGGGAAACAATTAACAGTGCAACCCGGAATACCTGAAAGTCATCCCTTCATTTCACAATAAAGAGTGAGAGAGTATCAATTAAATTAAAAGATGATTTCCCCTGCCTCCCTCTGCCTTCAACAAATCACAGGGTAACTCCATGGTTTTCATTCTCCAGCTGACATCTTATAGCAAATTAAAGACCTTTAATACAAACAGTGAGGCGCCTCAGAAGCTCCAGGGTGCCCCAGAAAGAACAGAAGCAGGTCTGGACTTCTTGGTCTTGGACTCCTGCCAGACCAAAAGACTCTATCAACTGAAAATGCCCAGAGGATCCTAAAGAGAAAAATCTCTTTTAGTTTATTTTTTTAACTAGTGATATTACTTTGTATTTATGGGCTGAGTTTGTACTGGTAGCTTTTTGTTTTTACAAGTCTATGTTCCAGCTGACCCTGGTTTCACAGTACTTACACCTACTGTGACAGTTTTACAACCTGTTGTAGCTGCCCCACGCAACACAGCCAGAGCCGAGCTGTTCTTTTGGTAACACCGTCAGGTTTCATAGCTCTCCTTCAACAGGTTTCAAGATCTATTTAGGTACCTCATCTCTATGGTAACTGCCAACCCTACGGAGCCTCACAGCACCATGCCGGAGGAAAGCAATCCCCCATCCCTCGCTGGGGAAATGGGATGGGGGAAAACTGGATGACTTGCCCAAGGACACGCAGGAACTCTGTAGCAGAGATGGGAAACCAGATGTGCTGAAGGGCAAGTCCAGAGCAGGAACCACAAGAAACCCTTTCCTCTCCTACCAGCAAAACCTCATGCTCCAAGCGGTTCAGAGCAGCAGAGTCACTTCCAGCCATGCTGTGGTTCTCAGTTTACAAAGCAGGAGCCTTAAGGGCAACGTCATTACGTGCTCCCTCCCTTTGCTACTCCGCTGCAAGGAGTCGGTCGACGAACTACCCCCTCTTCCAGCTGCTCGCCGCCAGCACGGCCACCAGCCCGGGCCGGTCGCTGCAGTGCAACGAGGAGCTTAACGCAATTAGACTTTCACGGGATTGCTCTGAACTCTGGGGAAGCAGGAATTTCACAAAGCTTTAAAGGTTGTTTTTAAAAGTTTTCCAGATTTTATCATTTTTCACACAGTCTGCAATTCGCCTTCCTGGCTTTTGAAAACCGACACACAGCTGCGCTTTGGATCGCAGCTGTGCCTTTTGGCAGCAGGCGGAGGAGGCCCGATGCTAGGCCGGGGTAGCTGGCGTCACCCCGCGCCGCTCGGCCTTTCTCATCAGCGAGGAGGGACCGGTCCCGCTCACCGGCATGGCAGGGTGCGCCGCTGCGGGCTCCTGCTGTACCACAGCGTTTCTGAACTATTAAATACCAATTTAAGGCTGCTCTCCTGGGTAGAATCAATGTGAAAAAATGAATACACGCATGAAAGGTAGTGAGATACAAGACAAAAATCTAACGAGGGTTGGACTTCCCCCCATTTTAAGGCAGTCGTCTTTCTTGTATTTTCCACTTCAAGTTTTTGGTTTGTTATTTTTGGTCTGTTCTGGTGTTATCCAGGCTCCTACCAATTCTCAGCATCTTATTTTCATATCCATCATTCTCCCAGATTCTAAACATATTTTCTGCCTTTTCCAAAGAGCTCACTGGGTTTCGTGTGGTTGCAGAACAGATGGCACAACACTTAGATTTGCTTTAGTAAACGGACAAATGTGATCGCTTTGTTCTTCTCCCCTCGCGTCTGTGCTCGGTGGAGAAGTCTGCCTCTGCGAGCCAGGTGGCCGAGGACAGTGCAGCAGCGATGCTGCGGCCACCAGCCGGCAGCGGGGCAGGACCGGGCGCTTGATCTCCCAGAGCCGAACCAGCACTCGGGCAGCACGGGTGGGCACAGACGCAGCATCTCCCAGTCGGCACCACGAGAACCAAACGCAAACGAACACCTTCCTCCCCCCAAGGGCTACAGGAATAACAAACCTTAGGAAAGCATTAAGGCACACGAGGAGGGAGGGAGAACAAGGAGCACAAAAGAACAAGATACACTGGCTCTCTCAGAAGAGCCTGAGGACAAGTACTGTCATTTTTAGCCATACTTCAACTTCTTAAGCAGACTTCCATCAGTCAGAATTATAGTATGTGGAAGGAACCTGTTCGTCTTGGAAAATCAGAGGCCACTTAGTCTCATGACAGGAGACTGTGATCAGACCCAGGTTCTCGCAGAAAGTATGGAGCAGTGAGACTTAACCCCTGGTCTGCTGAGCACTCTCCTGTGGTGGCAGACACACGTAGCAAGGCGTCACAGAATCATAGAATGGTTTGGGTTGGAAGGGACCTTAAAGATCATCTAGTTCCAATTCCCCTGCCACGGGCAGGGATGCCACCCACTAGATCAGGTTGGCCAGGGCCCCTTCCAACCTGGCCTTGAACACTGCCAGGGATCCAGGGGCAGCCACAGCTTCTCTGGGCACCCTGTGCCAGGGCCTCAGCACCCTCACAGGAAAGGATTTCTTCCTAATATCTCATCTAATTCTCCTCTCCTTCAGTTTAAAACCATTGACCCTTGTCCTATCATTATCTACCCGAGTAAAGAGTCCCTCTCCATCCTTTTTTATAAGGCCCCTTTAAGTACTGAAACTCTGAAAGTTTTGATGGGTGATGGATGAAACAATCAGTCTCTTCTTTGAAAATCCAGGTATGACTAGGTCACATCATGCTTACATAGAGCACCCCACTCATTCTTCACGTGGGCTCTCATGGGCCCACGAAGCACAAACATATAGGGTGCACAGTGGCATCTCCAAGGGTGTCCTCAATTAGGTGCTCAGAAGAAATCTGGACCAAAGCACCTCATGAGAGAGAAGATGATGATGAGTTCATATTTCCAGCTGATCACATCAGCAACCAGATGTGTGTTTGAAAGATGTCTGGGCTATAAGAACAATTCAGGTCACCTCTGCTTTGTCCTCCTAAAAATGCTTAAAATTAAATGGCAATCCTTCTAGCCCTCAATGTGACACTTACTGCCTTCTTGCTCTGGGCTATCAGCCTTTCCTCCTTCTCCACAAAACCATCAGCCCATTCCAGAGGCACCACAGTGAAGTATTTGAGCCCACATCGATGTATTATGGAATTTTCAGTTACTCGTTTTTTGTTTCCATTTGGGCTAATACCCATTTAGAAACACCATAAATTACCATGAGAAGGAGATGTCATTTTCCAACCCTTGGGGATAACCTCAGAGGGAAGAAGGGAAGTATAAGGAAAGTTAATTAGCCCTGAGGTCTTTCTTTGGGGAAAAAAAAGCATGCGAAGAGAGGGATTATTAAAATACCTGTGTGCTCCCAGGGCTCAGGCTCCTCCTGGCTTTACATTGGACTTGTGATCCTCGACACACTACGCTTGGGATGTCTTTGCTTTATCAGCCAACATTAATACAGACAAAATTTTAAACATACTAATGCATCCTTGGATATAAATGCATTGGTATGTTCATGAGCACCAAGTGATTTTTATCATCAACCAACTTGTTCATCCACTCCCTAACTTCTACACTCACAAGCGAGTTGTATTTGTAAAACTGGTCACTACAGGTAGCGACACTTAACCACAGATCCGACAGAAACGGTCTTTGGTAGCTACTTCCTACCTTGGGCAAAGACAAGTAAGAAAATAGAACAGAGTAGTGAAGGTCAATATTTTTCTATCAGTTTTTTAAGGGTTTTCTTACAGAGTTTTTGCTGAATTTTTATAGTTTGTGGGAGAAAAAGTAAAAGTAATTTTAGCTCAGTCTCACAGGAATTGAAAATTTTTTATTTTTATTTGACTCTCTCCAAGTCTTTTTATGCAGCTCTCAGGAGTGAAAAAACTTTGCTTTTTCCACATCTTGCAGAGATTTTTAAAAATTAGCATAATGCTTTAAAATTAATTGCATTTTTACAATAAGAATACCTTCAGCTTTCCTGCAGGCACCTACTGATGTAAATCACACGATTATGCAAACCATAACCAATATTTTGGTGCCAAAAATACAGCTCAGCAGAGACACGTATAAATACTGTCCAAACCTTGGAAAATAAAGGTTACAGAAGTAGATAACGGAAGTCTCAGCAGCTCTTCAAATTTCCTTCCTTTTTAACTTCCTTGGAAAGGAATCAATTAAGAAACAAACACTTCTTCAGCTTCTGCACCACCCTATTTTATTGCTCCCGTCTCATGAGGGAAGCTAAATCACACCTTAAAAATTCCCTTAACATTCCCTTTAGGGAAGCAAAGTCACTTGCTGCGGCCAGAGCTCTCAGTGCTCAGCTCCTGTGCCCAAACAGTCGTGGGGCTATCAATGCAAATCCACAGGAACGACAAGATTCAGGTAGCAGCAACTGATCTTTGGGACTCTGTTCTTCTCTGAGACTTTCATGTGACTCTGCAGCAACCAAGACAGTTGGTACAAGTGAAAGATGTGCCCAAACAGAGGCTTTTCCTATTTAGCATGTGATTCATATGGGGAGAAACTGCCGAAAGACCCATTTACTTTCAAATTCTTTTTGCACTCTGCCAAGGTAAACTTGGGCATTTGTACGTTTTTGTTCAGCACTTGTACAAATTTTATAAAGGACTAAAATTAACATGCAAGGACCTAATCTGGTCTAGCATAGGGTCTCCCTGCCCATGGCAGAGGGGTTGGAACTAGATGATCCTTGTGGTCCCTTCCAACGCAAACCATTCTGTGATTCTATGATTACACCTCTTTAAAAAAGAGATGAAATATAATTAAGTATTTTTATGCATAAAAAGTAAACTTGCTTTTTAAACCGAGACCTGATCTTTCCTCAGTGAAGCATGCCTACAAAGAACAGCCAGGTATCCGGCATGTGCGTGCACTTCTAAAACGACAGCCAGGGCCTGATATTACAAGGCCCCTGTGAAATTAATGGGGAAAAAAATAATCATTAAAGTAGAATATCAGTACCACAGACTAACTTTGCAGTGCAAATAAGTATACAGATCAGCACAGACCATGTGATCACACTATCTAACGTGACTACCATGTTTTTTAAAAGCATTTGATTCATATGGAAAACGCGTGGACAGAGAAGCCTAGAGACTCCCCCGTCTGTCACCATCTCCTCCAGTAACTCCTGTCCCACTCACTAGTCATGCTAAGCCTGCAACTCCTCTTAGCAAGGAAAGGATTAACCACACTCTTAACCCTTGCTGGAAATGCCTAAATGAGAAGAGCCAACATTCTTAATATCAAGACACATGGCTGTAACAGAGACAGAGACACTGTGTTTAGAAAAGCATGTCCCTTCATGCCGTACACACCTCTGGGTGCCTGATCTCATTCTGCTACTACACAGAAGATGAGTGAGTTAATTGGCTTAATTTTTTCCGTTTGTTCTCCACCAATCTGTTTTGCATCTTTTTAGTTGAGAGATATAGATGAGACCTAGGTCCTCCTGAGTGAGCTAGTGCTCATTAACAATACACATAGGTTTACTGGAATCTGTTCTTCCTTTTTCCTTTGACCGAAGCGTAAAGAACTGTGCACTGAAAAAAATATATGGATATGAATATTTTTGTCTTTTCACGCATTTCAGACACCGCAGTGTGCCTCCGCTACACACCTCATTTAAGGATGCATAATGTCAAATCAAAACAGGTTATGTTCATCTCATCTATTATTAACCAAGGATCTTCTGTACAGATTTGAGTATATGTTTACTCTGTGAAAGCCTACATATTGCAATCTACAGTTAAGAGCAATACTAGACACCTACATAAACAGAGAAAAAGCCGTAAGAATTCTGCAAAGCAAATGAGCAAATGCTAAATAGATCCTATTATATTGCTCCGACTCTACTGCAGTGGAAAAGGGAGAATAAATATTGAACATGCAGGATTATCATTTATTTTTGCTGAAGTAGCTCAGGAGTAAAGAGTTAGGCATTGCGTAAATATGCAACCCACAAATGGCTTATGATCAAACTACAACCCTGCGCGCAAGGACTAGATAGCAAAAACAAACCAGGAGTGGGGAAAACATCAGGTTATCAGAAAGAACGATCTGCCAATACGCAGGAGCTGGAGAACTTGAGGTTGTATAAGTCAAGTCTCGTTACACAGGTGCCCGTGGCAGAGAGCGCATCGCTCAGCTGCGCGCTGCTACGCAGCCCTGGACACCGCAGCTCGGACACCCGCCGTCCACCTGCTGCAGTTTGCATACAGAATCACAGAATTGTAGAATCATTTAGGTTGGAAAAGACCTTTAAGATCACCGAGTCCAACCACAATCTGCATGGTCCAGAGCACAGAGCCCCGGAGGCTCACTCCATATGGGAGGCACATGTCAGGCTGAGGGCACAACCATGCAAGAAATGATGAAAAAGCAACACAGGTTACAACAGATTGCCAGTTACCAATTCAAATGCGACAAACGATCCCTGTGGGCAATGCTATTTCAAGAAATGTCTACCTGGCAGGGCAGCAGCTGGGTCCAAGAGCACGGGCTGCCAGCCTGTGCTTTCCTGAAGTTGCACTTTCAGTGCTCATCCAACAACATCAAACACAGTTGGGGTAAATTACACACGCTTCTTCAGGTTCTTAGGGGATTTTAAATTGCATTTATAATGACAACTTGATCACTGAGAAAGACTAGAAAGAGAGGCAACAAAAGCCCCCAGCCTCAGCGCAGTATAATAGTGTGCAGCCAGAGCGATTACAGCCAGCAAACCTGGCATAAGCAATATGCAGCACCTTGTCAAACAAGCAGTATATGTGTCTAATGCCTTTAATTTTGTTTATTGCAATCTGGCGCATTAATAAAGCCCATTATAATGGGCAAAAGAAAGATTGGAGCAATTTCTACAGATCAGTGTGCTTGGAATTATTACATTAGCTTCCAGTTTTGAAAAAGTGCAAAGATACATGGTTCTCATTAGCTGACAAATTTTGTGAGAACTACAGAACAGATATTCGAGTGGTAACTAATTCCTGCTACTGTGTGACTGAGTCAACATTGTTTAAAACAAAAAACCCTAAACAAAATAAACCAAAAAATCCCCATAAACCAGCAATCTACTTGTAGAAAATTTGATAATCTCTGGGCCTGGTGTGGACTTGTTCTGACCCATTATTAGGAATAGCGAAATGGAGAAAAAAAGTCAGAGTTCCTCTCCATTCACTCTGCAAACTTAGGACTGAAAGAGGTCAACGCTGGAGTCTGGTAAGGTTACCATGATAGAGACGGCCTTTGTGTACTGCGTACTATGAAAATCAGAAATTAAGTTTCAGAGCAGGTAGAAGACAGGAAGAAATTTGACAGTTTATATTTGTTAATGAAATTGCTTCATCTGCCTTCTAAGGAAATAATGTTTTGGCAGAAGTGGGCCAGAACAGGAAATTCTGGCAAATATTGCAATTTCTGTGTCCAGTTTAACAGCTGAGCTTCTGAAAATCAACTGCTCACAACAAATCGCTGTGAATGAGCTACAAAGTAAGGACTGCTGACAGAAATTATTTGGTACATAATTTTAATTAACAACTAAATTCAAGTGAGTCATGCTTTATTCGCAGGCAATTCACAAACAGAAAAAGGTGACATTCATAAAATAAATTACTTTTTATGAATTATTCACCCAGTTCTAGTATCTTTTTCAGAATTTCCAATCAGTTCTCTAAACCCTACTGTGAAAAGTCCAATACCAGATTCATTAAAACATACTTAACATCACTGAACCCTGAAGGAAAGCATATAAGGATCAGTCATTACAACCAGTTGTTCCGCATCTGAAATTCCTGGTTTACACAAATGCAGAACGTGGTCTCTCACCTGCGGTTTAAAAGACCTATCAACACCTGGATTGCAAGTGCTGTCCTTCAGAAGAAACTAAAGATCTCTGGGTGTGACCTACTGACCTACTTCAGGACAATCATTGGCAGACTTGAAAGACATCGCCTTTCTCCTGACAGCGGGTGGCTGTCGTAAATCTCAGGATGAAGGCCTGATCACAGACCTTGTCCCTTGCCATGTGAAAGAACATGCCTACAGTAAGGTGAGTCATGGGCTGAGGGAGTAAACTTTTCATGTCCTGACCTTCCTCTTGCCCTAAACCACCACCTGGGTCCGTCCTCCAACAAGAGTAGGAAAGAGGCGTACAGGCTCCTGAAACAGCAATGTTCTCGATCTGCACTGCCAGGATGCAATCACAGACCCTCCGGTAATTCATGAACGTAAATCCTACAACGGAGGCAAGCAACCCAAATACATTCCCTGACCTTTGCTCGGGGAAAGCAGTGTAGTGATGAATGGAGAGGAACTGGAGCTGCCGCTATCTGCATTACTCACCATGGAGAGTTCACTTCTCCCCCATTAGTAAATACCAAAATATGTAGTTTTATTGGCAGCCAAATAGCCAGGCTGTGGTCCTCAGAGGATAATCTGGCAGTCATCGCTGCAAAGTTTCTCCATTTGGTTTGATATTAAGTTAAATAAGATGTCTCAGATCTCTCTCATAACAGTCATCTGGTGTGTTATCTCCCATGTATATTATATTAGGAGAGCTGTTTTCCCAAAACCTAATGTATCATTGTAACTAGCATATGTCAGGGAATTGCAAATCAGCACATTACAGAGCATCGCTGCAGTCCCAGCCCTGAGAACAAAATACCGTGCCAGAAGACAGGACCATACGTCACCAGAGAAGCTTCTGCTCTGCTGGGAAGCAGAGTGCGTGCTGCTCTGGGCACGTCGGGGTCCCAGAGATCAGGCAACACTGGAGGAACGAGACACATGATGCAAATCTAATATTTTGATTTTTTCCCAGAATCTTAGCCAGATTGTCAGTGGTTTGTTGGTAGTTCAAGGAAACCCATAAAAGCAGGAAAAGAAACATAATTCTCCATCACCTGAGAATAAACAAGAGGGCCCAGGACAGGTAGTAAAGTACTTCAGAGAGACTTCTGTCCCTCCAGGTCACCATGATGGAGGGAGAAGCCTCCACACAGAGGAGAGATGAGTGACGCTGCTGTGTTCAGTGCTTCTATGCATACCTGATGCAGATACAGAGGAGGGGAGAGCAGAGAGGAAGGGTTGCTGCTTGAAAGGCTGGAAAGGGGTTCCCTGAGAAATATGTCAGCATAAATAAATTAACTCTGTCCTCAATTAAAGAAAATAATTTTCAATGTGTGAGTTCTCTACAACTCTGAAAAAAAAAGTTGCTGCTTCTCATTTTTTAAGGAACACCTAAATTTTACACAGGCATTTCTGAGCAAATGTACAGTTAAGGGGGAGGGCAAGTGTTCTTTTCAGAGGGAAATGGACCCAAAACTTCCAGCTAACCCTAAAGGACCTACAGCTGTGTTCCCTCTGCTACGTCACCGCCTCAGCCCTACGCAGCCCCAGCCCCCGGTTTACATCCAAGAAACATGACTAATGTGCTGGAGACGTAATCTGATAACTCAAAACTCTGGACAGTGACCTCTGAGGACAGCATGGTAGGGTCTGAACGCAGCACATGCTCTGAGCCACCAAGAGCTCATACATCTCTTGAACAAGGACAAGCCACGGAAGCAGTTAGAAAGTTAGCAGTTTCTTAGAGCAAAAGAAAACAGGGCCCATAAGTTACTCAAGTCCGTGGTGCTCTGTCGATTCCGTGCCAGCCTAACACCCCAGAAAACATTTTCCTTGGAGTCTCAGCAAACCTGCAGCTGAAAAATGCTTAAGATAACTCCTCTATTTGCTGCGAGCAGGAAGAAAGTGGGAACAGGAAGGCCCGTGACTCAAAACACCAAGGGGAGGAAAGACACAAGAAGAGATGGCAAAGGCAGAATGGGAGAGAAAAAAGAACCTACAGTAAGGAGCAAAAAGGTCCAACGGAAAAGGATCGAGAGGTGAGGAGAGAACAGAGTTTCAACTGAAATGCCACAAGTGGTTTGCTATCCAGCTGCCACCAATGAATTTTTAGAAATAAGAAATTTATATGACAGGAAATATAAGGTGATGAAAAATGACCAAGAACATAATCCAAAGTTTCTTCCTCATCACATATATGCCTGTAATTATTTCTTATTACCTTTATTTTTTTAAAGGAGGGGGAGAGAGAACCAAGCCCATTGCACTGTTCTCCAAGATCATTGCCTGGGTGTAGCAGTACAACACATCCAGCAAAAATGACCCGCGGCAAGTGAACACTCATGTGCAGTTCAACAGCTGCACATCGTTTTAAAGATGAACAGAAACAGACAAAATACATTTTGTGTTATTTTAATATCTACATATATAAATATATCTAGTAGGTAAAGGAAATCGAAATCCAAAGCACTAGCAGACTGCCAAGAGCAAAAAAAAACACGTGGTATTGCTGTTGGTTCCAAAGAAAATGGTTTGTCTACCTTCTTCCAGGAACTTTAAAAGATAGTGATGGAAAGCAAAAGGAGAGGAGAAAAAAATATATAGAAAAAGAAGAAAATTACCATGCAAATTGAAACCACACACAGGATCCCATACGTGTATCACATACTCCAGCTCGTGGGATGTATCAGCCCTGTAACTCACAACTTCAGGTCAATACTCTCCACTGTCACCTTTCTCTCTCTAACACATCTGCTCTGGGCATTATTACACTCTATGGTTTATTTGTTCACGTAGAGACAGTGCAAAGGACCATCTGTAAGTAACAGTCAACTTACATTAACAACAACACAAAAAGAGTTTTCCTGGAAAGCTTCACAGATCCGAGATGGAGTTCTTATCTCCTCTCTGGTGATGACTTTTGTGCAGCCTGAAGGAGCAGGTGGGGAAGGCTTCTAACTTCTCACTTGTGATCATGGGAGCGGAGAGGTGAGAGGCTGATGTGATCCCATTCACAGCCATCAGCCACATCTGGGACGGTACTTTTTTGTAAACAGATTATTTAGAAAAAAGTAAAATCGTGTGTTCTGATTTGTGATTGAGCCATGCCTCCTTCCACCTGGCTAACCACGCTCTGAGCCTCAACAGCCCAGCAGAAGCGGGAGAGTGGACACTGGGCAGTGTGGAGGTGTTGCAAGAGGACCACGCCACTGCACCATGTAGATGTTGCTGCAACTGGTTTAAAAACAGGGCAGTGGACACCAGTCATGAAAGGAGGTCTCAAAATAAGTGTAAGGGGAACTTATACGAGAGATGTTTCAGGAGCTTCATGTAGTTTGGAAAAAAATCATAGCTTAGCAGCCTTTCAACCAGATAAGGAGGCATCACAATCCAAAGTAGAAGGGTGAGCAGAATAAGCAGAGGTAAATGCATCAAACAGCGCCACAAAATTGATACACGTCAATTAAAGCTCATTAAACCCTGGGGAATATGCTCATCTGAAATAGGCATTTGTTCGTCATAACTTAATCCTACCCAGAAGATGAAAGTACAGCAACGGCTCCTGCTTTACTGCCAGACAAGACCATTCTGGCAAAGGCTTGATATGCTCTAGCTGAGCCCCACTAACTTCACAATTTTAATGAGTTTGGATCAAATTGTTTGGTTCTTCAAACAAACAACCCTCGAGTATTGTTAAAGAAATCGTAAGGCTACTATATCAAGTAAACAAATTAACATATTTCAGGGCAAGAAGCAACCACTCACGACTTTAAATTGGGCTGACTTTATGCCCGCTATTAACTTTCACGTACCTACAACTGGGACATTCAGCTTTGGCCATTTTGGGGGCAGAAAAACTGATTAACGGGAAAACAGATGTAAAGTGATATGATAAAGCACTTATTCCTGACACAGAAAGTCCCCCTGCCATCCGCAGAAATGCAGTACAACCACAGCTCCTGCTCCACAGCTGTGTTTCCTCAAGGAAGAGGAGAAGGATCAAGAATGCGAACCCGCAGAATTCCTGTTGGTAGAGAGGCAACAAAAACAAGATTGTACAGTCTGTGAATTCAGACTGATAATCTAAGTATTTGCCACCACTTTTCCTCTCATTGCACCACCAAAATTAAATGAACATGAAGCCAGTTATAAATTGGCCTTTACAAAAACAGGATTTGTTTTCTTTAAATGCACAGAGCTCTACCGTCCTGCGATACACGAAATCTGCAGCCTTTGCACTTTAAGGGACATTAATTCAAATGAATACAGTAGCTTACCACTACCATATATTACACTTTGTTTTTACAGATGTCCATAGTTTTCAAATTGAAAGATAAAATAATGCAAACCCAGGCAGGAGAATTAGGCATGCAGGCAAAGTCGATGTACAGGTATGAAATACAAAGTAGGACTGGCGTGCTGACAGGACTTTGCTATTCTCTAGGGAAAACCAGCATTATAAGAGGGTAGAGTGTGCAGCTTGAGAACATCTGAATGGCTGAACATCGTTTCCTGTTTACATAAATTAATAGAAGATTAGTCTTTTCCAAGGTTTGAGTTCAGCAAGTGACGTGTAAATTCCATGTGACTCACAAATCCTTTGCGTATGACCCAAGCGCATAGGATTTTCCACTCCGGATCAGAACTTGGGTTGAGAATTTTCCTGTAGTGGCAATTTCCGGGAAGGGGGATAGAAACTCTGAGACATGGCAAACTTTTTTTCAATTCACCCCTCTAAAGACATGTGGGACTGGCCTGTCTTGGTAACTTTGTTTTGCAGGAGTAAGCCTGGGAAAAATGCAGACCAGATGGAAATACATAGCTATTATGAACCATCCTAAGAGACATGCAGCATCTTCTCAGTCTGAAACCAATGTCCCTGCAACACAGCGCTTGGTATTTCTCCTGCAGAACGGTGAATAATCTTATCCACTCTGTTCCCAAAGTACGGGTTAGAATAAAACTGGGAGGACTCCTCTACAGATGGCAAATAGTCTATGTTGTAACTACAAGATGGTAAGAAAGATGGGAAGCAAACTCTTACCATGTTGGGAATTGCATCTAGGGCATGTATTCCTTAAGGAAAATATTCATATCGACCTCCACTGAATTTTCAAGCCTCATGCACGCCACAAAACCTGGTAAGATTAAAAAATCCTCATGGCTTCATTTTCCACTGAGGCCAAGTGCTATTTACTACAAACAGGGACACTCTGATGATTGCCCCACTGCCGGAGTGGAAAAGGCACGCTCCCAGCAAGGATGGGCATCCCATTCGCTATACACTAATTGGAGGAATCGTCTGCGCGCTGTTTTAGCTGGCTTTGCAACCTCTTCACACACAGTCCAAACACTCCTCACGGGAAAGCTGGCAAAAGCCCCAGAGAAGTACAAAATGATGAATTTTGCTTGGACAAGAGAGATTGCCAGAGTTAATTATGAACCATTATTTAGACATATTGGTGAGGAAGACATAACAATCCTCAATACTCAGACTTATTATCAAGCCTGCCAAATGCGTGCTTCTGGGTACAACACTGCACGTAGACCAAGAAATTTCTTCAGAATTGGCATTGATGAAATTTTATGAATAAGCAAAACATCCCATTAGCAAGGGGTCTCTGAACATCCATTAGTCAGAGCCACAATAAAAGCATGGGATGGAACAGCCTACACAGTCACTTCTTGCCCTGTCCCAATGATATGGATCGTGAGAAACAGATTTCCAGCTACAAAAAGACCCAAGAATGTTGATAGCTTGGGAATAGGCTGAAATTTTGCACTGCTAACTAGAGGGACCAGGGAAATGAATCTGCATGTTGCCAAGAAATTAAACCAAATTTAATTTCCCATCTTGGGCTTTTTTGTGTCTTCTCGACATCTTGCAAATCAGTCATTATGCCAAGAAAATATCTTAAAAATATCACAATGAACACAAACCCCATACTGCTAAAGCAAATGGTGAGTTAGAAAAAGAAAACATTTTCTTCAATGTCTGAAAAGCTTTGATGCCAACTAACAGAAGATGGGAGAAGTAGCATAATAAGAAACCGAAAAAGGTTAATTCATGGAGACTGATGGGATATTTGAACAATATAATGCAGGAAAGCTACTGAGAACTGCATTAACAAATCACTCCTAACAGCAATAACAGGGTGTGGTGATGGGACTGTGGAGAAATATGTTATTTTTTTTTCATAATATATGATGAAGATCAAATGTCTGTGCTTACTGGGCCAAAGACAGACAACAGAGTTTGCAAGTATTTCTGTCTAAATAGAGGATGCTGGAGAACGACATGACAGCAGTGTCTGTGAGCCTACTGATCGATGGCGAAGCCCCAAGGTTCCCCAGTCACAACAACGTAAGAACAAATATCCTTGGTACTCTGAGACTGCAAGACAAAAGCTCAATATCCAAAGGTCTCCTATAACGTTTCCTGAGAAACCACATGAGTAAGGCAAGCAAGTAGCAATATTCTCCGGAATATACTCCTTACATCCAGCAAAGCACTAGTCAGGGATTTCCTGAATCAGCACTGGTGACTGGATACCTCCCAGCCCTTAATCAATTTTTCCTCCATGAATCTCTGCTGACTTTTTGAACTCACCAACACTTTAGCATCCACAGTATCACTCTGCAAGTAGTTCGTGGTTTTATTGTGTTCTGTGTTGGCTTCCTTGTGCTTGTCTGAAACTGCTTTCTCTATTTTATGTCCCTTAGTTCTTATATAGAATAGAATAGAATCATTAAGGTTGGAAGTGACCTCAAGGATCATCCAGTCCAACCGTCCCCCCACCACCTATTACCCACTAAACCACGTCCCTAAGTACCACATCTAACCTTTCCTTAAACACCCTCAGGGATGGTGACTCCATCACCTCCCTGGGCAACCCATTCCAATGCCCGACCACCCTTTCCGAGAAGAATTTTCTCCTCATCTCCAACCTGAACCTTCCCTGGCGCAACTTGCAGCCATTTCCCCTTGTCCTGTCACTAGTTATCTGTGGAGAAGAGGCCGGAAGAGATATAGGACAGTGATTACCTATTTACCTTCTCCTGACCACTCACGACTTTATAGACCTCAGTATCCCAGTATCTCTTTCCATCTCCCCTCCCCTGGATGTGTTCCGCCCTTCGCAGCACCCCTCAACGGCCCAAGAAGGAGACAGGTATGTGGCAGTCCCCACGCCACTCCCAAGGTCCAAGAGCACAGTTTCACTTAGTTCCCATTCTGCCACACAAACAGTCCGACCTTCCAGAGGCTCAGATGAGGAGGAATTCTGGAAATGGTACATACTGTCACTGCGACCCACCAGCTGCTCCTCTCTATGTGCGCAGTTCTGCACTGCATTTCATAGCTATGTTCTATATTATTTGGTGTTACACATCATCCCTCCTGCAAACTCACTGCAAAGTCCCCATCTACTTGTTTAGTCTCAATTCAAGGTTAAGCTCCAATCTGAATACAAGATTTGCAACTTATAATTCAAGGTGACAGAACACTATAGTTGATAAAAAGTGACAGACAGCAAAATTACAGGTTTATGCTACACAACCACAGTTCCTTCTATCCCAGTGAAGCCTTTTTTCTGCTGCTATAAAGTTCAAGCAATTCATGCTTAGAGGAAAGAACTCATTTCACCATTTCATCACTGTTGTTATGATACCAGCAGGGGTTTCTTTTAAAGCCTACTCTGGCAGGAGCAAAACTCCCTGTGATTCTCTCCCCACACTTAAAACAAAACAGCTCTAGCTGTAGTGGTTGCAAAGAAATGTTTGAACTTTAATGCAAACTCGGAAGCTCAGAGGAGGCGGCGGATATAAACCCAAACATGATGAGAAATTAAACAACAAATCTGAGGATTTTTAACCAAATCTCATTTTCTGAGCAATAGGATTTAGTACATGAATCTCCCTCTACACTCTACAGATTGTCTGTCTACTTCCTAACGTTGTGCCTACAACTCATGCAGGCTAGGACTGAGTAAGTTTAAAACAGGCTCCTTGGGTATTCATTTCACCGTGAAGCTCAGCTCAGGCTTATCACCCTTTCTGGGAGGAGGGAGGTTGCTGTTGCAGGTTGTTTTGGGGGGTTGCAGCCTTTCCATCAAGCTCTTGCTGCCTCAGCAACACTATTACCAGCACTCAACTCAGTTATTTATTTTGAAGCCGGTGTATGTAGCCTACACAAACTGCAATCATAGCTTTGACTCGAGGGCGATGCACCTAAATTGAGTTTAAGAGGGCTCCAGGTTGGATTTAGCAGCTCAGAGCTTCGCTCCGCTGCTGTCTGCAGTTCAGAGTACAACTGAAGCATCTTTTTCATTCTGTACATCAAACCATGTTACAAAATAAATTCACATGTACTCTGAAATTCATGTTGTAGTTTGTATCCAGCTTCCACGTATTCGTGCTGGTTTAGATGAAATTGTTCTATATTTTAAGGCTCTACATAAGATGGGAACCTAGAAATGGTAAGAGCAGCTCTAGGAAATGGGTATTCACTTACACTTTGTTTACATTTGATTCAGAACTTCTTCTCAAAAGCTTCCCTGAATTATTATTATTAGCAGCTTTTATACAATGCTGAAAATACACAGATCATTTTACAAATAATATGAAGAGCATTCTCTGTCCTGAAAACTTAATCATGGACTGAGTTAAGTCAGATTTCACAATCATCTTCCAATTTGAGAATATAAATGGCAATACGCACTCATTCGAACAAAATGGTTTAGAAGTCAGCTAAATACATAAGGAACGTAAGCAGGAATTTATCTGACAATCTTGGCATGTATAAAACTTATTTACAGCAAATGAAATGAAACACGGAGTTTGAAGATAAAAAGATCCAAACATTCCACGTTATACTATTGTCCCACAACTGTTCTTGGCAAGACCGGCACATTCACCAGCAACGTTTCACACCCAGCTCCGGGAACTGACCCTTCCCATCTCCCTTAATTTGTTTTTGGCTTATGACCTGGCAAGCTCTGAGCCTGTTGCTTACTTTCACAAGCACCGACCCGCTTCCCCCAGCACCGCGTTCAGGCTTCAGTGGTTTCCAGTCACAACTGAACACGTTCACAAACACTACTGGGGAATTCCTTTGGACGTTTCAAGGTGGCTCTCTGACGAAACACTCCAGCTGTGAGACAGCAGTATTTTTTATTTATTTTTTTTTTAAAATACAAATGACAGCACGTTGCTCTCACATGGCTTATTTTGTCTCCCTTCTCTAGGTACACCGTGACTTGGCAGAAGACAACTCTGCCCGGCTCCTATTCTCACACCAGGCTTTTACATTCTATATTTTCCACTAAAAACAAAGGCTTTTTTTCTTCCCTTCACTTCACACATTGTGTTTTCGAACAGACATCGGTGCCCTCTCACTGACCAGACAGCCTAGACTCAAGAAAGCCATGACAGAATCACAGGCTGCAACCAGGTCTTTAAGGTGTGCGGAAAATTTGCATCCCACCTGCAGCTCACCAGGAAAAGCCACTTATGTTCAGCAGTTAAAATTGCACGCAAAAACCCCTTCTTTATGAAGCCTTTCCACTATTTGATGGAGACTGCTTTATTTTTGTAACATAAGGTAATGAGAGTCTTCAGGTATATATACTTACGTGTAGGGTGTTGAAATAAAAGCTGGATTGGCAGCTGACCGTAACTCCTCCGGGGAAAAAAAAAAAAAAAATCATTAAAGCAAATGAGCTGATGAGTGGATGCTGCGGGTCAGAGACCGCACTAAGTGCAATTTCCAGAAATTGTTAAAATTTGGTTCTTCATAAAGTAAGGTCATGGACAGTACACCACCATCCTTAATTGGGAACTGTGATTGCTGGAGAGCCACGTGCGCTTCTAAAAGTACAGGAGAATGGGACCTCAGCTGAACAGACCACCTTCAAGGAAACAGGACTTCCAAACCACCTCAGATGAATATAAAAATGCCTAGAAGGAAAAGTCTGACATATCATGCCCAAACTCACAGCACCACAGATTCTTGCGAAGCATAGAAGGCTGTGTCAGACAACACGTATGTAGGCAATCACATACGTGATTGTGAGGGTGAGAGAGCACTGGAACAGGCTGCCCAGAGAGGTTGTGGAGTCTCCTTCTCTGGAGACATTCAAAACCCAACTGGACACGTTCCTGAGTGATGTGCTCTAGGTGGCCCTGCCTTGGCAAGGGGGTTGTACTAGATGATCTTTCAAGGTCCCTTCCAACCTCTACGATTCTGTGATTCTGTGATCACATTTCATTTGGATATTCCCCAGGAGAAAAAGGGGCATTCAGCATTTCACAACTGCTCTCTGCACCCATGCCCAGAGCCCACATGGAGGTGTTTCCATGGGCTGTCAAGGGGAAACTGGTATTTGGAAAGGGAAGTCTACTCTACAATTTTACCACTTTAAAGTCTGTTTGGTCCTTCTGAAGGACAATGTCATGTTCATGGAGTTGCTGGATAGGAGAGGGTAAGGAAAGGAGTATCTTTTCCTGCAGACCTTCTGGTATGCCTTTCTGAAGGTACCAGAGGAATTCTTTCACAGATGTCAGCGCTGACACTCCTTAGAGGTTACTGTCTTGGTTTAAGTGTCAGTATCATCATCTGGAAGCTCTTAGCAGCTCCACAAGCTGCAGTCAAAGAAATCTGCCCAGAGTGGCCAGATATGACTTACGATCCCTGACAGTTTCTATTCATTTACATGAAAGTCTGTAAGTAAAAAGAAGGAAGAGAAAAACCCCAAACCCCCATACACGCACATGCCTCAAGAACCAGCCAGAAACCCGAGACAGGCAGTACCCCATTTATCTGGACAATCTGAGAGCAGCTCCTGACATGTAAAGCTGGGCCTTCTAAGCTGGCCAATTTGTGGAACTACAGGAATTCATTCCAATGCTGCACAGCAAGCACACTCCAGCAAAAAATCAATTCCAACGAGCAAAGGACTGTGGAAAGCACAGAATACTTTAGTGTTTGGTGAAGGCTGAGGTGGTTATTAATTTTTGTTTTACCATTATTATCAATGCATTTTCCGGTGCATTCATCTAACAAATTTCCAGGAAAACAGAGGGTCAGATGACACAGAAATAACCTTCCCGCTCATCGGTTTGCTGGTTTTAGTATCTTTGTGAACGCCTTCAAAACCGGTCACAGATCCCAAAGGGCGATGGACTGCAGAGAGAAGTCCGCTTCTCCAGAGCATTCACAAAACCACACAATTCTTCTAGACACAGAGCCTAGCTCTTAATTACCCTACAGCTCCTTTCTATGTAGTCCAAATGTTTTTGTACTGGCCACACTTACTACTACTTTAAAAAAAATAAGAACCAAACCAAACATGCTTTCTAGTTCTCATTTATGGGACAGATCCAAGTATGAAGCCATTCCTTTCTCCCACCATTCAGTCAGGTTTTGATGCTTAACGCACCACTATTTCCAAGCAGCTCAAACTTTGTAGGGAAATCTTAGGCTTAAAACAGGACAGATCACAATCCAAGATCCTGAAATCCCGGATCCCAAAGGCAATCAATATCCTAAGTCAGACTGGATTCTCACCTTGAGCTCACAATGTAAATGCAAACACTTATATTCAAAAGCAGATAGCTTTTTATATCTCCTTAAATATTTGAACAACATACTGTGGTGGGACGTTTTGTGTATTGTCCATCCACAGCAAACAAACGAGGACTCAGGGAAAAATCCCAAATACTTGCTGGCAGGTTGGGAAGTGCCACTGTCCATCGATGGGCTCTGGGACGCCTGACAGATGACTATGTCAGGGACAAACTCCTGCTGCAAGGACCTTCCCTGCAGGGCTGAGCACCGAGCAGCGCTGAGCCGTGTCTGGCAGCCGGTGGTGAGAGCACACCCTGGAGATCAAGTTGAAGGAATTCATCTACAGCCCCTACTGATTATTCCAATTACAGCAATATTTTGAGGAACTGAGCATCAACCAGAGTTCTTGCACCTTCTGTTCCCACTGGGACCAGGATATGGTACAGGAGGAATCTAATAGACTCCCAGACCTAAAATCAATTTGTAATTATTGAAATATCTGAAATCTATTGCCTTTTTAATTGTAAGCAACTGTACATTTACTCTCCCAGTTTTATCCGAAGCCTCACAGGATCAAGCTTCAGTTCCTGTCTTTAAACATATACAATCATATCCATACACTGGATTTTTAAGAAAAATTTTAACAAAGAAGCAATCACAATATGCAAAAACGACAACTTGAAAATGCAACAGAAAAACTATGCTCAGGGTCAAGAAACAAAAAGAGAATGTGAATAACTAAAAAGTACTATTTTTTTTACATGATCCTGTAATTGGGAGGGAGGGGAGCAGGACTAAGGTAAAAAGCTTTAAGTTGGCTTTACCGCAACACATCTCCAGGAGGATTTAAACACAGGGAATGGGAGCAGAAGTCGTGGTGCTGAGCCCAAGAGCTGTCTGGATCAAAGGATACGGAAGGTATCACGAGGCCACATGTACTGTGACGTGCAGAGCCTCTCCTACACCAGGTTCTGCCCTAATTTTCTGCAAAATAACTGTTAACAGCAATGAGATCTACAAAACGTGTTCATAATGCAATGATATGGCAGGTTTTCTGAGTTCTTCAAGGGGATTAGTGAATTTCACACTGTGCCAGAAAAGCAGAGAAATTTTAATCATTCCATTTGTTGTGTGACCAAATAATGACTGTTTAAGCATATTTTTTCTTTATGCTTTGCCTGACTGCTGGAATATCTTATGCACATGAAATTCGCTCCTGTCTGTGACCCCTGTTACCCTATGCAAACTGCGTACTTTAAAAGAATGCGTAATAATTGGCCAATAATAAAAGCATGCCACGATGAGCTTATTTCAAAACACTCATTTGTATTGCAATTTTGAAGAGTTATTTTTAACACTTGCTTGATGTCGAGGTTACGGCACAAAGATCTCCATGAAATACACCTGCCAAGGCACAACAAACTGCCAGCAGTGAGACCAACATTAAACACCCCGTTTATAGCGCTAAGTATGTATGTTTAATGGAGCCTGAATGGCAAAGTATCATGTCTCCCACATCCTTTCCAATAAAGTTAGGTAAGCGCTAGGAGCAGCTTGCTTGTCTGGAAGTGGAACACGCATTTTTCTATGGCAGCTTATCTGAAATTCAAGCTTTCGACCTTAAGGGGTAAATAGGGGATTTAAGAATAAATCTCAGTGAAACACATGGAAGATTTACTACAGACTATTTGAAAAAGTAAGAGGAAAGAAGCATTCTGACAGAAAATTATTTAAGTCACTAGGATAATTCATTGTATATGCCCTAGAATTTACAATGCCACTCGCTTACTATACTGTGTGTATACATTAACAGGAGTATTATACTCTTACATCATAATTCTGACACAATTACTTCACAAACACTTTTATATTCAATAAACATATTTATACTGACAGAACCACATTTACTTTTTACCCTCTCAGTGTGACTCCTTCTCAGGAAGGCTGTCCCTAATTCTCATCTTAAATCTGAAATAATTCCCACACCCTTCATTTTATATGTTCCTTTTGCTGAGCTGGAACAGTCGTGTGTGTTACACAGCCAGCCTCTGGTGATTTTTTAATGTTGTTTTGTTAGCCCCTGAGAGTTTCTCAGGAGCATTTAAGAGAAAATGGAAAGCCCATATACTATTTTATAAACCATTTGGATACACTGAGAAATGCAAGCTCAGGCCACAGTTAAACAGTAGCAAGAAAACCACATCACTATGCTGCAGAATATTTTATTTTTTAAAGCTGAGACATACTGGAAATGCGGGATTGTGAGGGACAGTGGGGCAGGTACTGACCAGATCTCGGCACGCTTCTTACAGACAGACCTGTCTGATGGGTTTCATTCTAAGACTAAAATAGCAGGAAATGATCCAAACTCTGACATTTACAATACACAACAAAGATCTTCCCAGATGGGAAATGTCCCAGAGGAACATAAACCAAAAATCAATTGGCAAGTGAAATCAGATCATGGACAAGAGCTCAATAGACACAGTTTCTGTGGCGCACCGCGCTCGGTCTTGTAGCTGATAGGATGTGTACCTTGAGATACACGCTTACCGGGCACACACGGATTTGATCTGGGGTTCACATATGGCCAAGCAGACATCTCTTCCTGGAGGCACGGCCAACAGGATCACACGCACCAGTCAAACCAAACCCAGCATACTGCAAACACAGCTAAAAATTGTCTGGAAAGCCTGTGCTGACTACAAAAGCCAAGACAACCAACCATAGACACAACTGCGCTTCTACAACTGTGTGACTGATTCAAAGTCTTATCCTGCCCTTAATCTCATTACTCGATCCAAATCCCACCAGGATTTGTCACTGTTCCACTAGTGACATCCCTGCTGCTGTCAGCAGGGTTAAGTCAGACTAAGAGAACTTTTAAGTGCTTTTAAGGGCCAGCAACCTTGTCTCTTTTTTCCCATGTCATCTCTAGTACTGGCAAATGAAACCACAATAGTTTCAAACCACTCTGTAAAATTAGCTGCATAACCCTTCCACGAAGAAAAGGCCAAACACTCTCCAAGGTGTTTAATTCTCCTCGTATCTCCTACCTGCTGACCAAAATACTCTCCTTCCTCAGTACCACTTCCATCTTATCCAAGTGGATTTTAAGACCAATGGTTTTTATCACATCTTTACGTTGGTATCAGGGGAACAAGAGGACCATGTCACAATGCCACCTCAAAAGGCATCTCACTGTTAATAGGAGAATATTGGAGAACTAACAAACTCCCCTCTGCCTCCCAGTCCCCCTCCAAATCACCTCCACATGGCACTAGCAGAGAGACCAGCTGCAGGAAGAGGAGAAATTTTGTTCCACATTTTTTCCATTAACATCCATGGGATTTCAGAATGCTTCACACTTCCTAAAGTCAGGTCCAATGTCAACATTCATACCTTTGGAGACTAAAGATTCCTCTGGCCTGCTCCATGCTACTCAAGTGTTGTGCTGAGAGGTTAGCAATCCTCTTAATGTCACAAATCAGGGTGATAACCCTTCAGGAGCTCTACCAATAGTTTTGATTGCTGCTAAAAGAGTCTATACATGCTGGTAAACTAGCTGCAAGAAAGCACTTGTTCAGAAAAAGTATTAATTAAAATGCTTTGCAAAAAAAATCATTATTACTTTCAGCTGTTTTCCAAAAGCTCTAGTAATGAACAAATGAACTACAAAAGATTCTTATCTCCTCCTTCTTTTACCCTTAAATTTGCTAATTAGTCCCAGCCTGAGAGGCAGCCTGCTAACAAGAAGTCAGTCTCTTGGCTGGAAAGGACACCAGCCAGTAATTACTTCTGCGTGCTCATTTTCATTCTCTGCAGCTTTCCATGATGTTTGTCAACACTTCCTTTGCCTTTGGATATTTATTTCTTGCTATTTTCTCAAGGATGAGTTACCTGTAAGGAGAAGAGATGTCACTTTTATTTAATCTTCTCTTTCTGTTTGACTCTCACAATGCAGAGTCTGCGAAGTCAACACAGGGCTGGAAGCAGCAGGTTTCAGTTACTGCCGTTTCTGAACGAGCAGGAAACTCATAATGACTTGTGGCTTCACATCTACGAGACAGAACTCTACCCTCCTGCTCGCCAGGCTTCCTAAACAGACATGAGATTGTAAAATGGGCCCTTAGGCTCCTTATGTTCCTGTAACAATTTCACTGACCACAGCGGAGTTACTGCCTATCTTCATCAGTGCATGGCAGGGAGTTGCACCTTCTAATGCCTTCACCCTAAAATACTGAAGATGGTTTTCAGATTAAAATTGTTTAAGATAACTGTATGTATCACAAAGTGAATTTCTGTTGAATTATTCCATTTGCTTCAGAAATTTATGGTAAGAAAAACTATCGGCAAAATTAAATCCCATGCCATTTGTTATCTCCACAGTCAAAACACCTTTGATTACAGAAACTGGCAGAGCTACGGAGACTTCTACACATGGTGAATATTCCGTTTAGAGGGCAGCAGAGTGTAACTGCAACACAAAACCCTGGCTCTGTCCTAGCCCTGCCACTGACCCTTCCACGCAATTGCCACGGGTTGCTGGTTTCTGAAATGGAGATGACAAAAGGGACAACCTCGCTGGGTGGTGTGAGGAAAGGGATCGTGTAACACAGCCTCCCGCGCCGGAGGCAGAAGGCATGCAGCAGGTTTCTTCCATTCCATGCTCTTAGAAAAAATTAATTTAGGTAAAGTTCTTGGAGATCCTTAAATGAAAAACATTATTTAATTGAAGCTCCTTATATAGGGCATTTTGCATCCTCTCCCTTTGGGGCATAAAAGGGAAGGAAATAATTTCTTGAAGCATTAATAAGAATATAATCTGACTGATGGTCTTACTATTTTAACTTTATCCACATTTACCTTGTTCAAAGCAGACCAATAAAATATTTATTCTATTGCAGTGAAAAAGTGTAGGCGTACAAAGTAAACTGTAACTACATAGTTAAGTTCTAAAAAAGACCCAAGCCCAGGATGGATATAGCTTCAGCCTATCATTGCCCCAGACACCACTTCAAACCCATTCACAAGCCTTTCCCAACACCAGCACTCTGCAGTGAAGCTCCATCACAGTAAGCTGAGCTACGCAGAGAAGTTAAAATTTAGAGAAAGTGGTAAACACTATCCTTCAGCTGCTTTCCTATAAAAGCCAGGGCCAGCTTCAGCTTTGGCTAATCCAGTTTCAGAAGTTCTTGCAGTTTACGAGGAAACTTCCTTTGTGCGGAGCAAAGCCGAGCTCCGTGCGTCACGCTGGAGGACGACACCGAACGCGAGAGTACATTCTGTGCAGCGCGAGGAATCTGCACGGAGCGCCTGTCAGCGCTGTGATATGCGGTGTTTGGCCATAGCAGCGGTTACTTCAAAATTCAGAAGCAAAGGAAAATATCTTGAGATGAAAGCCTTAGCAGGTACAATAAAACAGGTAATGCTGGAGGTTGTGAAACTTCAGTTTGTGATTCTTACGGATAGATTAAGTTCTTAGAATTGGATTATGAATAAGCATTAAAAAAAGCATGGCTTTTTTTTTTTTTTCTTTGGTTTTTGGAAGAGGATCAAAGGAGGAGGAACCGGGATGAGAAACTGCCCGCAAATCGCAGTGCAACAGGAAAGGAAAGGGGGAAAAAAAAGGAACTCACAGAGAAAGCCAAGAAACAAATGGATAACTGGAGAGAGAAGAATCCCTCCCTATTTCATCATCTTCTCCTGAATTTCAGGCAGACTTTCTCTTAAATTGTAGGCTGGGAGCAATGAAGAAAGAGATGGCGCATTTGTAATCACGATGGAAGCAACAGAATATATCAGAACAGCTCTAGGCACAAATGCGTTAGCTGGGACAGCAAGCCCACTGCCTAAGCCTACTACCACATCTCCCTGCTCTAGCCATAAATTAGTCTTAACATAACAGGCTTTCAGTTCCCATGTCCTCCCACACTCCTGGGCGTCCCTTTTCTTTTTATACGTATCTGCAGGGTATGCAAATACATTTAAGGAGCAAATGGCTCTCATCTGCTCATGGCTTTGACAGCGGGAGGCATCATCATCACAGAAGAAGTAACCTTTGCCTCTGGGAGCCAAAAGGCAAAGTACACTGAGAGAGAAGAAATTCCAGCACGGATCTCCAGCGATGCTCTGCTGCCGGTGCCTCCCGTGCAGGTCGCCGAGCTGGGGCTCTCCTGCTCCTTGTGCTAATATAATAGTACAGATGCTCCACGCAGCCCCAGGCAATGGGAGGGACACATGGACTTGGCAGTGCCTCGCTGTGGTCTTTTTAATATCGTTTCTTTAAACCCTTTCTGAAATCTCCTTTCAAACTACAGCAGAGCAAGGGATGGGTAATTAAAAATAAAAGGAAGTTTTCATCTGTTTCATCATGATCAAAGGAGAAGGTAAAGGAGCGTGCGAGTCCTGAGGGACCCATGCTCCCCACCACTGCACAGTCAGCTATTGTCATAAAACACGGATCTGTGTTTTATTCAGGCAGTTCTGCTTAACAGAATATTCTAAGATGCAACATCTCATTTTCATGAGAGGCCTCAGGGGACAGAGCAAAAACACCCATCCTGACCAAGCACAAGCATTTAAATATCAAAGTAAGAGGGGATAAAGAGGTAGAGCAGAAAGCCTTGTCCAGCTACGGAGACTAATGAACAATGACCCAGGTTCACTTACCATCAGCTAACTGAACTTTCTTAGCGTAAGCAGGGCTTGGGATAAATTGGGACATTTATTCCAGATGACAGGACTAGAGTAAACAAATAGATGCTTTTTAATTTCCCCTTTTACTTAGGGGGCCATAACAATTCAATGGCAAAAAGACTGCACAGGGAAAGGAATAGAAGATGAAGATTAGCACAAGAAATACAACATCACCACCTGAACAAAGGTTTGCCTTCAGAAAAAAAATGAAGACTTTTAAGCCCAGAAAGGCCCATCCTTAGAGACAAGGACAAGGACTTTTACCCTGGCTGTGAGTACATGGGTACCCTTGTACACATCCCTGCTCAACAATTCTGCCAGCGTGTCGGTGTCCTGAGCACCCCTTACCTTCCTTTCTTCACAAAAGTAACGATGGTTTAAAATCCTCTCACATCTTGTGAGGAAAACCAAACGAACTCCATCACCCCTAGTTAAACTAAAAGTGGAATACTCAGCTGTGTTAAGTTTGGCTCTTCAAATCCCATTTTAAGCACTTGAAAATGACTTAATTTTCAAAGCTGCTTGAATACCCAACTTGCTTTCATTCCATTGAAACTGGCGCTGGATTAGCCAGTACATCGACTGCAGCTACCTGTATCATCAGCCCCAGGAGCTTACAGCCCCGATGCCCCATCTGAAGCAGCACTTCTAATTCAAAGACAATTAAAGAAGGGATTAAGAACACCTTAGATACTTTATCCCTGAGTAAACTAACACCACCCTATCACACACAGCAAAGCATACACCAAGCAAAACCAGTTATCGGTGTGCGATACATGGGTACATCTGCTAAGTAGGACTACCAGGATACCACAGAAAGCTCTATCCCATCGTCACGTAAGAACAAGAAAATTAAGCAATGCGGTGACGTATATGTAGAAGGACTTTACACAGAGCATTGTGTTGTGCTGTCTGTAGGAACTGTGCCCCTCGTTAAGGATAAACCCTTGCTCAGTCCATGGTTCTCATGAGTTGCATCAAGTTTTCATAAAGTTTTATCTTACTTTTTATTGCTATTGTTTTAGCCTTAGAAATCAAAGTCTTTCCAAAACCTTTCCCTAACTCAGAAAAAAAACAAAAGCCTTAGGAGTCTACTCTATACTATATTTTCCTCGCAGCTATCTCTTTTGAAGGCTTTTTTAATTACAAAAGGAAAATGGCTTTTGGAAGGCACAGGAGTGGTTCAGCAAATTACTGCCTAAAGCACAGCATAAAACCCAGTGCTGACAAGGTTCAGAATTTCGGTCTTAGAGGTCAGAAATACCAACTGTAATGAAAGGTG
The DNA here is from genome assembly GCA_013399095.1 of Psophia crepitans. NCBI lineage: Eukaryota > Metazoa > Chordata > Aves > Gruiformes > Psophiidae > Psophia > Psophia crepitans. The sequence continues at coordinate 84,783 of VWZZ01003518.1, forward strand.
GTTCGATTTCAAAGTGCCAAGTGATGGCTGCCGCCCCGAGCTTTTAGTCAAATGTGCAGGAAGACAGACTCCAAAAGAGGAGAAATTGGTGTATGCACATCTGGTAGAAGAGCATCCAGTAATTTACTGCAGGCATAACAAGGCCTTGGCTTTTAAGGCAATATAATTGGACATATTTGGCCATGGTTTTAAAAGGCAGCTTTCAAAAATGCACACAAAAGAGGTATCATACATATGAAACCCCTATATAAGTGGTTAAGAAATTCACTGTCTTGTTTGTGGATCTGGTCCACAGCCTAGAGATGATGGTGGAAAACCTCACTTGACATGAACAATGAAGGTCTGAAGAACTACACTACAGTGGGAGAAAAGAACAGGAATTCTGCGTGGAGCAATGTTTCAGATACAGAGATTTAAATTTCATTTTTCTTATGGGAGGAGGGGGAAGAGCTCTATCACTCTGGAAGAACTTGAGCCAAAGATAGATACTATTATACTAATGCATATGATTGATCCTGCAGAATTCCAGTCATCACAAAAATCAGAAAAAAAAAAAAAGACAGTGGAGACTCTAGAACTTAACAGTATAACTCTTGCTTTTCAGATTTTTTTCCTGACCGTTTCTGATGATGACCAGATGTACGAAGCACTCCTGATAAATGCAAAGCGATTTTTTTCAAATTAAAAGTAATGTTTTTGTTCTAGATCCAATTCAGCATACATTTTGTGTGAAGAAATGCTGCCAAATTTCATAACTTAATTTGAAAAAATGATCTTTTTCCTTAGTGTACAAATTGCAACATTCCAAGCACATCCTACACAGCCTGGCCAAATTAACATAGTCTAATAAAGCTTAGCAGATACCGTTTTCACTTGTCCTGGCAAGTCAATATGACAAGGATGAATGTTGCCTATGATGCTATTTGAAATATTTAGAAATGAAGGTACAAAACATGGACATGAATAATTCCATGTAGGTAAACTCAATAGTATAGAACATGTCTATATTTTCTCCCCCAAAATCATATTCCTAGCCACTGTTCTTTAACGATAGAGTCTACTGTCCAATAGATCATCTGTAATTTTAGCCTTTTAATTGCAAGCTCATCTCTTTTGCATTTTAAGTCCATACTATTGCAGGGAGTTCTGCTCCAGTCTTTCCTCATCCTAGTTTACACACTTGCATAATGCAACCTTATTAAAGATTACAATCTGCTGTAAAAGGCTTTCTTCTGCCTGGAACTACAGAGAGAACTGAACTAAGGCTGGCATCATTTCAGCAGTAAGTCAGACTATTTCCAACAAGGCAAACTAAATAATTTTCTGTCCTAATTACTTTGGATAATCTTGAATTTAGCCTTATGCCATCTCTCCATGTAGTATTTAGCCATGAACTGAAGACTTGCTAACGCACCCTGACCTGCTTAATTGGAAGCTGAATCATAATTGATATCAAAACAGATATCAGAGGAAAACGTTAGCCAGTTCACCAAATTCCCCATCCCTTTCCATGCCTGAAAAAACTTCAACTGACTCATTAAGAAATTACTTCAAGAAATGAGATATGGAAGAGCAGAGACATCCTAATTAACAGAACAGGAAACACAGAATCAGAGGGAGAACCATTTTGTGCAGTGGATGCACTGTCACGTTTTCCAAGCAAACCAGGCAAGGGCTGTGGCCATCCTCGTGTTTCCCTGCAGTGATGGTACAGTCTTCCCAACAGCACATACTACTGCAAGTTTAAATAAGCCTGCCCAATACTCAAGCCTGCCAACGATAGATCAGCTTAAAAGCTGTTCATCTCATAATCTCATCTCCTGAGATTATAACCTCCTCCTGTCTGTTTCAAGGTGGTTTTAAAAAAAAAAAATTAATTTTTTTTTGCTCCATCGCAGAGGAATGTATTTTAACCAGAAATAGGCCAAGACTAAAACATTTCTTCCAAGTCCTTAACAATTCAGGTGGGGCACCCATCCAAATCTGCTTTGGATGCAAGTCAGATCCAAAGCTAGAGAAAAACTGTTTTCTTGTTCCAGTTCAAATATGGACAAAATCTCAAAATCTCTCTTGAGACAATGAACATACGCCTCAGATGAAACATGATTAAAAATACTGTTCTCCCTTCATCTCTTGCTTTAATTCTGAGTAGATGGGCCCGCTTTGTCCTCTTGCAGCATCACACCCAGCTCTGCTGTTACTCCACGTGACATCGAAGCAAAGCAATCTCCTTTCGCCAGCTACAGACTTTCCACCACTTTCACCCGTTCCAACCCAGATTGAACACTTTAACGAAATATGGCTTAGCCCCTTCCCTTTCCAGGGTAGATTCCCACAGATTAATGCACATGGGTTTATGAATCAACACAGAGGAGCTTTAACTTGAGAAGTTCCTCCTTTTGCTCTCTCTTTCTGTTACTGCACTCCATATTCTCAGCTACAGGAACTATATCAGAATAGTTATTTCCAAATTCATTAATTAACGCCTTAATCCATCCCACAGGAAACAAGCAGAGGATTCTTTTTCTGCAAAACCCTGCTGGTAAGGAAAGCTGATCTACACTTACCACATGTTTAAAATCAGCACCTTTTCCTCCTCCTTTAGCCCTCATTCATTTTCACTTCCACCTCGTAAATAGGGCTTTCGAAAAACAAAAATATAAAATGTATTTAAAAAAAACCCCACAAATCTGACTTGCAGAGGGTTTCTTACAGGGTGACCACCTTTCTCACACCCGCAGCTGTCTCAGAGCCTAAGCAGATGCGATTGCATGTGGGTGATGCCAAACATCTCCCTGCATCCTGCAGCAAGCCCTTCCATCCAGCCGAGCCAGGTTCTGGGAATGGGACAGGTAAAGAAGCACTGACCAAAGTCACTCTTCACCCAAGTACATGTTCTGTACTCAGAGGCACCGGTAAGCAACTTGTTATTTGGGTGGTAACTACCTTCTCCTTTAATCTTAAGGGAAAACGGGTTAGCCCAATTCCTTAGAAGCTTAAGAGTTCAGCATAACATACAAGAAACACTTTTTTTCCTACAACAATCTGCTCTTTGGCACAGCCTCAGAATACTTTACTGCCACGTCTTACTTTGAAATGGGAGGATGCCAAGAATGAGATAAGTGCAGACATCCATGACTGGGAAACACAAGTAAAAGGCCTTCTCCAGAGCCAATTACAGCCTTCAGCAGACAAGCGCTTCAAAAAAAAACCCAACAAATCCCAACACAAAACTAAACAAACAAAGAAAAAGCAACAGTACATTTGTCTCTCTGTATTGAAGTAGAAACACAGCATTTATTTATTTAGATTAAAAGGCTCTTTTTTTTTTTAAATTAAAATCTCCAAAATACCCAGTCATATTGAAATAAAGCCTTTGTTTTTTCAGAACTTGAGTCTGACTTCTCAAAAAAATATGAATGCCCACATTATTCCATTAAAAAAGAGATCATTCTGTATCTGCTATTACCCATTCAATGAATGGAAACCTCGATTACAGCAGAGACTTGCCACGAGATATAACTGCTTTAGGGGCCAGATTTGTCTCCCGCCAGCTCCATTTAGCTTTTGTCTTCCTGAAAAGTCTGATAGCATTTTACCATGTAGATTTGTCAGCAGTTTTTCCACTGCTAAATGTTGTAATCAAGATGAGGCAAAATTGCCAACGTAACTACAGTCTTCATTTGAAGCCGCACAGTTTGGCTTATTTCCTTTTGGAAAGGGAAGAGTTAACTTAAGTCAATTATCCAAAACGTGCTATGAATATGTTACAAACGATCAGGAGAGAAAAAATTGAGTGAAATTAAATAAGCCACAGCAACTAATTGACTGTTTAGATTCAGCTTCATACACACTTAAGCCTGTCAAGGATCCCAAACTGATCCATTCTGCATTCACCATTCTTGCCTGGTTAGAAAAATCTGGATGTGTAAAGCCAGCATCTTGCCAAGAAAAGCCAAAGGAAAGGTAAAGGCCAAAAGGTAAACTGCAAGAGGGATTTATGCTGATGATACAGGATCATTTCAAAAGTCTAAGGAAGATAAAATCATAGAATCATAGAATCATTTTGGTTGGAAAAGACCTTTTAAGATCATCAAGTCCAACCGTTGACCTAGCACTGCCAAGTCCAACCACTAAACCGTGTCCCTAAGATCTCGGAGAAGCAAGTAGGGGAAGGTCCATGTAACAGAAAGACAATGCCAAGGTATCAAGTCACTCAAATAAAACTGCAACTGAAAACAGCTCTGAAATCCTAAAGTCAGTCCTAATGAAAGTGAAAATTCCCTTCAAACAGCCCTAGAAATGTGTTTTAGCTCTTTTTCAATTGCCTGACCTGTCCACATTGCCTCATGCAAGAGTTCTGACCACTTCAAAGTCCTTGGCTCCACTTTTCCTTCTTTGCTAGAACAGTGATGCTCATCACTGCTATTACACAGGGGAGACATAAATCAGTTTTTTAAAAAGCATTAAAACAACTCCAGAGCATTTTGAAAGGTGTTGGAACCAAATTCAGAAGAGGACAGTGAAGTCCAGCACACCTCCACTTCCTCAGGAGTCTACAAAGTAGATCCAACAAAAGCCAACAGCTGACAGTTCAGAAACTCACTTGTGTGGGGTTACATATCCAAAGGTATTTACGTACCAAAGAGGCAGTTACCAGAATATACAACACACCCCAGTCCCAGTGAATCAGATACTTAAAACTCACTGGAGGTCAAGCAAGTTAAGACCACAGCTCAGGTGCATGTGGAAGCTTCACTAGGTGCCACGTATCCTTTTTAGTTCCCAACGTAACTCCACAAAAATTTGCACTTTGGACTGGATTATGGAGAGGGTGGGTACATATGGAGTAGTTCAGAAAATGCCTCTGGTAGTAGTGGAAGTTTCAAAATTTTATTTTTCTGAGAAGGTTGTTTTGGGTCTCAGACACTTTATTAGGCCAGCTACAGGCACACAACTACAGGAGATTTTGCGACTTGCGTCGTACAAGAGATCAGTCACCAGCGTCATAAATGTTTTTGGTGATATTAAAAATAAAAGGCAAAGGACCGTTCTTGTGAACATGTGCAAAACCAGTCATTGCTGACAATTTAAACTACTGAACTAACTTCGGCCCATCACCATGAACACTACAGAAGAAGCTAAGGCTCACCAGACCTCGTTCAGCCAATGTGCCGCTCACACAGTGGTGGTAAAGTGGCCGGAGCACCGATGACAGGGAGAATTCAAAAAATGATTGAACCAGTTTTGCTGAAAGTTTCCACACGGAGGAGAATTTACCTTTGGCCTAAGACCAGGAATGAAAAACTCTCAGTCCAGAAAGAATGCTCTGGCCAAGGCGGCGTACAGCTTGAAAGAGGGGGCTTCTCGTGAGAGCCTGAGTACTGTGGTTAGTCTGGCATCTGCCATCACATGTTTTACATTTTCCTTTCTTAATGTTATTATGCTCCCTGTAAATACTGAAAGTAAGAAAGATTTACTTATTTTACCCATTTGTCCCATATGCTCTAGAGGTACATAGCACCACTTGCCAATTTATTCCATTTTTTAAGTATTTTAGGGATTTTGAATGTACAATACTCTAAACTATTCAGCCCAAATTTCATTTAATCAGTATTTTATATTTGGTTTCTGTGAGTTCCACAAAAAGGATCAATGTGTTTTGCAAAAGGTGGTACTTGGACTACCTTGAAAATGCAATATAATGTTACAAGTATAGCAAAATATAACGATATTCACATACTACTCCAGGAAATCTCTCTTTTCCAGTAGTTTCCATAAATCTTAATCCAAAACCTAAAAAAGATTTTTATTTTTTTTTCCAAAGAAAAGAGCAATATGTACTCGGTAAGGTAACTATTCAGAAGATTAAAATAAAGGATGCATGCAAATACATTGCTGAATTGGAGCTTTTATGCTCTCTTAAGCCCTTCTCAGTCTCTCTCAACGTGCAATTATTCCAATAGCATTCTCTAAAAACCAGCTGAGTAGTAGTGACCCAAGGCAACCACAAATACGAAAAGGAAAACATGAGCCTGATACTTGATAAAAAGAAAATTGTTACATTAATTTTCCTCTGTTAGTTTTTAATTGTACTTGTCCAAATAATTGAGGAATTCTCAATTTCAGAATTGATGCAACCTCTATTTTATGTAATTATAATAACGCAACGGTCACTCGCAGCCAGGCTCACCTCTTTCGGGCCAGCACTGCATTGCTACTTCAACTGATTTTCTACAAATGGGAGAGACACTTTACCCAGCTCTTCCTCAGACAGCTCAGACCTACAGTCTGGGGAAGGTTGGAAGAGGGAGATAAAACACTGTCACTGAGGAAGGGGTGTGTATATGCTGCATTGGGAGCACTTGCCCTTTGCCACCCAGTAATTCCCTCTCCAACAGCCCCAGTTTTACCCCCCCTTCACGTGGGGAGCTGAACCAACGCCGTGCAGGGAACTGCCACGCAGCTCTGCCAGGCGGGAAGAAGGAACCTGGGGAGCTGCAGCTCAGCAGCAGCTCAGAGGGTGACAGTTCCAGGAGGAAAGAAGGGTAACGGGCACACAACAGCAGACAGAAATGCTGGGACGCGTAAGCCCTTCGGAAGAGGCAGCCAGATTCCCTTCACTCGGAAGCAGTGAATGCAGTGGGTAACGCTGTGTGTAGTTTGGGACTCAATATGGAGAAGAGGCATAAATGAAATAAGGAGATAAATCAAAGAAGGGGTGAATGCTTTATAAGAGTTCATGTAAGGACAACTCGGGAGAATAGGCAACGTTTCTTACAAACCAGGGGCAAAAAAAGGGAATACTGAAACTCAGTAATTCCCTCAGCAACAACAGAACAGAACTTTCCCAGTCCTCCAAAGAGGATTTGAAGGTGGTATTTATTGGATTATACTTCAGTGAGCAAAAGATGCAGAAAACTAACAGAAGAGAGCAATATGTGTATTTACACACCTAGAATTTCAAGAGAACCAGCTGTGTTTTGAAAGGAAGGAAAGGCCACTCTTGTCTAAAACCGGATTTAAGGAACACAGAAAACACAAAGCTTTGCTATTTGTATTGAGTGTTTGGTTGGTTCAGAAGCAAACCAGAAATTCTTTATCTGAAAATTAATGTCTGCAAAGTGACCAGAAGGCTTTTATTTTTTCCAAAAAGAGACTTTTTATATGAATTATCTCATTTCCTGATTAGCAAACTAAAAGTATGAAATTATTTTCCCCTTGGCTATATCCCAGCTGCATCAAAGCACTGGCCCAAGAACATACTGTACCAGTTTAGTTACTGAGAAAGTCCAGGAGAAATTCAAGCATCTACTTCTCATCTCTCCTGATAAAGTTATCAACCCAGAATGTAAACACAGGCCTGGATATGTAATATATGGCCAGATACTTGCTCAGATAGTTTTGTACCTGGTTTTTGTTGTACTGTTACTCCTCCAGCACAAACAGTACCTGCTCTGCTTTTGGAGCAGAACCTATGTCCAGTCCTAGATGACAAACAACCAAAGTTCACCACTCCATCATGTCTCTTCCCAGGTCACAGGGGGAAAGGTTTGTTCCATACCTGGAAATACCATCACTTATAACGAGCAGTGGAGGGCTACAGCTTGCACAGGAGCTGTGTGGGCCACCGGGCCAGCTCATGGTCCAGGGACAGCCTGTAAGGAGCAGTGTAGGGGTGGGTGCTGGAGCCCAGTTCCTAATAGTTAAACGGCGCTGTGATATCTATTTTTGGTAAATACAGAGGAAAGAATCCACATCCACATCTTCCAAATGCCCAGGGTCATCCATGAAAGTCTCCTGCTCTGAGCCATGAAGTCACAAATCAAGACAAAACAAGACGTTGACCTGCTTTTATTTTAATGTGCAGATATACCGTTGGAGTAAGGAGTAAAGCCACGACAAGTGATTCTGGGTAAATCAGCTCTCTCCTATGTAATCATGTGAAAGATAAATCCAAAGACACGCTGACAGCCAAAATAGGAGAGCAGTATTCCTCTCTGTTGGAACAAATAGAGCTATCCTTCAGGACGGTGCCTGTATAAATACTAAAATAAGTGAGAACTGATTACTATCTCCCGAAGAGCAATGTTAAGATAGGCTTTAAAAAGCGATCAATAGGCATTTTTTTATTAGTCACATTATTGGCAGCTCACCCATATCTGCAAATATACGTATTTTAGAAGCTCAAATCAGCAGCCAAACCATGCTACATACAGAAAAAGGAAGACAGTAAAAGCACATCTCATAGCATTCTATCAGTGCTCCCTCCTACCTACAACAGAAAGTTTTACAATTATGTTTGGCTGATCAAACTAATTCCTCTTTACTGCTCACTGGAATATCATCCTTGTATTCCCAACTAGGTCTTTTCTGTTCCCCTTCCTCATTGTCTTATTTCATAAATGTTTCGCAAATCCATTGCAGGATTAGACTGCACTTAACCTGAACAGGGTTCACCGCTCACTGGGTTTAACACACGAAGCAACACAGCAGCAGAGAGAGACCTGGTGTACGTCACTGTCCAAAGTCTACGTGCGTCCATGGCCAGGAACAACTCCACTGAACGTGGTACAGCCTGAGAAACAGGCGCACCCGAGGAAAGTCAGGGAGACGGCCCAAAAACTCACAGTGCAGAGAATCAGACACAGAACCCACGGACAAACAGACCTAAGAAAAACCTAGGCTTTGAGTTAGCTGTTGGGTAAACCAGCCTTTGAGCTGGGAGCAGGAATCTGTGTCCTGTTGCTTGATTTGTTGTGAGTTCAGTGAAACAGGAGCTGTTATATTCTTTGCAAACAAAGAAGGATATGTGACTCCATCACCCTTCCCCAACTTCAACTGTCTGCAAGAACCCAGTTTTTGGCAAGTCTCACTCAGGTCCAAAGAGGTAGCGTTGTGTGTAAACGCTTTATAGTTTAAAATGTCACATGTTGATGCTGACAAGTTCAAGATATGAGAAGAGGTTGCTATGGAAACACGCTGTATTGCCTGGAACATAAGGCAATGATTTATATTAAAAAAGAAAAATAAAACTTGGACCAACAGTTGCCAAATTAGGTTTTGGGTGGGGAAAAATTAACTTGTCATTTGTTCTTAGACAGAAATATTTCAGTTTAGAAACAATAAAGCGAAATGTGATGAAAGCATTTACATTACATTTTGGATTGTTTTCCTTGCCTCAGAACAAAAAGTAATTTTATATAGAAATACTTTCTTTTTCTGTCCATATACAGCAAATCCATCTCTATATTCCCATGTGCTGGAGTCTCCATATAATTTTCTATTTATTATTAATGAATTCACTTTAGTGGACTTCAACCCTGTAACTCTTCTGTAACCTTACTTACCTGTGTACCCACAGGTAATTGCATCCTTGAACAGCCAAGTGGTTCTTAGCTGCTTTATGAGCCCCCCATCCCCCCTTTTATAACCTGTCACTGTCGCAAGGTGACGCCTGCCCTTCGGGGGTAGCGCTGGGCAGTGGCATCCTTCACTGACAGTCTCTTCCGCTTCACTCCCCCGCCCTTCTAACAAGCTCAAGAACAATTTTAAATTCCCCAAACAACGGTTTCACTCTGCAGGCTCCATCAAAAGCCCGATTCTAACACACAATTCCCACACGCCCATTTCCTCAAAAGAAAGAAATTCTTTCCAATTAATCTTTCTCACATAAAATGTATGGCCAGAAGAATTATTCTTCTTTTTTTTTTTTCTGGAACCTTTCTATTAAGTAACCACTAGATTTGGAAGGGAAGATTTTAAAAACGGGGAGGTGGGGTCCTACTTCTGACACTTTACTTTTGGAAGCACAGGAGAAAGTTTGAGTTGTTAGGTCTGAGACCGATTCTTTCAGCCTTTCCTATATTGAGTATTCTAGGAAAAAACATTTTACTAGGGCATTTATTTGTTTTGGATTTTTGGCTATCACAAAAGTGACAAATCTACAATTCAACTTAAATTTATCTTCAAGCTGCAGCTGCAGCTGAGACCTTTGTGATTTTTGCAAGGCGAAGGCCAAGATACACTTACAAACACAGAAGATGGCATCACAGTATCACTGTGTCATGATCAACACTTTTGCTTGATAACTTTAATAAAAATCTAAAACAAATTGCAGACATTATCTCTTCATAAATACCTGAGCAGCAAAGGTGGAGAAAACCTCTTTTTTGCTAACTAAGTTTAAGAGAGAGGGTGTTCAGTAGACGCTAGCAGGCCTGAAGACAAACATCTGAAATGGAAATAACCTTGGAACTGGGATAAGAGCACAACCCGCCACTGTAAATGCATCAGCAGGCAAACAATGCCAGAAAGACGGTTTTAGAAAACATCTCATTTAGGGCTGTATTTTCAAAGATGCCTAAGAAGAACAGATGGGCACCTAGTCTCCTCAAAACTTCAGCTGACATGGTTACAGCTGAATTCCAATACATCCCACTTGAGTTTTTCCAACCATACCACCGTCATAAGGAAACGCCTGTAAATGCTGACCTCAGTGTCTCAACAAGGCTGTAGGCTACGGACTTCAAGGGCTACTGCTGTCCCCCAGGCAAAATGGGTCACAGGAAAAGGGACGAGGAACAGTGTTTCTGGCTTTTAAATACCACGTCATTTTTGCATTCATCCAGCAGCACATTTAAATTCATTTATTACTGTATTTTTAACCTGTCTGTATGTGATTGATTCTGTGGCTAGTTCCATAATAAGCTTTAAAAAAAAACAGTAGTAGTAGTAGTAGTAGTAGCAGTAGTAGTAGTAGTATTGTTATTGTTGAAGTAACATTATTGTTAATTGTAACCCTCTTTTTATGTAGACCTTCCAGATGTCTAGTGTATGAACTTTTCCCCTTACCTTCTACTTACAGAATCTAGAAATTCTGTTCTTTAAAAACCTTACAAGAATCTTCAAGCAAAGTAAGTATAAATTATTAGTACCTGACTTCAGTATTGTTTAAAGCCTATCTTTTTGTTCTGTCACACCTCACTTCCCTTTGTTTTTTATTATTACTTTCATTGAATAAATGTGTCTATGGAAACTTGTAAATAGGCAGGATAAATGTATGGATCTTTATAAATTCAATTCTCTTAAAAATCCACCGTTGTATCTATTTCAGAAATATGGAAAAGCTCATCTGTGAAGATATTGGGTCTTTGGCTGCAGTTCACTCAACTTCACATGGTTCATGACAGCAGTATTTGGCTCCCCTCTCTTCTGTTTTCTTCACTGCTAATGGATACTTTGCTATTTAATTAGTGCAGCATGATCCAAATCCCATCAAAGTCAATAAAACTCTTTTCATTTATGTTAATGGGCTTTGGACCAACGCCTGAATTAGTACCATAATCAAATAAAACACCCCTAGGAAAAGAATAGATACACCAAGCTTACACTTAAAAGTACAATTTTAAAACCTTCCTAAGGTTTTTTCTTGCTTTAAAGTAAATCTCACTATCGAACATCTCACAAAACCAGCTGGACAGCCCTTTTTTGCCAGCCTGACTAAAGTGTCAGAAGGAATCTAAACGTATGCATCGCCCCTCTGTGAAAAACCTTCCCACGATTAGGACGGGAAAAGGTTACATGTTCCCAAAGCTGCTCCCGTGGCTCCTACACCGAGTGAGAACGTGGGGGTTCACCCTGCGGGAAGATAAATCCAGCAATAACACTTGTTATTTCTGTGGCACCACCTTGTCCCTGTCAACACAGCTATCTGCTGGGTTGCTCTGAAGAACGCTTCACCGCGGTGATTAACCCATGAAGGCTGCTTGGCCAGACCACCTCCAAACCCAACCAGTGGCCTTGAGGCAGTACTGCCCGACTGAGGAAGGCTCTGCTCAGCGGAGCAGTGAGTATTGCATCTAACACTGCTGAACTTCCATAACCACTTTAATCAAATTAGCAGGAGAGAGAGCACCAGCTATTTTTATCGTACAGAGAGAGAGGAGGCTTCCTGCTCCTAGACTGCACTCCAGCCACTGCAGAAATTAATGAACCACAAAGCAGGCAAAACGATACTATGTAAACAGGGATATCAGACCTTCTTCCAATACTTTTGACCCATTTTGGAAATACCAACCAAGCCACACAAAGCTACTGCATCACTTCTTACATAGCAGCACGCTTTAATTGACCGGCACATTAAACATCAAAGCTTTTTTGCAAAATTTGACCACAGAAATCATATTCAGAAATCACAACCCCCCCCGTGCTGACTCAGCGGCAGAGCCACAGAATCCTTTCTAAATTCCCAAAAGCCCAAACAAAAGAACCAAACCTGCGCTCTTGGTTTGGACGGGGTTTTTTTGTTTCACACTAGCCCAGCCTGGAGACTCAGCTCCAGCAGAGGAGACTTGTGGTGCGCTTTCCTTGAAAACAGCTTTGGCGGAACGTTAATAGAGAAGGAAGAAAATTCAGGATGAGAGGCGCTTCAGTCCCTTCTGGGCTGGAGCTGTGAACCCTTCCCATGGAATCAATCACAGCAGCTCTGGAGGGGACTGTCCTGCAGCGCACGGGACGCGTTGGTGATGTGCGTACGTGTCTCCAGCTCCCTGCTGCCACCTGCCCAGTGCCTCTGGGCAGCCCTGACTCACCTCGCACCATCACGTGTACTTGTTTGTGAGCGCAGGAAGTTCAGGTTGCTCTCAAACGGAGTCAGCGTGCCAGCCCTGCCCTGCAGACTGCACTGATGATAAATGGGGACATCACTTCTTGCTTCCTTCTCCCTTCTGGAGGTACTTGTTAAAGGAGAATATTCACTGAACAAGGATTTTTTTTGTCAACAGCCAAGACATACAGTGTTTTCTGCTCATTCCTGCTGCACGGGCTACTCATAAGCTATTCTCATCACCTCAGCAGCCTCAGCATCTTGCCCTGCTGACATCGGTCAGATGTCTCTAACTGCTCTTTCCTTTGGCCTCTTTTCTGACCCATCCCTTCTTCTCCCCCAAAATACACACAGAGACACTTATCTCGCTGCTCTGAACACTACGCTCCTCCACAGGAACCACACTGCATTTTTCTCCAGTGAAGGAAGTATTTCCAGCTCATGAAAAGGAGAGCGGTACTGCCCACCAGCCCAGCAGCAGCCTGTGGGGAGGTAGACTTTCAGACAATCTGCGTAGCTTTGGAATTCAAACCCGTTAACTGTGGTGGAGCGTATTAACCACCTCTTGGCAGCAATTTCAAAGATGGCCATTTGCTCCACATTCCTTGGCAAAGGAGCGATGCTGAGAAGGTCCCTGGCTCTGTGAAGGCAAGGAGTGAGAACCCACAGACTCAGCCATCACCTAGGACCAGATTTGGGGAGGACATCATCAGCTGCATCCACACAGACCAGAAAACAAGAGTATTAGGGCTGGTCTAGCCAGTGCACCGTCCCACCCTCTGGCACTGCCCAGCGCTTCCACATTTCAAGAAGGACCAAAAGGTTTGGAGCAAAGGTAACTGCTTGCCCACTTTTGTCTCTCTGCTTTGCCAGAACTTTACAAGGCTGGGAAACACAGACAGGACCAACTCGCATGGATGCTAAAGAAGCTTATGAAGACCAGCCACTGAATAGCAACAGGACTCTACATCAAACTTCAGGCAACCTGCACTCCTCTTATGGTCAATACCAGTGGTGATGGATATTTTCCTGATCAGTAGGACTCAATGCCCCCACCAATATTCACTAGATGGCTCACCAAAAGACCCTGAGGTTTAACAGAACTTTGTTCAGTGCTTTTTTTAAAGGCTGGACAAAAGGCTGGCAAAGTAGCACAGAGACAAATGGCTCTTTATGACAAGATGCTCAGTGTGTGTTTCTGTCACTGTGTTCTGCTCCTCATGACACTGCAGCATCACAGTGAAGCTGTAAGGTCACTTCTACTAATGAGAAGTAGTCAAAAGTGCAATTCCACTGAAGCATCTCAATGCCATTTCAAAACTTCTCTGAGTTTCCAGCTTGGTAAAACGTTTCAGCACTTTCTAATCCATGTGCAGTTGCCCTCTTTGAGTGCTAACAACTCCTCCATAGAGCAGCCTACGAAAGACCAGAACTTCCTCAGCAGAGACGGGGGTCAGACTATCTTCATCATTCTTCCAAAGGATACTTTGAAGCATCTCACGATTTGTCACCAATAGGTCACTAAGCAGCCTCAGTATATGAGGTTCTGCCTGCGACTCTGGCTTTTTTAGTTAAGAATGTGATGTCCTAGCACCAAAATAAAATTTAAACTTAAGGATTTGTAAACTCCTTGCACATGTCTACATTGTATTAAGTCAAAGCAATGGACTCAGTGGAGAGGAAGAGATATACAGAGGATTAAATTTGACCTGATAGGTCTCTGACATCAGTGAAAAGTGGTCTTAATGTAAACAAATATAAAATGAAAAGAGAAAAGCCCAACAGTTTCCCACAGTGGGACAGCTAGAACACACTATAGGACTTGCAAGCAGTGATTCAATATTCCAAAACTGTTTCCTTGGGTTAAAGCCCGCATGGCGTTCATTCTGGAAGTGCACTATAAAAACATTACCTAGGCACAAACATTTCTTACATGCACAAATCGAAGCAAACACCTCTTTCAATCATTCCAAAGGAACACAAAATTGCCATAAGCAGCTAAATTCTTCGAAGACCTAAGCATATCTATCACAGATTAATTTCACATTACTAACATCGTATTTATTCAACAGTTTTGCCAGTGGTGTGATCATTTCTACAGGCTCGAATAATAACATGAAAATGTCACAAAAATTACATCAGAATGGCAATTCAGAGACAGGAAGCCACGAGGCCTTCCGTGAGCCCAAACTGTTGCGTGAGAACGAGCAGCGCTCACAGCTCTGTCTTTAACCCATCTGCCCATCCATGACCAAGGACTCAGAACCTTCAAAGATGTCGGGATCCCTGGTCTCCTCTTCCAAAGCGTTTCGCTATTTCCAAATATGTAAACAAATCTTGAATACATTACTTAACAAAATCTCACGTTAAGAGCGTATATACATTCACAGATCTTGTGTGTCCTGCTGCCTCCCAAGAACAAGTGTATCTCTTTTTGCAAACCATGGTAGCTTGCAATCCAGATTGTCAGAGGAGGGCATGTCACCAGAAGAGTGTGAAAACATCTCATTACATAAGGCCAGGTCCTCAGCTAATGCAAAGTGACAGAGCTCCCAGAAATCCATGGAGACACGATGATGCAGATTAGCAGTGGTTTGGCTCATTATAATCAAATAGACCCAACTTCTCATTTTCCCACCTAGTGACAGATTGTTGGAATCCTGACCACCAGAATCTCAGAGGGCAACGGGGAGTTGTGAAAGGAGATTGTATCAGAGAAAGTAAATTCCAGTTTGGCTAGAAGCATATTTACGATCTAGGAGTTTCAATTAGCTGTTGCTGAGTTATCACAAGAGTCTGTTGGACAGATGCGCAATTAGAGTTTTTCCCATTTTGCTGTATATCATGACTTGGGTATTTTTGGTTGGGGGGGTTGGATTTGGCACTTTGGGGCTTTTTCGCAAGTGATGCTAGTTTTACTGAGGTCAGAGCTAATAATCGTAGGTAGGCAGAGAAAGCTCTTCCCACCATAACACCTCCAGCAGTGCAGAAGCAAAGAGGGGCAACCTCAGTAAGCAGGGAAATCATTCTCCTTTCTGGCCCCATCTTCATAGGAAGAAAGAGATAGAAGAGCTGTCAGAATGAGCCTGCAAATTCAAGGCAGCTGGAATTGCCTCATCCTCCTGGCATGGACAAGAGAAGGGTTTCTCCTGATCCCTCCCACTTGCTTAATGCATCACCTCTTCTGTGGTGGGGATGTGGTGTGAGGCAGAAGGGGAAGAAGGTTTAGCTGAGCTATTTCAGTTTTAGAAGCATGCAGTTCTGTCCTGTTCCACCCAGCACACGGGATATAAACAGCGATGGGAAAAGCTGCACTTGAGCCTCTCGTACTCACCTCCCTCACCACCACCACCGCACCAGGGGACAGAGAACAAGGTGAAGGACAAGGTTATGATGTGGAATACTCCACGGTGTGCTTTTTGTCCCAATTTCCTTGCTAATCAACCTGTCCACGCAAAGCCAAATGAAGCCAGTGAAACTAAAGACACTCACTTCAACAGCTTTGGAACAAACCCAAAAATCAGCTACTTGCCATGGGACCTCCCAGGGCTTCATGCCAAACGATGTTTGACCATGACACAAAAATTGACATAGATCTATTTTTTTCTGTATGATTCTCTGTTTCGATAAATGCAAGACTGTACTATATTCTCATAGTTTCAGCATTTTTATTCTATTTTTAAGATGCATATGATTATTGTTGGCCTTAATTTGACTGCGGTGAACTAACAACTTCATTTTCATAGTAAATACATTACCCTTTCCTACTGAGGAGTTTAAATTAATTCAAAACATCTTGTAAATGGTCTTGTCTTTCTTTGCTTGTCTATTACTCATCTAGACTGAGCTTCATATCCCTTTTTCAGAGTGGTAAATCGTCCTTTGGTTAATCACATTTTTACACTTACTGCTTATGTCAGCCTTAATGTGCCGTAACTTTGCAAACACCTGTAATATTGACAGACACCGCTGGCATTTACTTGGGGATTAAATATTTTGGTTTACTGACAAGTGGTGGATCTGCCATTTTCACAATGAAACCTAAAACTATTAGGAAACTCTGATTTCAAGCTTTGTTATAAATCTGAAATCAATCCAAATTCATCCCTAAAACTTCTTCATCCCCAGGTTCTTTATTGGTCTTGAACTGAGGTGGTGTAAAATTTGTGCTTCTGGGGTTTGGGGATTATTTTGCTCCCAATAAGTAAAAGATTGTGACCTTACATAGGTTCCCACTGTTCTACAGAGAGGTGTTTTGAAAAGTTTCAAAGCCATATTTTTATCTACCTAGTACTTACTTCGTTTAAGTATATGAAAATTTTTAGACATTTTCAGCCTTGCAAGCTTCAAAGCCTGCCAGCTTCCAATTTAACTTCTGTCACGTGAAAGACTGTTGGCACGTGAAAGACTCTTGGCCCAGCTCAGCTGTCTTCATCATCAGGTAGTGATTTATTTCTCAAAGACTGTTTTTTAAATACATTCTGGTTTGCAGAATGCTGTCCAAACAACATCTCTCACATTCCTTCCACAGCTCCTCTGCTTGGGGAAAGAAATAAGCCTAGCAATTTTAACACTCGAAAGAATCAAGAAGTATATCCTTCTGCATATGAGTTGGATGAACATGATTTACCCAAAAGCCATGATTTAAAACAAATAAAACCACTATTAAAACAGGAACCACAGCCTGTGCTGCCACCTATCCCTAGTTAATCTCTGAATTTTCTGCAGGCTCTTTTTATAGTTCTGAACTACGGTCTCTGTCCTGCCAACAGGTCTCCCCTTCAACTGATGTAATGGCCATGGACACTGGTTGGGAGCCACACACTTGACCATTTGTATTAACAGTCAAATGGTTGACCACTATGTTTAGCTCTTGAAATATTTTGACTACCAAGAACATAAGTCTTTTCTTTCCTGTTGGACTTGCTGTACTATTTTTACTTTCTGCATCCTATACTGCGCAATATTCATTATAGCATGCCAAAAAGCACACGTTCGGAAGCACAACTTGAAAAAGAAACTCCTCCTACAGGCCAAATTGTGCAAGAGTAGCATAGAATCTGCAGACCCTGTCCTGAATCTGCAGACCCTGTCCTTCTGGGCTTGTGGTGCGAAGGTGCCTGTGGATGGGTTTGCCTACGGGGGCTGATGCATGCCCAGAGCTCTGCTGGACATGTTGGAAGCTGCTGCTGCAGCCCACGGGGCACGCTGGGAGGAGACAGGCACAGGAGAGGGACTACCCAGCAACAGAGGGAAGCAGGCACAACAGCAGGCCTGTAGGGAGATCTACACTGGGGGCTCCTGTAGAAACATGCTATATTCGACACAAAATCCAATCACTCCTGCCATTTCATGGACTGCTGCTTCTAAGTTCTGCAAGTGATGGGGAGACAGAAAAGAGGTCAGGAAGAGCTGCTGGCCAGCCTGCTAGTTAGCCATGCAGTTTCTTCTCCTCCACACATCAACTTCATTATTCTTACAGTGGTAGAAAATCAGAAAACAGACTAATAAGGGCTTAAAGACTCAGGGCCTACATCAAGATGTGGCACTGTGCTGTCCTAAACCCTCAGAAAGATACTTTGCTCTTATGTCTTTTAATGTCAGTTTAAACGTTGACCAGGTAATTTCTCCTAGTTTTCTTGCTTCAAAAATCTTGTAGAAATAGTTCACCTTTGTGGTGGTGGGCAGTAACAGCAGCTACCTGTATGCAGTATGCCTAGTGAACAGAAATAACTTAAATGCATTAAACTATCTTTATCTCGTTACAGGTAGAAGGAGCTCTCCTTATCCACAAAGATACCAATGATGTTCAGCAACTCTTTCTCATTACAGGATTAGTAGGTTTCAGGCTTAATTTCAGTAGAAAATAGATTGTAATCTGTCCCCTGAGGTCCACCAGGCTAGAGGTTAAATGCTGGGAAAAAGTGGTCTGACCATGCAACGAAATTCAAACACAGAGGTGGCAGCTACAGGAAAAGTTAAAGGGAATGACAGTAGGAAGTTAAAGTGGCTTTATTTATAGCTCACCACATCAAAAGAAAACTGAAAACAATGTACTTTGCAGGTGTAAGAGTCAGAAAGTACCACTGACCCCAGGCAATTTCAACGTCCGAATTCTCCGTGGAGAGATGCACAAGTGAAGAATTAATCGTATTTATTTATTGCGAAGATAAAGGTCACAAGTGCAGCAATAAAGAGGCAAAACATTACATTTGATTTAAACCTGAAGGGAACACTGATAAACTGTAACACGCTTAGGATACCAAGCCCAAAGAGTAACAGCAAGTTGTGCAAGTGGGACTTCAACGTTAGCAAGGCACCGTTTTGGAAAACGAACGGATTAGCAGATACAGCCCTACAAGGGACATGAAGCGAGAAGAAAGAAAGAAAAAAAAAAAAAAGGCAAGAATATGAATTAGTGCTCAGGGCAGGTTCTTGCTGTGGCACCAGAGAGGCTAAAGTGGTAAGAAGTTACGTTGTTCAGCCACTGAATCTCCTCCAGTTGAGGGGCAGCCAGCCCAACACATGCCAGCAGACAAACTCTCTCAGAACTCCACACAACCAGGAGAGATCCCTGCCTCTGGCTGCGCTTCTGCCGTCCAGCAACTTGCCTTTCCCTTTCAACTGCTTCTCCCACCCTCCCTTCCACCGTGAGAACGACCCTTCTCCTCCCCACAGCAGCAAACCCCACTCCTTTCTCCGAGCCCATAACACTCCCTTCCAGTCGAGATGGAATTTTATTGAAAAGTATGAAAAAAAAAATTAAAAAAAAAAAATCAAGCAGAGCTGCAAAGTAGAAAGCCACCATCCACAAAGCGAAACAATCTGTTTGCCCCAAGCTGCAGTTCCAACTTCTGATGCTCAAAGGCACAAGTCAAACTCCTGCCAAAACCATGAGAGTAAGGACGTGGTTTTACCGTCCAGCTTCAGTGCTACCGGAGGAGCGCTCACTCCCTCCTGCCCAGCTGAGGGCATTCCCACCCTCATCCCTCTGCCCGTACAAATGTTCATCTCACCCCACAGCTGAACTCACCAGTTCAAGCAGCTAAACTGGCAGGCAGCGATTCACTGGTTTGGCCACTGAGACACTGGGAGGAGTGAGAGGAGCAGGGCGCCGGAGCAGGGCAGGAACGGAGCAGCCAAGGGAACAGGATTACCCCTCTCAGCAGCAATGAGGTGTTGAGAGAAACTCGTCTGTTCTGTAAAACGACACCTTCAAAACAACATACTTGGGATGATTTTCACTGGCCTGGTGATTTTTGAGACCTCAAGAAACACAACTTGCATCTCTCTGTCTTTTCCTTAAGGGAAACTCTTACTTAAAAATACTTACTTTACACAGGAAATAGTTCATTAAAAGTAAAAAATAATAATAATAATAATGCTGAACTTCACATTTATGACTTCAGGAACTCCAGATTTGAGGGAAGTACCAGACATTTTGAGACCTGGGAATAATTCAGAAGACCTATAGCGGAGACCGTGATTTAGGTATGAGGAAGCAATGTGCTCTTCAGCACTTGGAGAGGACACTCTTCTTTTCAATGTTACAGTTTAATAGAACGGTGCTGAAAATAGCGTGTGAAATGTGGGCCTTTCATTTTGCAGACTATTAAAACTGGGAACCCGCTGTGTCAAGACTCTGCAAACAAAGATGAATTTAAAACACACACAGATAAAGGGGCTAAAGAAATCAGATGTGATGTGTTAAAGAACTTGCTGAAACTTTGGAAGAAGGAAAGCAATACAGGGAGAAGGTGATGTGAAAAAGAGGGTGTGCACATCAGAGCTGTTCACAGGAAGCAAATCAAGGTTGTGCAACCCCCTCCAAGACACTGAAGACCTCCTTCCTGATCCTCTCTTTTAATCAGACCCAGTATGAGAAATGTCCTAGTGTGCAATTAAGTAATGGCACGACCTGCTTACAAAGCAACAGTCACCATTAATAAAAAGTGCTCAGAAGTAGGTCAAATAAAACACTAGTGTGATCTGGGGAGAAAAGGTCCTGCTCCACGCAACAGCTGGAATTCTGGTTGATCCAAAGAAGTATTTTCCAACCTTCTGTAACAAAAGGTAAACACATAATTAACTCAAATTGTGGGAATATCTTGCCATTTGCAGGAGTCTGTACTGTTAAATTCTGAGAGAATACCTTGCTGCACCACGGAGAAGCAGTGAGCTAAGAGCTAACCAACCTAACAGCCTTTTTCAAGAGACATGCCTTTGGAAGCTGAAGAAGGACAGACTTCCCAAAATAGATGTCCTGCGTACCCCAGAAAGTAATTATGACTTTATCGAAATTAGTCACAATATTTGGATCTTTCAAGACGGAAAGTAGAAGGAGCCATCAGGCACATTTTGTTGTATGCACGTGGTTTAACATTCTGGTTGGAAAATCAGTTTTTGTGCGGTCGAAGAGAATAGTACAGCTGAGATACTAACACAATGAGGACAATGCAACACAAGGTCAAATAGGACACAAGGGAATGTCTAGCTTTTATCCAAAGGCCTACAACATACCACGAAGATACCGCGTTTGATTGCCTGAGGACATTCTGTCCAGATGGTATCCACCTGTACGATCTAAGAAATGACTGACTCTGCTCTCAGATAAAATGTAGGTGAGATGATCCATGCACAGAAGATGCAAAGAAAAAAAAAACAATATGTACTGATGACAGAGTCTCTTTTAAGGACAGCAAAATGAGGATAATTTACTCCAGTTAGAGGCTGAATCATCATGTTTACACTCTCTGTGTTTCAGACTATAACTTTTAAAAGGGAAAGTCTCTGCAATTTACACAGCGGAAAGGGTTGCCCAATTAGGCTGGTGTTGGCCAGCGACACAAACAGCAGAAACCCAGAGAACGGGTTAGGACACAGCCTCTGTCCTGTGAAGACATATGGATACGCTTGAGCGTTAGGCATCAAAATAGCTCCACTGCTTTCTGTCAGGCGACGCAGGTCTTTCACATCATGCGTGTGGATATGCGGTCAGGCTCTGACGGTGCTAAAATTCACACACACGCTTGGCTTAAACATGTCTAATGGATGCTCCAATCATCTGCAGAGGAAGAGCTGATGTTTTCTTACAGAGAATGGCTTTTAAATTTTGCGCTGTACTGTGTCACAGGAATTGTTTGCATTTCTTCTGCCACTGTATTAGAGCTCTACTTGTCCGAAAAGCAAAAAGCCCACAATGGATTTTGCCGTTAGTCAAAAAACAGATGGCAACTTTAGTTTGATTTTGGTTTAATTTAAAGAGAAAATGCTCCCCAATGAAGAGATTATATATGCCAAATTTTAATCCACTAAAAATGGATGCAACCCGATCATAATGTAAATGCTGAGAACTTAGCAAACAAAAAAGAATTACTGGAATTATTTGTAGCAAGCATCTGTTTTAACTGTCAGGCACTCGACCTGACCAGACTTTGAAGACAATACTGTGCTACCTTGAGTTCTGCTTTTTTGCTACATCACAAACCAGTGTAATCCAAAAAACAGATAAAACAGAAACAAAACTAAATTGTAAATCCATATGAAAGCAGGAGATGGATGTCTAAAAGGAAAAAAAAACCAACACAGTTATATAAGCTTCTCCTGGTGTATTCACTGTGAGCAGATCCTTCATCCTCTTACGCAGGTAAATAACATCATCCACCTAAGATGAGGTAGATCCAACTTCAGCTCTGTGGCCAGTTCCAAGCAAGCATCCCTGACGGAAAGTATTTAAGAATATAACCTTATAATTCATTGACTTCAAAGAGCTCAAGTTCATGCTCAAAGTGAAGCAGGATTATACTAAACAAGGACAGATTTCATGAGGTGTTGAAATGTCTTCAGGAATGCAGGGAACATGGCAGGAAGGAGGGGGGGAGTATGCTCCCAGGAAGGAGCAAGGCGGGCATTTCACGTGGGTAGTTGGAATTGCTCTTAGGAGACACCATAGACTGAACCTGGAACCTGAGCTACAGCATTTACAATTTACAAATTAGATTATATCAATACACTCCTGTAAAATAAAGACTGCAAAAAATAAAAATATTCCATTATCTGACTTTAAAACAGTAAAGGAAATACTAATAATACACATAATACAGAACACTCAGGACAACCGACAGAGACGCGCTTATACCGACAGCAGCCAAAGCACCCATCAGCTCCTGAAGATTCATGGCTGGCTAGTAAAGCGAACGGATCGCCACAAACCCACCCAGGTCAGCCCAGTACTACAGTTACTATTAGTTTTGGGCACGAGTCTAAAAAGCCCTGCTGGCGTCCCAAGCATTTCTAGAAGAAACAGCATCTGGGCAAGCAGCCAGCCACCAGCCTTCTCTCAAACGGTTTGCGAGGGTTATTACAGCACACAGTGAAGACTGAAATGTTGTAGAGCAAACCCTGCCTATTTCCTCCCATAAGAGGAAACACTTATGTCCATTATACCAGTAAGGTGACTATGGCTTGGTACCCCAAGACATGCAGCGCTTCCAGTTCCGTAAGAAAACATACGACCACAGATGTCCTGAATAGCTTATGTCTGCTTCAGTAACTTCCTATTTTAATGACAATATAGTGAAATTTTTGGACAGCTGATATTTTAACTTTTAAAAAAGGAAGAGGATTATACTAATAAAGCAGAGCTAAGACATCATGTTGTGTTACTGAAACTGATGTTCCTCTATTTGCTTCAGTGGGTGCTAGATCATATTGGCTATTCAACATGAAGCTGTGATCCCCAGTCTTCTAGGATCCTGTCACTAAGTCTGACTCTGCACTGCAGCCTAATTTAATCACGTGCTCATTATCCATACCAGATGTGGTGTTGATGCTGCGTTTCTCCTGTATCTGCTTGTGTTTAAGCACACATTCTAGCCCACAGACTGCAAATGTTATGAGGATACTGGGAGAGAGTTTAAGTCTCTGAAGCTCCACAAACAAATACCACCATCCTGTCAACCTGAAGATGTTTTTGGCACATCTGCCTCCAGCACTGCAGAAGTATTTATCAAAATAAAAAATTCAGATGCATAAAGACTTCTGCAATGGCAGGTTCATCTGCTGGGGTGAAGAAAGGGTGTTCCAATAACTGAGGAAATAATCTGGAAGGACTACCATAATCCTAACTCTTTATTGTTTTATTGTTTCATGGCATTTTTACAGCCTCCAACCATTCTCCTTCACAACTAACCCTTGGAGAGGACAGCCAGCTCCCTCATTCTCCAGCTGCATCCACAAGTAAGGATCTGGCCAAGGACCAAGAACATACTCAAAGTGCAGTATCTTCCACAACAGTCCGCAGGCCACTGACAGCTGACCATGTTGGTCCTGCCCACTCAGTGGAAAATCAGTTTGAATGCTATCACGCCAACCAAGATGATACCAAGTTGTTCAGAGTGTTTTTATCTTAAGTGGGAAAGCTTTCACAAAATTTTTTCTTATATGGTAAAAATCACATCCATAATTCAGAGAGCTGTTAAAAAAGCTATTGATCCTCTTTAACTTTCCAGTTATTTGTG
This sequence comes from Psophia crepitans, assembly GCA_013399095.1. Classification (NCBI taxonomy): domain Eukaryota; kingdom Metazoa; phylum Chordata; class Aves; order Gruiformes; family Psophiidae; genus Psophia; species Psophia crepitans. The sequence continues at coordinate 108,909 of VWZZ01003518.1, forward strand.
AAGACCCCTTTCAGCTCTGAAACACACCTAGACTGCATACTTTAGAGGTTCTCTTCATCTGTCTCTGATTTTATTTTTAGGTCAATAAAACTAATTTTGTCATTGACTTTTGTTACAGTAAACTGGAAGTACCTAAACTAACTGTGCCCCCCTCCGTCAGGGCAGCAAATAATTTTGTATACGCATTCACTGTACCTCTTAATTTTTCAGAATTATTGCAGATTAAAAACCTTCATCATTTATAGTACAGTTCAAAGATTTGTTTGCAGATCTATTATTTTCATGTAAATGCCTTCCAACAACTTCCCATTTTGGCAATACCAACACCACCAGACAGACCCTTCTCAGACAATAATTGGAAAATAAGACACAGTTGGCAGTAAAGTCCAAACCAAAGGGGATGTTCAGAGGAATTAACATCAGAAGTTGGCAAGGTGGCAGATGCATTCACTGACTTGAACCAGATTCAGCCAACAAAAGTTTGCAATGAAAAGATCAAACTATGAAACTTTGATTCAAATACTATTTCAGTCCCAATGTCTGGATGCAAAAGCTGGAAGCCCACCAGAAGCATAGGCAGATGTCAAACCACCTTCAAAAGCAAGCACTTCAAGAAAATACTAGGAATTAAATGAAGCAAGTTTATAACAAACAACTCTAACGCCTGTCAGTTGACAACTCAGTTGTCAGAGAGCTCCACCATTCCAATCTCCAGAGTAATCTAGAAAAAGAGGTGGAAATACTTGGAGTACAGTAGGAACATTGGTCATGGTGTGTATGTTGTAAGGCAATTGAAAGAAAATCCATGATACTACCAGATTTCTCCACAGAAATAAACTAGGTATGAAGGAAAAAAATGGACATAGAAAATTTGCTGAGAATAGCCTTGTCTGCGTCTTCATTCGCAGCTGAAATACCATAAACCTGAGCATAACATACAGCCCCGTGGTCTCCAAGAATGTCTTGCTAGCAATACACTGCTCCCGAGACTCTGCAATACTCCTTGCAAACACAAGAAATAAAAAGGTAAACCGAGAGACAGTGAAGTGCAGTATGAACTTCGGGGGGGTAGTTGCTCATTATTGGTGTCCATGGACCAGTGGCTTTTGGGGAACCACTAGTATAATTTCTTGGAGTTTGTGTAATTCTATTGATACCTGTTTTAAACTGTGACCCAACAAGGAAGAAAGAAACTGAGATGGAGGGAATGGGTAGATTTGGAACATGGTGCCCAAGGGACTGGAGTTCAATTTGTTGTTCCACACAGATTTACTGCACAGTCTCAAGGAAATCATTACGGCCAGATGCTTAAAGGTATTGAGGCAATGCTTCCTGCAGGAAGGCTTCAGTGACCTGAGCAAAGCCAAACACGGTCCCTGCCCTGCAACATTTACAATGTAGGTAGGCGCTGGAGGGAACAGTAGATCATTTCCAAATGCATTAGCAGAATCACAGAAGCTGTAGTGCCATGCGAGAAACAGCGCGACATCCAGAGTAGGGTATGGCAGCTCCTGCACTAGACCCATTTTCCTGCTGCTTCTAATGAAAAGAAGAACGCTGGAAAGAGACGGGCTCACAGGTTGTGGTGACGGTTAAAAACTAAAATTCTTTTGGTACGTTTCGGGATTCTAGCCATTTACACGTGCCATTGAATCGAGGCCTGGCATCATTCCTTTGCACTTGAGAAGTTACTTACAAATGCAAAAAGAGCAGCATTTTATAAACACTTTGTCATTTACACATGCAACATGAGGCCTTGGACCTTTGGAGTCTTATCTTACTTTGGCTTTAACTCCTGTTATATTTTATCACGACTCTTGTTTCCAAACATAAGGAGTCCACACTCTGGCTAACACTGGGCAGAAGAAGGAACAAGCTCCCGCCCTGCCCTTACACTCAACGCCTGCGCTGATGAGAAGCGCACACGGAAAGCAGCGGCCATCAACAGGATCTTCCTCCACCTTTCAGCACAGACAGACGAGGATGAAGAGCTTTGGCTCCACTACAGTTCTGCAATGCCCAGAGCAAGGAAATGTGGCCTTACACAAAATGATCTGTGCTAGGCTAGGTAAGGGGAGAGCAAAGGCCTTCTGCTTCCCCACCAGAGGCAGGCCTTGCAGGCTCATACTCTGTTTTCTGCATTGCTCTTCTTGTTCGGTCCTGGTGTTCCTCTTGCCCTCAGCCAGCTGTCCACATCAAACCACTGCAACATTAAAACCTGCTTCTCAAAACACGAATGCACGTGGCTAGGAGAAACCACAGGAAAGTAAAGAGTAAGGGGAAAAGTGTTTGATTCCCTTCCATTCTCAGACAGCCAACATACTACCTCCATACATGTCATCTCCTTGGCACAGCAGATGAACAACTTCCTATGATTAAATAAATAGAAATGCAGCTGACTCAAACTGGCTTTCTATGCAGAAAACAGAATGCCTTAAAATTAAGTAATCTCAAAATCATGAACTCTAAAGGGTAGCGCAAGAAAATACTGGCTGGATAAACTGTTCATTATCCAAAATACAGCCCTTTTCTCACTAAACAAATTGTTGTGCAGTAATTGCTGTTCAAATGATAGTATGACAGCTTAGGATCAGGGACAAACACTTATAACTTGACTGCTGAACGTGCACTCCAGAACAGAAAGCTGCAGCAAGTTTTAAAACACCCAGCCTTGCAAAATGCACCATGGGCAGCTGTTTTGCTCGTAAAACTCAAACTCTTTTGCAACTTTCCATCAATCACTTGATTAGACAATGAAACTCCGTGGGTGAAAGATCCATAAAAACAGACTCTGAATAAATTAAAATATTCCAAGGCAAAAACGTATTGTACCCATCAAATTTGTTTCCAGGGCAGTCCAGCCCATTATTTGGGCAGAGTGGAAGTGAAAAGTGGAAGAGGCTGCTGAGAACATGCCATTTCATCCTCTGTTTCAAAGCATCAGACACCTCAAGCAACTTTACCACAGATCAACATAAATCCTGGCATCAGCAGCTCTGCTCCAGAGCAGCTACCACAGAGCATGTGCTCAAACTTCTAGTGCCACTGTCTGTAAAGAAGCGCCTGGTGCAGCGCAGCTATTCCCACACAAGGGAACATTAGTTAATTTGCATTCACAGTTACCATATGAGGTGTGAGTTTCTGACAGTCCACACATTTTATATTTAAAGGCTGTAGGAAATTAATTATCTTTGATATAATAACAAAAGTAACTTACCAGCCCATCGCAATTGCTGATAGCGACCGAAGCGTTTGGCAAATCAGTGATATCCCCAACATAGAGGCAATTCCCATAGAGAGGTTCAACGTGAGTTTCGTCGGAGTCCTCCTGCCACTCAACTGTTGCTCCGGGGGCCACGAGCCTGGAGTTTGGCCGCAACCTGAAGTGAAATTCTCTTCCAAAAACAGTGACATTGTAAAATATTTGCTCATTTGCTGCTTCATGTTGCAAGTCCTCCGCAGCTCTCCTGAAGCGTGCTTTTGGCGGTCCCGACACCAAGTGGGATAGGAACCTGCCCTCCGAATCGGTGCTGGTGGGGATGACAAGGCTGTACTCCTCTATATTCCTCAGAACTGGATCTTTACAGGGTGAAAGCAAGAGAGGAGAGAGACACTAGAACTAAATACATCCTGATGCCGTGGGATTTTTATTCCATTATTCATTAGCACAGCAGACACTTACATAAGGCAGATGGACACTGCACTCTGTACAGGCACTTCATTCACCGGCATGAAGTGCGCAGAGTTCATTCAAACTTGCCTTCTGCTCCCCAAAACACTACAGCAGCGTGAGCCTCCCCACCCAGCAGGGACCCCACACTCCTGCCCTCGCAGCAGGGTCCCGCCACCCTTTGCCCACCCAGCCGGGACCCCGCACCCCTGTCCACCCGGCCAGTGCCCGGGTCGCCTCGGGGACTTCGTGGCCAGCCGGGTGGCCAACGGTGATGAGAGGGCGCTAATCCACCTCGGGACAGCTCGGAGGGGCAGTGGTAGGGGCTTGGTTTGCAGGTGGCAAGCCCGCAAGGGAAAGGCACATCCCTCAAACTACCCCCGGCACGGCGGGGATGAGCCGAGTGGTGGCGGGGACGCGACCGGCGGCGGTGTCAGCGGCAGCCCCGGGAGTTTCGGACGTCGGCGATGGCCGGGGCACGGGAGGAGGAGGCAGACTAGCTGCCATGTGCTTCATCCCGCACGGAAAACTCCAGGCAG
>VWZZ01003518.1:113896-210930 GCA_013399095.1 Psophia crepitans
GGGGCGCTCCCCCGCGCCGGGACGGGCTCCGGGAGCGGAGATGGGAGTTGTCACAGCGGTCTGCAGCAAAAAGAAACACACACCCACACACACCCCCGGCGGGCTCGGGGAGCCCCCGGGGCGCTGGGGCCGCGTCCTGCTCCCGGGGCTGCGCGGTCCCGGCTCCAGTCCCTGAATTCCCACGGAAACTGGTGGCCCAAGAAAACCAGAGCCGGACTAGGCAAACTTAAGGCACCTCGGCATGAGTTTTGTTGGAGCCTTTGGTTTCCCGTGGAAAGCAAGGACTCAAATGGAAAAAGTGCCACCAACACAGGCAAACCAGATCAGAGATCTTCAACTGATGGAATAAATTACTCTAAGCAGCCATTTCACGGGAAAAAAATTGTTTGGACTATTTGCAAATAAGACTGAAATTACTTGCTGCAAAGCCATCTTCTATTAAATATCTGCAAATGGTGAGATAGACCCTGAAAGCATTCAGGAATACTATAAATACAATATAGAAGAAGATTTTTAAAAATAATTAAATAATCAAGAGTGGCCTTTATGGAAAAAAACAAGTTATATTTGTTTCCATATGGCCAGGATAAATGCCATACTGCTTATTCCTTTCAGATAATGTATATATTTACTCAGCTGTTACATTATCGGGATCATTAGCTGTTTCCACCACTTTAACCTTGCAGAATCCTAAGAGCCCCTGTTGTGCTCGCGCTGTCCTGCCCAGCCCACGGCCTTGCCTCCCGCAGCCTGACTCGCGCTGTGTCTGCAGGCATCGTACCCCTCTGGAAATCCGCACGCAGTGGCTTGCTGTAGGAAGCTGGTCCTCTGCCAAAGAATTTTCCTGGGTATCCTTGACTATTCTTGCTCCTGTATAACTAATTATTACCTTCCATCCCTAGATTATGGATACAAGGGAAGGGTATAGACGAAAACCAACAGCAAGCTAGCACTGCTCGACGCCAGTGACCGGGTTTTATGGACCCCAGGCCTGATCAGTTATGGCAGTACATGATTTTCTGTTTGCTTGGTTTGTTGTTCTGGTTTGGTTTTCCTATTTTCGGGTTAAGGATAAAAAAGAAAAGATGATTCTGAATAATGGGGCAGATCAATCTGTACATCACATTCAAACATCCCTTGATTTAGCTTTTCAAATGACCTCTGCCTGGGATTGCTGTTTGCACCGGGCTTCTCCCAGTTCCTCCTTTCGGTTCGTTTTTCTGTTGGCTCATTTTTTGTTTTGTTTGTGAGTCCATATTGAGTAGCTTCTCTTACTTAAAATCTCATATACTTTCATCAGTACACAGCTGGTAAAGTTCCAACTTCTTTTTTATTGGACTTGTATTTTAAGCCGATGATGTGGCTTTTTTATGTTCCATCCGTCCCATCCTGCTCAAATTGAAATAACTTCTGCTCATAAACTTGAAAGGGAGAGGGATTGGCCTTATATTTGAAATCAGAATTCTTATTTGTATCTGATGCATCAAGAAAAAAATAAGGAGGCAGAGCATATTATAGAAATACAAAGCAAGCCAGCCAATAGTTCTACTAATTAAGATGGATTTTTTTTCTTGAAAAAAATTGGAGGTTAGAAAATATGCTTTAATATGGATCACAGCTGTACTGCAGAGTAATGATATAAACAACAAGAATCAGTAACCGCCTTCATGTAGTTTATTTCTACACAGAAACCAAGTTCTATGTGCACGTTATTGTCATATCACATGAGGCCAAGACCCAAAAGCTCCATGGGCTCCAGGGGCTGGTGGAGCCGTTTTATAACCTTCTTTAAAACCTTCTCTTAAACAAAACCAAACTGAGAACAAGTGTTAAACAATGGAGCCAGATCTGCAGTTGGTAAAAACTGTGCTTCCACTGAACACGCCGGAATAAATCCTGATTCCCTCACTGGAGTCAGTGAGAGTTTTGCCATTGGCTTCAACAGAGCCAAGATTTTCTGCAAGAGATTCACGATGCCAGTTTAGGCCAACTGAGGACGTGCCACATGGCGCAGCAACGGGCCTTTATCCTTCCAGAGAAAAAATGGATCTATGTTTGACCCTGGGGAGGTGGTCCAAAGCATAACAACCACCACAGAGCCTGAACGTGTGGAATTGAAGAGAAGTTCTTACATCCCTGCTCTTACATCACTATAGCAGAGAAAATCAGGGGAATACCCTCCTCAAAACTAGTTCTTCCCCATTTCCTAAACTATTTGCCCAGGATTCTTGACACAGGCAGCTGAGGTCACTTCCACGGTGGAGCCTTGCCACGGCTGTCTCCAGCAGGATGCTTCAAATTGTTTTAGAATGAACTAGGAAAACTCAACGTGAAATGTACGTACAGCTTCATTACTCATAGCCCACAAACCTCCAACTTAATTGGTGTGAATGAAGTCACAATCACACAAATGTTTGCCTTTGCTGGAGACAGGCAAGCAGAAAGGAGAAAATGACGCTCTGCGTCCTGAACGAATACCCAGTCCGGAGGAAAGGTGTTCTAGCAGCTTACGCTGCAATACCCGAAGAAGCTTTCCAAGCTAGCTGAGCTACGAACAGCGCTGAAACTGAACCAGTATGGAGCTCAGCACAGGCTGCCGGAGTATTTACTTGGATTTACAGATCTTCCTGTGCACACCGAGTCTGTGCTATCCGTTCCTGTTCTAGCTAGGGTACGTCTGTATAAACGGCAGTCAGACCTTCCCCGTTGAGCTGTTCTCTCGACATTTAATTTTGCTTAGTAAAACGAAAAGACCCTAAGCTTAAATCACCAACTACTGCAATGAAAGTGTTCAAAACACATATAACTGCACATTGCAAAGAGAAACGTTGTAGCTGAGATTTCCAAGATCTATTGCTGTTTTCAAGGGAAAATCAATCTTTCCCCTACATTCGCTGGGCTGGGAGGGGATGCTGGACTGCAGCACTGTGCTTCTCCAAAGCGCACGCCATCACCGGAGCAGGTAACTTACAGTCTGCTCAGAGCCCTCGTGATCCAAAGTGCTCCATGCTCTTACACGAGAGGCTCCGCCATAAGGAGAGTTCTCCTTTCTCACCTCCTTACAGGGAACACAATCCCTTTCTGCCAAAGGACTGTACGTTGCCTGCATGATGTTTGTTGTGCGGATCCTTGTCTTTGCTTTCACCCTTAACTGGCATGCATACTTTGGGGCTATGCAGCATTATAAAGCTTACTAAGAAAGAAGAAAAATTAAAATAACATGCCAATTCATTCCTCCACGCTTGACATTTCCAGGCTTTGCAGTGTTTGAGCCCTTTTGTCATTACGTGGCTGTATTATATACTACCTAGAAAAAATGCAGGTATTTAGTGCTGATTTCGAAGCAGTGTGTGCTAAAGAGCAGTTACCAAAACTGGAACAGACCTGCCTTTCCCCCCCTCTACCTTTACCTGTGCCTGTGCTTATTGCTAGCAGAGGTTCAGCTGCCTTCTGCACATGGCCCGAGGTTCCCACCTGACCACGGGCTTGCTGCTGGACTGCACGCACACGCGCGTTCGCACGCAGGGAAGGAAGTAACAGAACTAGGGGGATGGATCCAAGTCCCCTTCACCTTCTTCTGTGTTTGGTTCAGCCACTTTGTCCTGACTTTGCGCCCACCATAAATGTTCCGTTTTAATTCCCCGCTACATTTTCCCTGTCAGCGTAACACATAAAATTTCATTGTTACCACTTCTTTCACTCACCATCTGTACTTAACTGCCAGTATAATTGTCTTCTGATAAATAGTACAATCCCTCCCCTGCGTTTTCACCTTGATTCTTTCTGTGCAGATTTATTGCCTCGCTATTAATATTCCAGACATGTGATTTATCCCAGCATGTTCCCAGAATACTTGCCTTCCCTATATAAATATTTGAATGATCTTAATTTCAACTAATTAGTACTGGGACATTTGATTTCCCTCTTGAAGAACTCTCATTTGTTACTAACCAGTTCCTTTCCAGTTTATGAGATCCCTGTTTTGAGGGGAAAAAATACAGTCTCTGAACGAAATAAACACTTTTTCAATACTGCTCTACTCTTCTTCCTATTGTTCATGTCAATCTGGTGCCAAAATAACTCTTCTAGGTCTGAAATCTCAGAAACATCAAAAGCACAGGCAGCGACAATAAAATATTCCTATTCTGCCCATCAACACACTTCAGTCCTTCCAGAAAGCCAGAACTTATTTAACATCTTATTATGCCACAAATTTGGGCAAGTCACCAAGTTCAGATTTGTGCAAGTTCTGGGAGACGGAACACAATGAGATGGCCCTAAGATCTGTCATGCTCTGAGGCATCAGTTTCACTGTCAGCTTCACCTATAAAAGCAGCTTAGGGCAACCAGGCCTCAATCAAGGGGTTGGGTTGTTTTTTTCCAAAATCTAGCTGTACATAATTTTTGGCAAATTTGGCCGAAATATTTTGGTTTTGTGCGTCGTGACTTTTTAAAAAGAGAAGAATCAACATCTTCCAGAAGAAACATTTCTGGAGGAAAAACATGTTTCTAGTCAACATACTAATTTATTGTTGAGAAACAATTTTGATGGAGCAGTTTCAACCAGCCATACTTACAAATTGTTCTGCTAGAAAGAAATCGTCCCAGAAGCATTTCAGCCATGCAGATTTCTTCACCCTCCAGAAAAACCACACCACTTATTTTCACTGGTTGACCTACTGCTGACAACATTAATCGGTTGTTCAGTTGAGGCATTGTTTTAGTGAGTAAGGATACACATAAAGAGTGTGTGTTAAGAAACTAACCAAAAGTATTCTTTACAACTACTAGAAAATGCCTCTGAAATATTTATAAATCTAATTGAGTACAGACAAAAAGAAAGATTTTCCCAAAAATAGAGGAGTTAAGAAACATGAGAAGTTTTTAAAATTAAGCCTTATCAAGATCTTCAGATTCAATTTTCTCTTCAAATAAAACAAATTGTACTTTCCAGTTGCCTGTTTCACAGCTGCAATGCTGGTAATAGGACATCTTAGTAATTTATATCTTCACTAAAAACAAATACCCATTTAAAACAGATCGGGAGATTTTCCAGCCTCAGAATCATTATTTGTATATTTGTATTGAAGTAATGCCTCGAAGGCCCAGCGGAGACTGAGGTCTATTGAGTTAGTAAGACAGTGAAGAAAGTGACCTGCCTAAGTGCAAAGTTCAACGCAGCCGTTCAGTCAAACAAGTAGAAAAACCAGGACTTCCATCCCAAAATCCTGAGAGGGGCCACAATCTTTCAAAAAGTCATCCCTGCAACCCTTATCTATTACATGGAGACACACTTTTCAAATAGTATTTATTCTTTACATTTACAAACAATTTATCTGAATAATTATTTCCTTCAACAACGGAAGTCTTAAGCTGTTTCCCTTCTCCCTTCTCACCGCCTACACTACCACCTCGAGAGATGCTGTGCATTTGCAACTTAAGGGTTTTTTTTTTCCCCTTAATCATGCTTTCTGGGAGCCATAAAGCTGGAAGGGAGAAAACTGTAAAGAATTGCATCTTCAGAGAAGAGTTTAAGCTTTAAGCAGTGGCAGAAATACACCGCGCTTGATCAGAACAGTCCTTACAAATTAGGTTTACAAACATTTACTGCTATCCAGGATCCTGTATTTTAAGAGGTTTTTCATCAGCCACAGAAATTATATCATCTCTGTAGCTGCCATTTAAGTATATAAGTAACACAGAAGGAAAAGCACAGCAGATTACTGGGATCTTGTCCAATATGGAGTATCTGCAGCCTCTAGTCAAACAAGCTCAGAAGATTCATGGAATTTGACTCAGTGACAACTGCCAACTCAGGGGGCAGGTCACAATCGCAGTGCCTAAAAGGTAAAGGAAAACACTTCTCAGGCAGTCAGAAGATGCAAAACTTTGGAGAATGTGTATTTTCCACACTATTAAAGGAGATTTTTATTGAATTTGTGAATTACACATTTCCTTTAGCTCCAGTCTCCAAACCTGACAAATTAAGCAACACTGCCCATGGAAGTTCTATCTAATCCTTCACCCATTCAGATGAAGGAATGAGAACAGGGATTCTTTACAAATATTTGAAAGCAAGCCTCTTGCATCATTTGTCACTAAGAAAAACTCAAGACAAGGACTGGGACTAGAATAATTCCTATTCACCTTTGTAGCACAGAGATCGAATCCCATCCCTGCTTTCTTTTTAACCCCAGAACAGAACTTACTTGAGTGTGAGCTGGCACTCTAGAGTGTACTATAAATTGTGTCACACTAGCATCAAAGGAAAATAGCATGGAAAATCTCTAGTAAGCCCAGGACTATTACTGAAACACAGGCAGTAAAACAACCAAATGTTTCTGGCTGTTCTTCAGCTTATACTTCACATGACATGTCAGGGTCTAGTCCGTAATATGAATAGCTCTAACTTGGGTAAGCACGCTCTACGTTTGCCTTATAAACTAATAAAACCTGGGTTATATAAAAAAAATGTTGCAGCTTAAGGAAGTCCAGTTTCGTGGAAATAAATAAAGCAAGTTCACAGAAATGGAAATTTAAGGAAACACATTCAGAAAGCATAATAAGAAACAATTTTCACCTGAAAATTCAAAGCTGTAGAAAGCTGGCTCGGTGCAGGCAAATGCAAATCACGCGTTAGGCATTTCAGCACTCCGAGGGAACAAAGGGAAAATCTGGATGTTTCTAATGACCTTCTTCATTTCACAAATGTAATAAAATAACTTTCAAACAGATATCTAATATTTAGCAAATTTATAGCTGGTTTTTGCTCCACTTTCAACCAATGGCTGACAAGTAGACTGCAGCGCTCAGTCCATGACCTGAAAGCTTGTTAGCAGCCTGCCTTGTTCTTTGGTTCTTTGTATTGATTTCAGAGTATCGCAGGGAGTATCTTATGATTGTTCCTGTCCTTTATAGACATATAAATCAAGAGTAAATTCACTGAACTCAGAGCTGTGACCCTCATGTGAAATGGATGTTAATACAATCAGAATCACCTACTGGCCACACGTTTTTGAATTATTTCAGCCCACTGTGCTTATAGTGTCCCAGCCTCTAACGTGTAATTTTTTTACAATTATTTAAACTGCTTTTCATAGCCAGACAGCAAAGACTCCCTAAACACAGAAGCAGGTGAAAAATATGAACTGTGTCTACTAAATGTGTTACCCTACAGTTTCTTTTCTCTGCCATCGTGTGATAATTTGGGGGTTTTGGGGCTCCTTGAGTTTCAAAAGAGTTAACTAACTGCAGTGTAGTATTTTATCGATCTGTTTTCATGCTCACAGTAATGATGTGATACTACATAAGGGACACTGTATCAATGATCAAAGTGCTTTGCATTCCCTGACAACCTTTTCCACCTATAATAACTTTTGGGTTCTGTCTTCTTTAGGCAGTGCTATACATGAATTACTGAACTTCAAACACGGTCCGTGTATCTTGTCTATGTCAAAGATGAATTCTTTAGAAGCAGGAACAACTCTTTGGCTTCTGATCTGCCTGTGTTCACGAGTGCAAGGCCTGTTCATGCCTCCAAAGCACTTCTGAAAACAGCACGGCAGACCTGCAGGATTCCCTGCAGCTTTCTCCAGCTAGAAGGCATGTTTTGGTTGAGTGGACAGAGCCATCAGCCACCAGAAATAGCTGCGCCTTTCACTTTGCATATTTGCTTCTAGCATTCCTGTTTACAAATGTTGAAGATGACTGTAGCATGTAGTTCTGCTTGGGCGCTGCCTGAGTACAAAGATGTTCAAACTCTTCCAATGAAACAGTAGGTGAAATGACATCTGCCTCTTCATTCCAACTAGTGCAATTCTTGATAGAACATGTCTACTTAATGTTTTACAGTTTAATAAATCTGTGCAAAATATCCACCATCATTAGCTGGTGTGTTACAAAAGGATTTAAATAGGAGCAAATGACAAATAATTGCTCCATACTGGGCTTCAGGCAAGTTCTGTACAGACTGAGAACACAACTTCCATTGAACAGGGTACGGAATAACACATCTCCTGCCTAAACATGGTTGGTCTCTTATTGCTGCTCAGACTGAAGACACCAAAACAGGTTTATGCATCAGTCAGACTCTATCAGTTCTGTAGACACCAGGCTTCCGGCCCTCTCTGGAAATATTCCATTCACTACAGAAGAGAATTAAGTTGTTTTTCTTTTTAAATCAAACCTACACAGGCTTGTAATCCGTCAGGCAACTTCACAGCATATACACATCTGCATAATCCTCCTGAAGTTGCATAACTCTCCAGCTGTCCTCATAAGAGGGATTTCGTTCTGTGCCTGGCAGGTTTTGCAAGAAGTACATGTTCTGTAGGATATCCATGTACCGATGTGCGTGATACTGGGGAGGATTCTTAAAACTAATCAGTTTTTAATCTCTGTACCTTCCTTTTGTAAAACCTGCCTTCACTACAGTTGTGTACACACAAATACAGATGCACAAACTAAGGAACAGACAGCAGCTCCTCTGGCTCTGAAAGTGACTGCAGTTAAATATTTTAACAAGGGCCAAATATTCTTCTGAATTGTATCCTCTCTTAGACACATGCTTGAAATATTCTGTAGATATGTCACATTTATCATGTCAGCTGGCAGTAGTTAAATTAATTATTTAGTGTGATGACAATCATGGGATTTCTCATATAAAGCACTACAACGTATGTAGGATCTTTACAGTTTTCAGTATCATAGCCATTTCCTAACAATGGTAAAGCCCAAACTCTATTCTATTTTACAGAAGTTACTCAAAAGCACACACTTTCAAAAAATCTTCTCACTAGTTTATTCTAGTTCAGGGATCTTACAGACCATTCAGGCACTACCACTAGTACCAAATCCTAACCCCAGATTGTTGTCTTAATAAGAAATAACTCTAACTGTAACTTACGCTGATCATGAAATATGTTACATCAAGAGCAGAAGTGGAAATGCAGCTGTAGCACAAGCCATCCACAAATCTTTGTCCACATATGGGCTTTGTCCACACGGAAAAAAAAAAACCCTCTTCCTAGTGAGTTGCAAATACCATCTCTGTGGATATTCATTTTTCCTCTCTAAATCGTTCCTCAAACATTATATGCTACTGGGTACGTATCTATCAGAAATATGAGCAATTCTGGTTTTGAGGGACAAGGGAAAACCAGTTGCTTTTTTAGCGTGCTCCAGAAACGTACAGTATTTCTTCCTCCAGCTGGCATTGCATCGTAGGTAGTAGCTGCCATGTTCCATGGGAGAAGCAAGCAAAGCAAATGCCCCTTATCACCAGACTAAGTATTTCTAAAATGGTGCCTTTTCCAAGGTTACTAAGACAAAGGGTTGCTTCATTTTTTTCCAAGTCTGTTTAGAAATTTCCCTATTCCAATGCCACACCTGTCTTCTTACCAATGGTGTTCCACCTGGCTTTACCTTTTATACGTGATGTTAGCGCAGATATCAGTATGATATCATACAAAAAGCTTCAAATGAAGTTGATATTCTTTTTTTAATTGAACATTGCAAGCAGGAGGGAAAAGGGGAAATAACCTTCAAAATGCAAATCTGACGGAAACTGAAGCGTGGGCAATATTTGGCAAGCTGTTAAAAATTCTGCCCTCAAACTGAGCAGAGGACTAAAGTGCAACCTGAGCTATTGGTGACCAGTGTTACTAAATAAATGGATATTCCCATTTCTCTGACCTTTACTAAGGCCTAAACCAAATAGTTCTCAAAGCTCTCTGAGGCCATTAAATAACTAGATTTGAATTTTGCAGTTCAACCTCTTACAACTTTAATATCATTATGACAATATAATAGAGAATTAATGTACAGATTCCCTAAAGAAAATGTGCCAGTGGAGACTGCAGTGAATTAAGAGCAGTGATTCTAAGTCATTATTTGAATCACTGTCATGCCAAGCAGATTCAAACAAGACCGCATCATATTGTGCTAAATCCTATTAAAAACAGTAAATGACTCACTCTTTTGTAAACATCTTACTGTTTACACAAAGAGGACATGCTAAGAACATCACTGTCAGGGAGTAAGGGTATAATTTGCTTACATGCATACAGCAGGTCAGTTGAAAAATCAAGAATAGAACCCAGGTCTCAATGGACCATGTAATCATTACCTCAGAACATAATCTAACATCACGATAATGAATCTGCATTACACTTGGATAAACATTTGTTCGCTGTTACAAGGTTCAGTAATTTGGTACATCAGAACAGTGAACGAACATGCAACTTACATTAAACATCTGCATTCAATCCTTTCTTAGGTATTTTTTCATGTTAGATATTGATCAAACAGTATTTTAAATGATGCAAGAACTGAAAAAGGAAAAATGCATCCACCGTATGCTAAATACTTATACACTGAGAAAAGCAAAGAAAATATTGATTCTTGTTTCAAGGTCAACCATGTGCATGCCTTCACTCTAACAGGGCTAATTATGAAATACAAAAGTTGGTCCCTGCTGTTATAATCATTAAACGCTGCTTAGACAAACTGCCACTTACGTCCCAATGAAAAGAAAGTATTTTGCTTAGTTTTATATTTAAGTTACCCCAAAATACCCAAATATTACCCCTTGATGTATCAGTGCTCCTGCAGGTTAGTTACATGGTGTTTCTCTTCCAAACAAAAGACAAGCTGAGCTCCATGGACCCGCACTCAGAAACGACAGGGTCTCACATCACGCTAACTTGACACGAGATGGCAAAGGCAAAGGTTATCTCCTCCTCAGCACCATCCCCATCTCATTCAACAGGCTTCTGGATCCTCAGTTTCGGTCTTCTTCCTAGGAACTCCCTTTAGCTGTGCAGTGATTGATATCCTTTCACCTGATGTGACATTTTAAATTGTTTAAACTGAGGGACCAGAGAGATTGTTGTTGTAACCAATCTGCAGGTATTGAGACCTCTCACACACACCCCGCACGGCTGCTTGGAACATCGTGGCAACAGCGGTAATGGAAGGCTGGGTAACACTAATGAAAAAAAAGCCTGCGTATTTGTTTTAAAATATGGCATCAAGGGAAATTAAAATTGAGCTGAAAGTTCAGCAATCAATTTGGTTTTGAATATGAGGTTGTTTGGAGGCTCATCCACTTTTTCCTTTGCAAGCTGATCGTGCATCTGCCCGTTTTCTCTCTGCACGCACTGCTACAACTATCGAGACAAAGGTGCTGCTGACTGTGAGCAGCAGCCTATGACGTGCTCTCCCCTCCAAAAGAACTGGAAGAAAATGTTGGGGTTTTTTTAAATTAAGACAGAGGAGCAGACATTTCCGACTGAGACGCAGCAGATGGCTGCCAGAAAATGGTAAAGAATTCAGGAAGATGAAGGGCGAGGCAGCCTGTGGGCTTTGGAAAAGAGACAAGAAGCCAAGAGCAAATAAAGTGCTGTGTGTATGTGGGGCAGGAAGGTTTTGAGTGGCAAAAGCGTGTAGGAGTTTGCCTTCGTGCATTTTGCTGGCATCCCTTTGGTCCTGCTGCAGTAAGCTTCCCGTTGCAAATTCAATTCTAAACGCAAGTGCTGCACGTCAGCAATAATTTAGCATTCCACATATGACAAGGAAATGTGTCTATAAGTGCTCTGCTCTGGCCTTTTTGGCCTTTTTTCAATACAACTGTAACTGGAGCTGTATTTCCTGGGAAAGGTGGCCTTATTCTGGTACAGCAGCTCTGCAAATACTTTTCTTAATATTGAAAACAGTTAGCATTGGAAGGGTTTAGACAATTCCACAGGAAACCCATCTAGCTGTGGAGCTTAAGAGACATTTTATTAGCGGTACTAACAACCTTTATAATAATAATAGGCAAAGTCAGTATTTCCGTTCATTTACGTTAGGAGGTGTTGATACAGATGCTTTCTTTTGCAATATATGTTATTGTAATGATCACATTTCAGGAGGGTGGGAGAGGAATTTCTTCTGTAACTATTTAACAAAAAACTTGAGATATCCCCAATACAAGCAGTTTTAGCTTCTCATGCTGAACCTTTCTGCAATTGCTTATCTGAAGCCTGAAAATAAAATGTAATCAGACACAGGACTGCACAAAACAGTTCAAAAGTATATTACTTGATCATGGCTGGGGTTCGGTGTGTCGCGAGTAGAACGTGTCCCCATTCTGGGGACTTTTCGGCACTGTTTTCTAGGAGTTCATAGCATCTACATAGGGAGCTCGATTTTCAGCACGGCTCAGCTCCTGTTTCAGAGTCTCAGCGGAACAGCCATGCTTTCTGAATTGTCCAGCACCCCGACGTTCTCAGCCTTCTCCAAGGCAATGGCAAGCTGCTCTGTAATCCAATTCTTTTTCATCAAAACAAACAAATCCAGGCATTGCTGACTGACTACAGCCTGCAAACAATCGTTTCCAGTAAAAATACCCATTCAAAGGATTCGATTGTCTGAAAAGCAATTGTTTCCTCCCTAATCCATTTGAGTATCTAAGGTGATTATCCCAAATTAAGAAGAAATGCTATGAATGCAAAATACAAAATTCAACAGCTCTGGGAGCTGTTTATTAAACAAGTCCCAAACTTACCATACACCAAATGCAAAGAATAGTTATTGCAAGGGGGAATATTCACCACTTAGGAAAATAAAAAGACATGAGGTTTCACAGTCTTCCTCATGGATCACAAGGTCTCATCAGTATTTATTTTCCCATTTAAGGTAATTTTGAACATCTGTTTTGGCACACACAGACAAATAAAAACACCTTCTATACACCTTCTGAATGTAATTTAGTAGTGGAAACTATATCATATGGTCAGTCAGCTTTTTGAAGGTAGTTTATTTGTATGTACTGCATCAATCCTCTTCAAGACCCCATACACCAGAGAGATTAAGGGTGACTCAGTGGTGTGCCTCCTCTTGCACATTAACGAGAGGATGTTGTCCTTTGGCTCAAGGGAGATGCGCCCATGGTTGGAGGATAAGAATACCCACATTCATCATCAATAGAGAGCAATGGCATTCAACCAAGTGGTGATTCTTAAATCGTGGTATTAGCCATACTGCATTACTTAAAAAAACCCATTTGTTCATAGAGTCTCTACTGTTTGTTGGAAGCTATTGTAAAATTTTGCTACTGGGAAGGTTGCTAGATATCCTCTGTAATACAGAACATCCCACATTACAATCTCAAATCCTATGTTGATTACTGAAAGCAATCAGAATATTACTTTCCCCCTATTTTCTCACCTGCAAGTGGCTGCTCAAGGCCTTCAGAACATCGTCATCAGCCCGATTTACGTTTCTGCATGAGAAGAAAGGGACATCCAGGTGAGGACTGGCTAAAAACATGCACACACCACACCCTTGAGGTTGATTTATGTTTTAGTTGCATTGCATTTGTATACAGTTTCTTCCTTCTGCACTAAAACATTTCATTTTATCTAGCAGAAGTGCACTACTGCCATGAAAGCGAGAGCGGGAAGCTAAAATTCATGTGAAGGTGAAGAGGCTCACAAACAGCAGGAATCAACTGTTCATTGAGCCTGTGCTTCATTTTACTGGAGGCTGGTGGAGCAACAGCATGAGACACACAGCTCTCACCAACTTCACAGAATAACATGGAGAAAACATCCACAAAGACACTCTGGTCCTGCCTCCTACTGTTGTAGGAACACAGTCTGAATCTGGACTCTTGTTTTTATTGGCATCTTGATTAATTCTATAGAGCAATCAAAGTAATTTGTTCCAACTGTTTTCTTCCAAAACAACTCACATTCACTGCCACACCTCTGACAAAAAAAACCCCCAAATTGTTAACAAATGGCTGAGGTCTCAGTCACAATTAAAAAAACAATTGTGAAGTGGAAATCATAATAATGCAAGCACAGCCCCTTCTTGCTGGGGTCAGTTACTCCTGCAGAGACACGGAATTGTAACCCAAGGGTATGCAATCATGTTCTGTTATTTGGCTCAGCGATCTCCAACAAACGAAGAAGTATTACTGCAAAGTAGCGCTGCTGGGATTTATTAGCAACAACGCCCTCTTATAGCTGGTGTAGAGAGTGAGTAGTTTAGCACTTTTCCTGAGCAGTTCTACCTTAAAAACACAAGCTTTTCCTGTTCAGTTTAAAGCATGCATGACATACAGTAACTGCATCTCTTGACTGCAACATATGGTTACTGGTGAGCACTTCCCAACAGCTGGCATGATCAACGTGTGGCAAAAGATTTTAAATCAGACGTGCCCGTGTTTCAAATACTTGTGTGCACTTACTTCTCAAAAGATGTCATTTGCATCATCCACACTGAGACACAGCCAAGCATCAAACAAAAAGTTTGGGAATAAACACACTGTCTTTCTGACAATATGAGATTAGCTGCCATTCTGTTCACCTACAGAACAGATGTTCAGCTTCCTAGTCACCTAAAATCATCCTCCAGGCATGCATAATTTATAACCAGCTGCCTGTATTTAAAACATGTTGTGTGGATAGTGGAATTATTAACAGATTCAAATAGTTCACGACACACAAGATGGTAAGTGTTACTTTTCTACCTATGTAGAGGTAGTACAGGAATTGTTGAAAAGTATATTGAATTGCTGATGATTTTAATGATAAGGGACGAGCATCAAGAACAAAGTATATCATCATAATAAAATAAAACATACATATAATTCTGAAATATATGCACTTGATACTGAAAAATATACTGAAAGTGTCAGCTCTAAATGAATATTCAAAATGAAATACTTTGCAAGGCTCAGGTGTCCTGGAAAATGTAGTATTTCAATTCACCAAGTTTTGGGCTCTAATTACACAATGACCATGGCACAGAAACTTTTCTACTGTCCATATGCAATTTTTAAATATAGGGTCTTACTCAATATACAAGATTATAGAAATGTTTATTGTAATCATTTTATTAAACATTTTATAAATATCGTCTAACTTCAATATGAAAGATAGGAAGTAATTTATGTAAGTTTTAATCTGAGATCAAATATAAACACAGTAATCTCTTTAGACCATTTCACAGACAAGCAATACCTTACGATCAAAGTCAAACAAACAGATGCCACCTTAATCACACGTGCAAGAGAACCTCCTACCTTCTGTTTCTAAACCCCACACTTCCCTCACATTCTTATACCTGAGCACTTACAACTCTCTATCTCCTCCAGCCATTAGAAACAAAGTCAGTTCTAGGTAATAGACACAAAAGCAGCCCAAACACTTATGGAATAAAAAATTAAGAGATAAAATGCTCTGGTTTTCTTGCAAGACTGTCCTGATGCAGACACAGACTTGTTGCGCAGCACATACTGTGTTTCCCATGGCTTCCTGCACAGCTCCTGTCTTCAATCCTCTTTCCCTTTGGGCTGTCCTCATTACCTGTTCACCTGAACACTAATTATATTATTTATTGGGCTGAGAATAGGAAGTGATTCTGGAATACCATGATCCCCTAACGTTAGCTGAGTAAGAGCTTCAGGGCTGCCCGCTTGGTGCTACGCATTGCTCTGCAGAAGCTCCTCTGCCTTGCCTCTTGATGATTTTTGTTGGTCGTGTCTAAATTCCTTTCACATTTCTACTATGGAGCTGGCCAGAACTGAATTTATTATTTCCTCCGGATATATTAGCTTGCACTTCTCCAGCTTGAATCTCATTTTGCTTCCTGCACGTATTTCTGAGCTCTTTAGATCCCTTTTTATTATTTCTCCTTGCTCGCTTACGTTTGCGACACCTGTCAGTTTAGGGTGTGATTGCGCCATTAGAAAGCAGGGCAGCAGCAGGGCAGGCAATGCCACAGTGCCCCAGGGAAACGCCACGCAGTACTGGGTCTTAAACCTTTGGACATTCACCCGTGGCAGAGAGGACGCATACAGGGGTAGCTGAGCTGTGCTTAAAATTACCTGCCTGCAGGTGAAGGGCACAGTGCTGCTTCAGAGAGACACAGAGTGGCTGTTGCCATCATTTTGTCTGGAGCAGCTGCTGTTGCCCAAGGATGATTTTAGCTGGGTGTGAGGGATCTGAAGCCTCCTCGCTACCCGGGGAACGCTGCCAGGCGTTGGCATAGCACACGACATAGGTGTGCACAGGCATCCTCCCACTGCCTCCCCTGTGGGGAGCACTGAACCGAGAGACACTTCCCTGAAGCCATGATTCAAACACACTCCCCCCCCCAGACACTAAAACATTTCAGGATACTTAGGACTTCAAAAAATTGGAACAGCCTGTAAGCTTGGTATTGATAT
The DNA here is from genome assembly GCA_013399095.1 of Psophia crepitans. Classification (NCBI taxonomy): domain Eukaryota; kingdom Metazoa; phylum Chordata; class Aves; order Gruiformes; family Psophiidae; genus Psophia; species Psophia crepitans. Next base: position 130,116 of record VWZZ01003518.1, read on the forward strand.
TCTGAATTCCAGTGCTATTTAACTCTGAAAAGGAAGTACAGGGATTAAAAATTCGGGAGATTATGTTCACACCGAGTACAGACATTCCTTTCACTTTGTGAATTTTTAACTTTTATCTGGAGCCTGATGTTTAGTTTTGCCATGCCATTTTACATGGAATTAACTATTCTCCTCATGTCTTATTATTTCCTGTGGCAGATCCCGGGGTGATTAAATTCTAATACTGACAGTACCTCCAGGGAGCACTGAGTTTCCACACGTGTGCCTAACTGGGTACTTTACCTAACGGGTTGCAAGCAGCAGCCCACCGGGCAGCGGAGTGATTTTGCTTACCTTTGAGGAAAGCCAGGCGGTTTAAAACACGCACATTAGCTCTCTTTGAGGAGAGGTGGCTTTTCGGTGAATTCGTGATACTGCCTTGAACAAACGTCTCCCCAAAAATTTACGTTTGTCCATTTTATTCCGAATATGATCAGTTTATCTTTTATGTCACTTTGCTGTATCTTACTAATCCAAATGGGAATATGAATTACTGAACCATTTTTCTAATCAACTGTACTTTCAGCTCCCATCTCTTCTGTAATAAAACCTTAGATTTACACAAAGCAAACTTCAGCGCAGGAATTTGCTGTCAGTAACGCCTGTCAGGAGCTTTTCTCGGAACCATGCAATTGTGGCAGAGAAGCCTGTGCCCTGCCCTTTCTCAGCCCCACAAGTTATGGTCTGAGTAAATTAGTCAAAGATGTCAATCCATCGACAACAATAAGTTTAGAATCAGACTACTAAAGAACTGAGGACTATGTGTAAAATGTCCCTTTTAATGACAAAATAGAGGAAATTACACCATTCCCTTAACAGCAGTCCTCATTCAAAAATAGACCACTTAAAGAATAGCTAAAAAAAGCTCTAATTGTTCCTTTTTTCACAGTTTGGATAGCAGCTTTTATAAATAAGTTATCTGACTGATCACTTAACTGCATCACCTACCTTAATTAAAGTATAGTACATGGTATGGCATACCTATAGATAAAGATGGTTAATAGAGCTCAACTCCTAAACTGATCCATCTGTGACAAATGTATGTATTTCTGTATTAGAATAAATGACTTAGTAGTCCCTGAGTTTGGGGTTTTTTTCACATCATTTGTGTTCAATAATTTGCTATGGTAACTCTGTTTAGCTTGAAATGAATTGTTGTCTAATCAGTATTAAGCTAAAAGAATAGTTACGCAAGGAACGTGGCCCTTTTAATTTATTTTTACCCTGATCTCACAAAGTGACATTTAACAAATTCTTTTAGTTCTTACAAATTATTAAATATTTTCTTCTCTTTCTAAATAGTGAGTGTAGCAGATAAGGCAGCCCCTCCAAAACATGCTGAGTAAAAACCTACTTCATTTCAAGGCTTCATCTCTGTTCCCTTCTGCCTCACTTTTCATCGGAGACCCAGATAAGAACTCCCACATTCCCCGTGACTCTTCATTTTAGGCAACTATCTAACATTAGGCAGCCTCGGTAGCATGGACACCCAGTATAATCAATTCAGAGCATCCTCACTGCTTAACTCGCTTCACAGTATAATTTCCTGATTCTATAAAGACTCAGAGGTCCTATTGCAGGCTACCGAATTCAGTATCTACCTTTGGATGGTACGAGTAGGTGAACATTAACCCCCTGTTTTTGCCACGCAGGGAGCTGAAGGAGACGTGCATTTTACTGTCGATTTGGGGTCTTCATAAAACCAGAAATGCTCAGCAATCTGTAGCTGAAAAAATCTGGTTTAATACAGAGGAAATATGATGTTGTTTAAGAGAGTTAGGAGAGCTGATTTAAATTCCTGTTCTGCCACAGATTTCCCCTGTGAACTTAGGCAAGTCACTCGGGGCAAGATTTTTATGGGCATCTGGACACCTGACTCCAGGGAATTTTAACTAAGTAACTTTGCAAATCTAGCCATTGAGCTCTATTCCTTCATTTTCCGTTTGCAAAATGTAGGTATTGCTATTTCCTCTTGCACTTTTTGCCTACAAAAGCTTCTAGGTGGAATTCTCTGCTAAAAGAACAATGTAAGGCTGAGAGGCTACGCACCATGGTAAAAAAATTCCACTGCTCAAAAATATTCTCTAAATAGATTATGACTCTCTAACCCATTATTTGTAAGTTTCGGGGACTATTCTTCAGATTCCCAATAGCTGAATAATTGAAGTTTCTTCACAAGTATTTGCTGTCTCCAGCTGAAAAGGACAACAGCCATCACTAAAGCAGTCAGGTGAAGTTACAAACTATTGTTTCAACTCCCAAAATAGAGTGCGAACATTTGCAATTCAAATATCTGCCCATTTAAATTTAGAAATTGTTTCCAAGATCTGCCAGGTAACCTAACTTGATTGGAAGCCTCACACCGAGATTCTCCCACAGCTAGGGCAACTCCAAGCGATGGTGCGGCAGGCTCCCTCCCGCTTTCTGACCCCACCTATCCCGTACCTGCCAGCCACGTTTGGGTCCAGCGTCACAGGACATGGAAGGGACACAGCACTGAACTTGGCACTGCAGCTTCTATTGGAACAACTTCTTCAAATGGTTTTGCTCGACGGCACAGAAAGGTTGTACCACAGCATTACATCCACTCCCACGTCATGTGCGATGACATTTCTGACATGCTTCCCTTGACGCGGTTCAAGGCTGCGCTGTTTCAGAAGCCAAAGCAAAGGAAACTCGGAAGGTTTCTGTTAATGCTTGCCTGTGCCACTTTGATTCACTTTCTGCAGAAATTTTGCCAATAAAACATAACGCGAGCCAGGTTTCCTCTTGCCATACTTTCTAACGAGCAGATGACTTGTGGATATGTCATTCAGCTGGGTTTTCACCTGGAAGAAAGCAGCACACTGCCTACACTGAACTGACTTGCTACTAGCTTTAATTGGCACATACTTCTTTTTTGCATCATTCTGTGCTCATAGGCATGTCTTGGCTGAATCTGATGGAATATATTTTACATGTATTAGCACTTCCAACATACTGAATGCTTGCAATACATATGCTGGGCATCACTCCAAATATATATGACCTCAAAAGGTTTCTTGAATTTTGGACATTAACTTGGTTTGCAGTTACCCTTCGTGTGTAGAAATGGAAGGTTTGAGTAAGAGCACCTAGGCTAGCTGAGCTATAGTCATCTTTGTAATACACCAGGGGGATCACAGAAACTCTGCATAATGAGTGAACCTTGAAAACCAGAATGATTTCTAGTAAATGTATGTAGAATTACATTTTATTCACTAAGTTATTTGTCATCAACCCTCACACAAGTTAAACAGCCCCCCAGAAACAGTTTCTAATGTATTTTAGCAAGCTACTGCATTATGGTGAGCCGTACCTTGCCCTTTGAATAGTCCTATTGATTTTAGTTCAGAGTAAGGTTGGCAGAATGGGGACTTAGCAACTGCAGATGGACAGCAATTCCTCTCTTAATTTATATTCACTGGGTCCTGTTTCACAATTAAAGGAGGATCCATCTTCTCTCAGAGTGAATGTAAATTTCACCAGTGCATCCAATCTGGACATCGCTCCCAGTTATTTCCCACTGACTTCTTTTGGAAGATGTTGATCCCACTCAATCAGTGGTGAAGTTTCACTGGTTTCCATGAAGCGGGGTTTTGCCCTTATTCTCTGGGTATTATTGGCTACTACAGTAATCTCTGGCATATTTCACCATTTCTCTGCCCCGGACTTCATTAATGCAGCATTTCCTTCTAGCAAAACTCCGCAGTATAAAACACAGCACGTTTCCAGGGCACACTTCTTCTTTTCCAAGTTTAACTTTTTGGCAGCACACTCCTCACTTTCATTTTTGTTTTAATCCCAAATCCATTGCTGCTCTGATCCTTGCTTTAATGATTGCCCCATTATATACTCAACTGTACCTCCAATCTTTCTCAATACCGTATCTAGAAGTACACTCATCTCTGTCATCTGACGCACGGATTAATTTGGGAAGCAATTTTAAATCAGTTTCAGCGTCACGTCCTTGATTTCCAATATTAATTATGTAGTTCAGTGTATACCTCTCACAAACTACTACATTCTACATGTTGGCATACACACTGTCTCAGATCACCTGACCAGAGCAATGAGTTACAGCAGCCAGCTTACCCCATACTACCTCATCATTCTCAGAAGACAAAACCCAACAGCCTACCTCTTTGACAGCACACAAAGGAAGTCATGGTATATTTAAATTGCTCTTTCCACGTATTCCTGCCCACGTGAAGGTTCTCAGTTCATTTACTGTAATCTCCACCACTGAAAAAGGAACTTTTCATTCACTACGATATAAGTACAAAAAAAAAGAAAACAACAAACAAACAAAAAACAACAAAACTAAAGCAAAACCAGGAGGAAAGTTGCTGTAATGTCCTAGGCCAGTTTGTCCCTTGGAAGATAGTGAAGCTTTTTATCTTTGGAATGGATAACTAAATTTAAAGTTCATCCTTCCTACAGTTCTCTGCTGGTTTTATTCCAAATGCAGCAACAAATGTATAGACTGCTAGGTTTAACGTACTCCCTGTAGATCCTACATTAGTTGGGGGACATGAGAGGAAAACTCAAAAAGGGTATTTGCCATTTTCTGTTGGGTTCTGCCATTGAGGAGTATGTATTAAAGCCTGTAGAGAATATAAATCCTACAACCTTATGCAGGGTGTTTTAGTCTTTTAGGCGAATTGATCTAGTTTTTTGGCTCTGGAGGACCTTGATTTAGTCCACAGCAAGATACCAGCCATCGTATACACATCTATTACAATAGAAAATTCTTGTCTTCTTTATCTCCTACTATCTTCTTTTATTTAGTCTACTCTTTTTTGGTTTGTGGGTTTTTTTTTTTTGTTCTTCTGCTACATCACAGTCCACTAAAAGGGTACATCACTACCCAAAATAAGCAGAAAAAAATATAAAATCACTAGTTAGATGGTTCTCTTGCTCTTAGAAAATGTTTTTCTTCCCTAATATTCTGGCAATAATATAATATTCTATTTGAAATCTCACTCATACTTTGACCACACTAACTTCCCAATGACAGCCAAGCACCTCCTTCCTCAAACAGCCCATTGATAGGGTGCTACAACAGGTACATGTTAATTAAAAAACCAGGAAAATCTTGTTAAAAACAAAAGGGAATTGCAGCTTCCACCTGCCATGTTTTACTTCTGCCTCTCACTCTCAGTTTCCCAGCAACAGCATGTTCACTCTCAGTCCCCCAGTCAATAAACAGCACTGAGCCCAGCAAGGAATTACTTCAGGTGCTTCAACCAGAAGTCTAGAAAACAGAAGAGCTATTGAAATTACAACTATCACTTTTATAAAATAACAACCCCCTTGTACAGGATTGCATGTTAGAAAGCTTTGATACCACAAATGACTTCCCGTCCTTTTGTGTGTGTGCGCTAAGCATATTTGAGAGTTTCATACCATGTAATTATACCAGAGATCAAGCTGATCCATGACTATTTTTACAGAAAGCATCGCAGCAGAGATAACAGTCACACTCAGGTATAACTGTATTTTGTGCCTGGACAAAAAATGAAATAAATGAGAGAACTTTTAATCACATTTTTGAAGTGTCTCTTAGAACAGATTTTTACTGCCTGATTTTCAAAGCTGTGGTATAACGCAGCCTAGTTCTATGTATTTTATGTTCTATTACATTCCCTTTCAGTGAGGATACCTGGCTGTGCAGACACATTTCACTGCTTCAGTTCTGGGCAAATCAACACCTATCAAACCTGGAGAAGTACTGCAAAATTCTACTTCCATGCTGGCATCTCCAGCCTTAGCGATGGAAAGCTATATGAATAGAAATAAATTTTCCATAAGAAAATCTAATAATTTAAATAGTTGGATCAGAACCTATGATCCAGGAGACCTGAAATGGCCAGGGAAACATTTCAGAACACATCAAAACGCTAAATTAGATATGTCAGGAGTAGGGTCTAGCTCCTACAGAAGAAACATCAGTTTATATGTATGCTTTAAAGACTGGAGTAGTAGCTTTCAAAGCTACTCGAGGTTTGCAATCTGACAGCACCCATAAGAGACAGCCTTTAGAATTTCGTGCTATTATTCCTGCCTTGGAGCTCAACAATTTCTGTTACAGGTTGCAGCTACCAGAAGGACTACCAGCACTGCAAAATAGTTTTGCTCTTTTGATGGAACAGCCAAAGATTTCCAAGTAGGATGAAACAGCAAGGTTCCACGGAAATTTTACTGGGCTCTGTAGAACATATTTGGACAACTATTGATTTTACCAGAGAATTCTGCATTTGCAGTCAGCCTTTGAACTTCTCTATGGAATTTGATAGGGATACAATTCCTCACTAAAATTTATAAAATGTTTCAAAAACCTTACAAGATTAGCTTTTCACTTGAGGTTGTAAAACAGTGCCATAAGGAAAGAGATTAGATTCAGGAAATTTTTCATTTAAGCCAGCCATTATTCAGTCGGTATTTCTGTCTGTGGTGTATTTTAAGCAGTATAAACGTCCTCCCAAAGGCAGATCTACTTCAGTGTTTTGTGATACCCGGCTGAAATACTATGTTTTCATAAGGCTAGATCCAAAATTTAATGAAAGTCAACCGAAAGACTCCTATCATTTGCTTGGTTTAGCAAGCAGTGACGGAATTCCTACCAAATTAGTCATGTCCTCATATTTTCTTCTCAAACCCAATCAATCTCCTGGTGAAGTTTCTGGGAATCTTGCTGACCATGGCCAGTAATTTTTACCTCCAGCCTGCAAGGTGTGATGGGACCAGCAGAAGGGCTTTCTTATTCTGTGGCACTTCCTCTTCTAAAGAGGGCATGAATCGCACTGGCTAATGTATTTACATGTTTCATTACAGTACATTATTTTTCTTTTTTTTTTCCTAACTTCAAGGGATAGAAAGGAGAGCTGGGTTCCCACGGATTCGCCTGATTTAAGTGATCTCCCCGAAGTGTTTTGTGAAGTCCAATGAAAATGACCATTGTTCGCTTGTTCCTGGCCAGAGCAAGTCACAAGCCCATCTTGGATAGCAGCTTCGATCCATTTAACAGAACTCTGTTTTGTCCCATCCCACTACAACAATCACTATTTTTATTTTAGTTTCTACTCATTTTACCTCAGATTTTAATCTGGTATTAGTGAACCTCAGTCAGGGGGACGTTTTTTAGTGAGAGTGGCTATTTGACTGCACTATAAATTAAAAAGTCTCTTTATTATGCCCATACAAAGTCTTCGACTTTACTATATTTGTGTAGAGTGACTGTGACTTTTATCATCTTACGTAAAATCTTAATCAGGTCTGAGTGTAAAATGAGATCAGAGTTTTACTCTATGCCTTTTTTCCTTTTCTTTTTCTGACCAGAGTAGACCTGATAGATACAGAATACTGATTTAGCTGTTACCTTTCTTTTTATTTTATTGAAAGATCTCTGCAGGGATAAACAGATTCTTCTGGAGCCTTTTTTTTTTTTTAAATTAAAAGTGAATAATAAAGTAGAATGATCTGATAATGATATGGACATAAATTCACACTCCTCTGAAATTTAGATGAAGTTATGTAACAGTAGAGTTTGATGAAGTCCAGCACTGTCTTCCATCTTTCTGCTTTCAGTCTGTATGAATCCTGCATCACTACAGTCATTCCTTTTAACTACATTTTTTTCCTCTTTCTTTATTCTCTGGAGTACTTGAACCTTTCTTCATTATTATTGTGAAAATACATACAATAGCAGTAGTCAGAGTGCAAGGAAAGATTACCCCTGTGCTATGCAAACGCAGAATAAAAACCAGTCTTGCCTCAAAAGGTTTTAGTGTCAAGCGAGGTGTGAACAGAGACGCAGGTACAAGATGATAGCGTGCAGGCAAATGAACAGCATGAAAAGTTAGAGTACATTTGTAAGAAGCATAATTCTTGTTCCGTTCAGTTCTGTTTCCTTAATAGGGATGTATTAAAAGTAGCTGGCATGGAGAATGAGATGGTACTATGAAGTAAAAGAAGGCAAAGAATGAATAGGACAGTCAAAGCTCACCAGCTGGCTCTGGATGCCCAGAAGATACATCAAGGCTGAAAAGAGTCTTTGAGAGATTTAAGAGAGATAAGATGGCAGCTGTAATGGTGTGGCTTTGGTTTTTATAGTAAGATATATTAAAAAAAAAAAAATCAGACATGTGAGGGAATGCAAGAACGTATTTTTTAAAAGAGCATTGCCTACCACATCACACACTCTACATGGGGAGAAAATCTTTGTAAGATTCAGGTATATAAGTTCAAAACAGAGAAACCCTTCTGGCTTTTCCATGCTGTTTAAAATCTTGTCGGCATAGTTATATTGACCAGGATAACCACAGACAAACAAGTATCAGACCCTAAGTATTGGCATGAATCTCCTTTCTGCAAACATTCTGTTTCAGAACAAAGGATTTAAAGAATTATTCTGGAACTGAGCATTCCCACAGGAAAGCAGAGGTACACTGGCATCATTACAGAGGAATAATAACACCCTGTAAACATGACCTATGTTTTGCCCCACCTATGTCAAGGCATTCAAAATCCCTGTAGAAACATTCAGGTGCTCAGCAGCCAAGCAATTATCCTCTTGATCTCTGCAGTGCCCTGTTCTTTAGGAAGGACTCTCTTGCTGCAGTGAAGCACTATACTCTCTGGAACTCAAGGAAAAAAATTATGTTTATAGCAGGAGTCCCTGTCAGCTGACTCCGATTCTCAGACTATGCGCAGAACCAGATGGGACAATAAAATATATGGTGCAAACAAGGAAAAGTGAGAAAAGCCAACTGAGAACTGCTTCAAAGCTGCTCAAACTAGCTTCAGCAAAATTGTTACACTAAACAGTTATTTAATAGTAATTGGATTTTGCACAGCCAGCTTAAATGCACTACGAATCCCATCTTTCAAATGGAAAGATATTTCTGGGCTGTACTTCTCTTTAAATTCAGTTCTTGAGATTACCCACTCCTGTTACAGTGAAAGTCTTCAGTCTGACATATCACTTACCATGTCCCACCAAACGTGTCAAAGCATCATACTGGAAACACCGGAAACTTGATGCTGCTACCAACTTTTTTTTTAAATCTGAATCTCTACAGCATCACTGGAGTTATTCTGACTGACAGCCACGTGAGAGAAGAATTAGGTGTTTACGCTTGTAGAAACAGTTTTCAGTTCATTCATGGTCAGTTCTGGTCTTTAAAGTCAAGCTGCCATTTGGCAATTTGCTACTTCTGTTTCACTTTTATCATCCATAATTCTACTAGAGAAAAACACGCACAATGGAGAAAACTATCACAGGCAGGACAACCAGCCAAGTCATAAAACAAGCCCTCTTATTCCTCCCTCTGTGCAAAAAGAACACTATGTACGGACTGAGTCCCAAATCATAAAGCCCTAAATTCTACAAATCTTCCCAAATAGAATTAAAAGTGATGAATTTATTATGTAACTGAGATGATATATCTGCCACTGTGGCTAGGGACCAGCCTATTTGAGTCCAAAGCAAAAATAACCACATACCACTCTGAGGAATTGTCAGTGCCCACTTTCCCTTTTAGATTAATCTTCATACAGTATAATTTGCAAAAAAAGACCAGAGTCAACTAGATAGCAGACACTGACTACTCTCTGAAGTAAAAGTCTGACTGACCACTCGTAAATTGGCAGTTCTTCAAAAGCATACAGAACCTGAACAATCTTGAGGAGTATTTGTGCGTACTGAAAATGCAGACTCCAAAATGAGCAAAACCTCAAAGTAATTAGCAATTCTGTGAGGGAACTCCCACATACGAATCTGAGTGAGGAGCTGAAAGAAAAGTATTACTTGAGGTTAAACTTATTTTTTCCTCATCAGATATTGGGGTCTTGTGGGTAAAAGACAAGTTGTATTATACAGCCGTACTGCCCAGTATGTTGGGAATGTTGCTGCAACTGTACCACAGTGAATGGCAGACTGCAGGACACGGAAAGACACGTGCTAGGGTAGACTGAAATTTGGTATCTTCATTGAATAAAATAATTTGCTCATTCATGTGACAAGGCAATAAATCGCTTCCTACATCCCTATTACACTGTCATTGTCGTGTAACGATGTGGTTTCATAATGAATTTAAGCCAATCTAAAACTGCGTTGTCACTGAAAAGGGCTGTCCTACCTTCTGCCCTGGCCTGGCTGAAGAGTAAGACAGATCAGTGGCAATTCACCACAGATCACCTCAATCTGATGATGAAAATGTATCCTGAGTAAAACATTGGATCCACCAGCATCAGGAGCAAACACCAACTTCAGTGAGTCTTAGACCACCCCGTTAACTCATATTGCGGTGTTTTACACTCGCACGGATATGGATACAGACAAAGCTTCCGATCAGTCACCGTTTATAACATCACCAACTCACTGTTTATCCTGTTCTTCTCTATGAATCAGCAACCGTGAATCAACAAAGCTGATACTGTCACAGGCGACACTTAATAACACTCAATTAATTAATTTTAGATTCTTGGTATCAGGGGTGGTTTAGGAAAACGATGCTGCTGTCTCAGCATGTCTTTTAGAAAATATATGAGCACCATAGATTCACCATAAATAAGCACGAACTAGGGAAAGAACATCTTTTCCCAGACCCACCCTGCCTGATTGTATGCTTGGGATGTTCCCAAGCTGCCACGTACGATCTTAATTTGTCCGCGGTGAGTTTTGAACAGTAATTTGCATACAGAAACCAAAAATAGTCGTTTGGGGATACAACACAGCTAATTTCTGTCAAACATGCTGTCCAGGGGTTTAGTTGTAAAATTCTCAGCAGTAGTTGGATATTGTAATACTTCATTCCCTAGCCTGTGTTTATTACAGTAGAAATCAGCATATAAGAGGAAGTCCTAGCCGTTACTCGCTCTCCTGTACGGCGTGCTTTTAAAGCACAGCTGTCTACCAGATGCAAGAAAATTAAGACATTTAATTTCCTCTCGCTGTGCATACCTCCCATTAATGCTAATGGCAGCTAAGTATGAAAGTAAGAAGCGAGCTACTGTGAACAGACGGAATATAATAGTTCACCCATTTCAAATACATTTGGTCGTTTCAAGAAGAAAGACAGAAAAACAGCCCCATCACTTTGCACTTCTCCTTCAGCAGCAGACCTACACATTCATACCTGATTAACTGCCCTTAGATGCATCACCTCCAAACTCAATACAATTTTAAAGTTCAGGTATATAAAAATGCAATTCCTGACTGCATGTATTTTAAACTGCGGCTCCCATGATGGCTTCCTGGAAATAATTTTTTTAAAAAAAAATCTTTTCCCTGTTTTGTCGGTTTTAGTTTTTACACTGCTTGGATTACCAGGTGTTCTGTTGCCTTTGCTTTGCCAAGGGAGCTTTCGGAGGTACTAATAGACGGGGCAGATTAAAGCAGACTAGTTTGCTGTGCACCTACACTTTTTACTAAAAGGTGTAATTGGCCAACCATGGGTGTAACTCCACCAGTTCAGCCAGCTGAAGGAACTGGTAGAGAAGTTTTGCCATGCACAGAATGCCATTATATTTGTCCTCAGCTTGCAACCCTTCAGATTGCCTTATCTGAACTATGCAGCTTGATTCCAGAAATGCACAGAAAGACCATTCGGGACATCCCTAGCAGCACTTTATTTCAGGCAAAATCATATTAATGCCTCTATTTTATGTTGACCGTTGTGTTTTATACTTACTTCATGCTAGGTGGCATCTAGTTGTCATTAATGAAAAAAGGTAAACTTTATCCTGTTAGCCTCATTATTCTCTGTACATTGATATCAAACTTTTAAACCACAGAATGGGAACAACAGGAAAGACCTTTCTGAATGCCCTCAGCCATCGTTCCTGAGTTTCTCTCACTGTGACAGACAAAAAAACCTAATTGAATCAGTGCTAATTTCCTGAGTAATGACTGAAGTGGGGACAATGCAGAATGTATAACTACTCCAGGATAGAGCAAATCAAGTTCCTTCTTCAGTTCCAACTGACACTCTGAATCATGTACCAACAAAAAAATTAAAATCCATCTCAGAGTGCTTTTGACAAAGTCAACAGTTCTTCCAACCCATCAGTGTCTCTGTAACAATCAGCTATTATGATATTTCCCTTTTTTTTCATACAGTGTTTACAGTTAAGTAAAAAGTGTTTCTAAATAATATGTACTTGTCAAACAAGATATTTATATCCATCTTATTTGATATGGGTTTTGAACAGATTAAATATTTCTTGGGGATCATTTACTGTGACCTAGAGATTCAAGCTTGTGACACAGAGGAATTACAGGATTAAAATTCCCATTACAGATACACTAAGAACCAATTCATTGCTATGCTGAAAGCTCCTATTCTTTCGTTCAATGCACTGTATTGCTTGCTCATGGTTGATTGAGATATAAGACCGATTAAGCTGCAGTTCTACAGAGGCAGATTTTAAGGTTAATTGCGGAATTCCATTGTATCTAGACTGTTTAAGCCACCAAGTGGTTGATGTCCTAAATCTGAACTCTGTTTCCTTTCACATAAAGAGTATGTGCTGTCCTCAGAACCTGTGGGTCAAGGTACAAGCCACACAAAAGTTTCATCACAGATTAATTTTCTGTCTTTCAAACAATGCATATCCATGCTTGCAATATAGAAGACTTTCAAATTCAAGAACTTAGAACTGAGGTCATGTTGTCTAAATGAACTTGTGTGACTGATTTGGGTATTGTGTAATTCAGTTGCTACAAATACACTTTTAAAGTCATAACATTTCTGAGTGATTTTTAAAGCATTCTTCTAGAAGATACCTTCTGTGAAAATTCAAGTTCCACATTATAAAAACTTTACAGATCATCTATCACAAAATCAGAGATACGTGTAGAAGTTCTTCTAGCATTAATAGAACAATTGCAGGAGATTTTGCTTTCGTCATAGCAAGGATTTAAAAAAAACAGATACCACTGTCTACAACAAAAGTTTACTAGGGCTTTGCTTTTCAAAACAGACTAAAGAAAAGTTCAGTCTGAAGGATTCCTCTGGATTCAGTGGAATGAGGCACTCAGTTGGCCAAACCACACTACAAACCTACCCAGAAGAAACATGCTTAAGCACTCTGCCATAGAGAGAAGACCTTTTCAAGAAGACTGCAGCCAGGGCTGTGAATTAGCCAACTCCATATGAAAATCTTCATATGGCTGATCTTGGGTAACCAAAGAAGAGGTGACAGGAGATGGGCACACAGCTAGCTCTGAAGGAGACCTGGTGCTGTCAGTGTCCTCAGCCACCTAGCTGCTAGTTTGCTCCCACAGCCAGGTCAGGGTTACACAGCACAACCTGCACCAGCGCAGCTCCACTGCTTGTTCCTGAACACAGCTTGAATCTGGCAACCACCCATGACTCACTCTCCGGCCGCACGCACCCCAAGCTCTGAAGAACAGGCCACCCGTGAGACATGACAATCAATAATATTGAAGTGAATGCAAAACCAAAACAAGGAAGCAGCTTTCCTGGAGTACACACACTGCAACAGGCCACATCTTCAAGTGGGCAAAGAGCATCTCCAGAATAAAGGGCCACCATAATATGTTCCCACAGTGATCTTACTCAGGTGGTATCAGGTAGTAAGTTCATCTGTGGAAACCTTCCTAGACAGGAACTCTGTGTGCTGTGGGAACAGACAGGATCTGCGGGCAGTTGGAACATGGGTCACACACTTCACACCGGGGCTATGCTCCACCATTCTGCCCAAAGTGTTCCACACTGTGGCACAGGGATGTATTAAGCCGGGTCCAGGAGTGCATTGGGGTTTTAGCAAGCCTCCTGGATAGGTCGCTGCAGATATAACATAGACTTCACTGGGATGGGTGGCAGCACCTCAGAACAGCTTTTGAAAGTCGATACCCTCCGAAAATTCACAGCCCTTCAAAGCTCTCATTAACTGCATCTGTTAACTGGGTAGGGAATTTTGTTTTCCAGGTTCTGAGCTTCCACGGAACAAGGCTCGCAGCACACAGCGACAGGATACCAGCCACCAACTATTTCCTATAGCTTTTCAAATATGTACTGATGCGTCCGTATCTAGATCTATGATAACGCTTTCCTGTTTGCTCTTCCCATTGCCCACTTTTAAGATGGATCGATACAGTCACACTGGAAATTCTAACAATCCACCACAGTTCAAGTATAATTGCATCTCACTGGTCAGGTCACTTACAGGATTTGTAATATTCCTGTATTTTAGTTTTTAGAGGCTAATACTTGGCAGTTTCTTATCATTTAATTGTGTCATCACTGAGTGCGCACATTGATGTCACCAGAAGTGATTGCAAAGAAGCCCACGCTTACTTTACAAGTCCCCAAATCACCATGAAGTTCCAAATACAGTAGTTATTAGCTTCAGACTGTTCACTGATTACCATTTCATAACACAGATGAAATGTGTTATTATTATATTATTAGCTGTTTATAGCTTGATAAAACATAATCATGTCTAATGTGCAGAAATGTGAAAAAACAAATGTGGAATATGTATTTGTACCTGTAACATCTAAAAATCCTATGAACCAAAACTACTTTTGGTTTTTTTTAATTAAACTATTATTTTCTATATCACTAAGTATCACATAGGACTTTAAAGGCAATGCATAAATAGTCCATTCCAGCAAGTACTTTTAAAGACCACCCTGTATTTAGAGCAGAAAGCAGAAAATATTAACCATGAACTGACAGAAACAGCACCATAGAAATACATGTATTACTTTCCAATATTCCTATACTCTATTAGATTTTATATCTATCTGTACTATATAAAAGGATGAAAACCTGCAAGGAAAAAAGAGTAGAAAATTATAAAGAACTGCAATAGTAAATATTTCTGTCTTCTTTTACTGACTGTACAAGAGCACTCAGTGTAATTGCTCACATTAAAGTTGAAACTCCACTGAACCGACAGTCAAACCTTTGGCAATTTTTTTATAGGATTATGAAACAGTAATTGGATTTTTTTAATATTGGGGAATTGTCACAAAGTGTTTATTGATTAAATTAAGTCTTACAGTAGTTTTCAGGGAAAAATATATTTGTGAGACTTAGTTATTATATTCAATAACTTTAATTCTATCCCAAAATGATCCAGTTAATGTAGATTAGAAAATGCACAGAGATAATCACTCTAGTTTAACACGCGTACACCAAGGACAAGGAAGTCCCATACAGCACAACTTGTGCTTCCTTAACCTAAATCTCTGGTCATAATGTTAGCCTGAAGTGGGGTGTAGTCTGACTGCAATTCTGACAAAAAGAAATACTCCAGCTAACCAGGAAAGAATAAGAAAATATTTTTTCATTAACTCCATCACAAGGAATTCAGCAATTGCTTTGAACTCTACTGAAACAGTTTAAAAAGGTGGGTTTATCCATCCCTTCTGGTCCACTGTCCAACACTCGGCACACTTATAATCTATTCTCTGCCACCATACGAATCTTAAAATATTTTACCTTCTGGCTTCACCAAGAAATACATTTAGGAAGTCATAAACTCTGCTACCTTCTCCTTTGGCTGCTGTTACTAAGTCAGCTACAGCTCTGCAGAATACATCAGTTTAAAACTGTATGAACTAATTCTTAAACAAACATTGCCTCCAAAAACACCACCCAACAAAAATTTATTTGCATATGGTTCATTTCCTTTACATTTACATTTACAAGATTTATTTTATTAGCTAGTTTTGTTTTATGCTATGTTCCTATCACAGAAGATTTTTAATAACGTTATTAAACATGCAAACTAACTTAAAATAATTGCTATCAGATTATTTTTAAATGTAACAAAGACTCTAAATGCAGGAAGTTTAAACCACTATCCCTTTGCAGGACATTATGGCTCCAGGAAGTTTTACATCTATGAACACCCTGAAGGTATAATTATTCAAATGATTTTAAAGCCTGTGGCAGCGGAGGCACCATGAAAACATATGAACATGAAATATAAACAATGAGGAAAACAGAGTGAAAAATCACATTTAACAGGTCAAGAAATTATTTTAGAGTGGCCTTAATCTCAGACATAAAAGATCAGGAGAAAAAGAGGTAAGACTCAGAGTTCTCCGAAAGAAATCAAAGAATACTAATCCAAAATCATCAGCAGGAAGATACTGAAACTCCACGGTCAGGACATTTAGGAGAGGCTGGCTATGCAGCGTCCTCCAAACTGGAACAGTTAGACTCCTTAAATATGAACCACATTTCAGTCCCATTCCTTCAGAATCTCACACCATACCTGTCACTCCTTTATAATCAAGCTAAATTAAATAATTCTAGCTGGAATGCCATAGACTATTTCACATAATTTAGTATCTTCTTACTGGTTGGTGCCATCAACCTATAATACTGTCAGTGTTACTGCAGAAAAAACCACTCTAGAAATTTAGCTATCTTGATGAGGATTCTCCAGTCTACTGATTATCAGTTCCTAATGCATTTAGATTCCTTATTGTATTTAAAATATCAGCCTCAAATATTACTGCGAGCATTTGACTTGTTCCCAATGGTTTATTTACACAGCGATGTGCGGGAAGTAGTCTGTTCTATGAGACACATTTTTAAATTAAGGTTCAAATCACAGATTGTTTCATAAGATTTTGACCCAGAATGCTAGACATTGTCAAGATCAAGTATTGCAAGAGAATTTGGAGTAATAAATCCCTTCTGACTTCAGCATGAAATCAATTATTCAGGGACAGATTTGAGATTTTAGGACTGACTTTGAAAAATCTCATGGCTGAAATCAGAAGGTGTCAACACTGATATTCTTGACACAACTGCCTTCCTGGTACTAAATAAAAGCAAAACAGATGCTAATACTAAGAAAATAAATAAATAAAGCCTCAAACCAACCCTGAAACAGACAAAATTATAGTAATATTAGAAATAAGTTTGGAAAAAACCCTGAGTTCCCAGGATCCTTCA
The DNA here is from genome assembly GCA_013399095.1 of Psophia crepitans. Taxonomy (NCBI): domain Eukaryota; kingdom Metazoa; phylum Chordata; class Aves; order Gruiformes; family Psophiidae; genus Psophia; species Psophia crepitans. The sequence goes on from VWZZ01003518.1 coordinate 147,122, forward strand.
AAATCTGCAGTCTGTATCTGTGTAATACACCAAGTGGCAAAATAAAATCCCTACCAGCTGTAAGAGTAATCAAGATGTGGATTTCAGCAAAAAATAAAAGAAATTCCTGAGAGACAGTGTAAGTTTCACCAAAGAAGCTGAAGAGCAGAGCAGCCCCGTTCAGGGCCTTCTGGGAAATTTCCTGGCCAAACCATTTCCAGTTTCCCACACAGCTAAAAGTGAAAAAATCAAATTCTGTTGGCCAGAAAGCTAAGGATTACATTGGGGAAGTAAGTGCTAGTTTACTTTGATCTGATTCCACCTTACCAAACGTTTCTCACCTTGAGCTGATGATTACAACCCCGCAAGTCCAAAGCAGATACCATGTTAGTGTTGGCACTGCTGAATACTGTCTGCACCGGGCTGCAACTGCTGCCGACAGATCCATATGTAGTACATCCGTACGTGGTCTACTGTAACAGCACTATCCCAATTCAAATAGCAGTTGATAACTTTGCCGTATCTTCTAGTATTATGAAGCCTAAAGAGAAATATTACATACAAAGTTCAAAATTCTCACCAAGTCATCATTTCTATATGTTAGATTCAGAGTTGAATTTGTGTTAGTAAAGATTTTTGCATAGAGAAGGGTAAAAGCTTTGCCATATTTAACCAGAACAAAGAGAAAGGCTGTCAGAGCTCTATTTCCCAATTTGACTTTTTCTGGCATCAGGCAGATCAACGTCTGCCCCACATTTCCCAGCTGTACTCTAGACAGTACCTGCTCCTGTAAAACTCTTGCAATGCCTCTTTAGTAAAGGCAAAACTGGCCCAGGGCTTCTCAGCACAGCAATACAAGCAAGAAATACTGGTATCAGAAGGGAGAGTGACGGTCACACCTTTCCCAGGAAGGGGAATAAAGGAGAGAAAGACTGGCCAGAGATCTGGAAAGGGAGCGAAACTTGGCTGCTTCTGAAACTGTTCAAAGGGATGAGATGATATAACGTGGGGTGACAGATTTTTCAAAGGAGTTTCCTGCACTCGCACCTGAAGTCACATCTTACCTACACTGGCAGCAGGATAAGTCAGCTTGTCAGTGCCCCAGCAGTGGGCTGCGGCTGGTTTTTGCTGCCCGTAATTGTCATGCTGCCTTAGGTGACTGCTGCTCTGCCTGTGCCTACTGTGGACCCTGAAGAAAGGTACAGAAAATCCAGTTTCATTACAATTATAAGGAGAAAAGTCTTAGCAATTCATCCTGTGAGTTGCTTATTTACCATTAGAGGTCACTGTCCTGCTTATGACATGACCGTTAGCTACATTTCATTTTACGAAGATGATGTACACAAATGGGTTGGCATTTTAAAGCCTAATGAACAGTAAGAATACAAGACATTATTTAAATCAACATAATAAAATTTGTTGATCTAAAAGTCCTGTAGAAAATTGAAAAATAATAATTAAAAAATAGTATCTATTAGAATACAACTATTATCTGTTCTTAAAGGTTCAATAAGGCATTGAGTACATGGTCTAATAATTATTAGAAGACTACTTAGCCAAAGAAAAAGTGCTTCTTTTTTTAAGATTGAGTTTTAATTCTTGAAGAATTATCAATTCTCTTCAATGAAATAATCTTTTTCCCAATGACTGCATGATCCCATAGCATGATCCCCCTGAAACATGAAAGCAGGCTTGGTTGAACTGGCTGTCTGAGAACTAAGAAGCGCTAATTAAGAAGTAAATCAGTGAGCCGATGAGTGGTTTTGTTGTGGTTTAACCCAAGCTGGCAACTAAGCACCACAGAGCCGCTCGCTTGCTGCCCCCCTTCTTCCTTCTTCCCCCAGCTTTATATACTGAGCATCAAGTCATATGGTACGGAATATCCCTGTGGTCAGTTGGGGTCAGCTGTCCCGGCTGTCCCCTCCCACCTCCTTGTGCACCCCCAGCCCACTCACTGGTGGGGTGGGGTGAGGAGCAGAAAAGCCCTTGGCTCTGTGTGAGCCCTGCTCAGCAGGAACAAAACCATCCCTGTGTTATCAACAGTTTTCAGCACAAATCCAAAACACTGCCCCGTGCCAGCTACTATGAAGGAAATTAACTGTATCCCAGCGAATACCAGCACAGTTTTGCGGCTTTGGAAGAGAGACCTTGCCTGAGAGATCTGAATTTGACAGCAATGGCTTAAATGGCTACAGGGGATATAAGAAAAATGAGGATTATGACTTAATTGTTGTGTCTCCATCCAGTAAGAGCCTAAATGAAACTGGAAATATGAAGCCAATTTCAAACCAAACAGGAGAGCAATGATTATTATATTCAGTCATCTGCACTGAAGACAGAGGGACAAGGACATTCCCCTTCTGGAAAGGCCTCAATACGGAATTTCCTGTTAAGTCATTCCTCCTGGGGGAGAGAGGAAAGTGTGATCTGTTTAGGATGATAGTACTGTCACACAGTGCCCTGTGCCTTCCCACTCTCTAAAAATTGCTGCTGCTGTGCTCAGTTCCACTGCACCTCACCTCAGAACGTACCGATCACTGAGAAATGCTGAATGAGCACCCTTTGTCTCCACTTGAGATCCAATGACAAAGCACTGCAACAACAATCTCTGCTTCCTTTTACATCTGGCCGGTAACGCCGTGTCACCCTGTGTCACCGTGCTGCTTCTGCCGTCTCACAGAACTGAACTATGTTTCTGTGAGATCATAAGAAGCTGGAAGGAGATGGTAACTTTCACATCTTGATATCGACTCCTCTGATGAACAGAGAGCCATCAGACCAAGAAAAACGCACAGATGAAGATGTGTGGTCACTAACTCTCTCTTTAGTTCTCTCTAATGCCCTGAGAAAAGGATTCTGCAGTTACTCTGGTTTGTATGCAGTATCTCGCATGTACAACATGGAGAAAACTCAGTATTTGATAGTACAAAAAAGCAGTTAATGCTTTATGATACTCTTTGGATTAAAGAGCAAAGTTGCTGAAAGGAGTTTTCTGAAATTCATTATAACCTACCATAAAATACTGTCATGGGTTTATAATCCAATGATTACCATTTCTGCCATTTAAGTTATGTGGTCCTTAATGAACTTTATTGAAGCATAAATGCACGCCATATAGGTTATAAGAGCATGAAAACATGATGATGGCAAAGATGGCATTCACTTGCTCCTCAGTTTTAATTAGGCCAACTGGGAGCATTTTAGCATAACATATTTGAGCTGTAAAAAATATCACCTTTAGAGATGTACATCCCCTGCTAGGTATTTGCAATATTTTATCATCACGCTCAGGATTGTTTCTCAGCAGTGAATACTTCATCACTAGAAAGAAACTCAACATTTTTTAAAGCAAAGGTCATGAGCCCTGCGCAGTAAGTCCTTATTACAGGCTGATGATCTTTGTAACGAACTACAGGCACCCTCATTCTAGTAGGGAGTAAAATCTAGAGGAGAAAGACCCACGTCCCGTGCATCCAACAGCCCTCTCTTCTGTTCGTACTCTGATGCCTCATCATATTCTGTGCAATTCACTATCTAAAGAACACTTCCATCACGTCTGCACAGATGCTGGGCTGGTCACAATAAAGGACATTCATGTTCTATAATGACACAACTTTTCCACAACTTTTCACAAAGTGACGTCCGCTAACGGTACTTTCCTTGGGGAAAGAGAATCAGGAACTGCCATAATAGTCCTGGTAAGCATTCTTGGAATACGGAGATGGCAATTCTAGGAAGATTATAAAGTTAACGTTTTCATTAGTCTTCAAGTAATATGGCTGAATTCATCCTAACATACTTATTAGATAATACTTACATTGTATTACAGTAACAAAAATAAAGAGGTGTAACTCCAACTACCTAATCCACTACTCCCCCTGTAATGGAGACCGAGCTATAAAGAGGCTGGCAAACTCGCTACAGAACTTCCAGAGATACTTTAATCATAGTTACAGAAAATAGATTTTTTTCCAGGACATTTTGGGTGGACCTGGCTATTAATCGCACATTTCCATTAAACATCTCTATTTTGAACATCTGCTCAAAAGACTGTCATAAATGAACGCTAAGGTGATTCTGCAGAGACTTCAAGAAGCCAAAAATAAATATTACTGTCACATTAACAAGTCCCTAAAAGTGAAGAGAGCGGATAGATTTAACTTCTTCTGTGATATTGTTCCTTGTACTAAATTACAGAATCTTTCAGGAGAAAGAGAAAAAGGAAAAAAAAAAACTTTTGGAACTTGCATCCTTTATTTATCTTTTTTACAATGTAACAAATACTGGCCAGGCTTCAGCCTGGTTACTCATACTACGAGGAATTCAAAACGTCATTCCAGCTTAAAACAACTTTGAAAAATGAGAGCCTTTTGAGGATAAGCCAAAGCACTTAGATAAGTCAAGTATGTAAAGATCATACTTTTTTTTTTCAATTGCTAATGGATTTGTATTATGTTTGTTAGAAGTATTTAAGAATAATAAGTGTCTAGGAAATCCAAGGCCCAAGGGAATTTTGCCACTGAAGATATTGGGTAAAAAGTCCGGTCCAGGAAAAGTATCTCCTCCATGTAATTTTGATCCTCCACATGTTAAAAATCACGTGCATCAATGTGCTAGGAACTTTATCTTCCATTTACTCCACCAGGAGTACTTTTCTAATTTAAGCTGAATTACTGTATCAGTGAAGACTCTCTTCCCAAATAAGAGTACGAGGATTTTAGGCCCTGAAATTTAACTCCGAGCCTTTGACCGTCCAGTGTGGTGCTAAGTAATGACAAGCTGACTCACGCGCAAGAACGTGCAGTGTGAAGCAGCACCGTCACTGCAGGTTTACTCCTAAGCAGGTACTGACACATGTGGACAAATACACACACATCCCAGGCAGGGCGATGAAATGGCGAGGCTGCTCAGGAACATCTCAACGTTAAAGCAAAAACAGAAGGGGAGACCGATTACGTTTTTCCTAACAGTTTCGTCTGTAAGAATTGTACGCATTGTTTTAAAAAATTTCTTGTTGAGTGTTGGCAGAAAGAAACTCTGTATGTGCTTCACTATTATGAAAGGAAATGTAGAAGAAGTACCTGAGCTTAATGAGATTTTGGAAAATAAATATACATCTTGAGTAGTCTGTGTGGTGGCGCTTTTTAATGAGTTTAACTTTTGGTGTACAAATAAACATTCTTTCAGATACCATCTGAATAATGTGCAAATTAAAAGAGGCATAGGGTAAGCGCTTCAGTGCAAAATTTCATTCTTTCTACAGTACAATATTTGTTGTTTGTTATCTTCTGTAGGCAGCAACTGATCATTATTTCCAGGATGTGCTCAGGGAAATCATCAAGTGTTTGTTTTAGATAATGATGTGCAGCATTCGTAGCTACTAGTGACTTTCAAAAACTGAAATTAAAGATTCTGAAACATCAAGCGTATCATTAAAAAATCCTTCATCGCTCAAGACTTCGGCTAGCTTCATTTTCGTGTAATTGGGAAAAAATGTTTTCTTGAATGCTTTGCAGTATGATTTATGTTAAGCATAAATTCACTTAGGTCAGTGGATGCAATTTGATTTCATAAGAGTTGAAGTACTCTAGACAAAACTAGTGACCTACTCTTCTGACCTGCTGAAGGTTGTGCATCAGTATGCCAGAAGCTTCAAATCCCCGTAACAGCTGAGTAAAGAACAACAGCCTCATTAACAAAAAACCTCTTCTTCCTTTCTCAGTTAACTCTTCCAGTTACTAAATTGTTAATTAACTGGCCACCGTCTTTCTTCAAGACTTTGTATGCTGATAATGTGAAAATGTAATCACATCAAGAAAATCATCGGCTTTTGAAAGGTGCTGAGATTTTGGTCATGTGCAAGTACCTTCAAAGCTTTAGTAAGGAGGAAACCAAATACAAGTTCGCTTGTAAACACTTTTTTAGAACCTAGAGAGTATACTAAACTTTGTCTTTCATTCCAAGGAACATGGCCAATGTCACTTCTCAGGTCCACTGCACGGATTTGTGTTGTGGTGATTTTTTTTTCTTTCACACTGCTATGATTCAGCAAAGCACATAGCATTTGCTTATATTTAATAACTTATAAAGAGATTAACTTAAATATTATCTTAGATTTTTTTTCAGTAACAAACACTGAGTTATTTTCATTTGCTTTAATGCTTTTTGAGTCTCTATGGTTCACTTTTTAGCCTACTTCACTTATTTGAATGGCATTATAACTAGCTGTTCAACTTAATGGAATTACTGTCACTCCATTTGATAAATTGGGTCAGGGAGAGTCAGGAGTTCAAAGGAACCAAACTTAGCCCAGAAATGGCAGCAGCAACTTACTGTAATGGGCACAGGTTAGAAGTCAGAAGGCTCTGAAGCATGGCAGAGTTGAGCGGTATTTGAATGGCATTATCCTTGCTGTGACTCAAAGTAGGATTCTTAGCCAAGGCATAGGACCCAGCCACGCAACGCGTGCAGCAAGGCAGAATCAAGAAATGGTCTCTGTCCAGAGAGAGCTTGCCATCCTTGTAAAGAGACAGGAGACAGGTGAATACAAGTAACCACAAACAGACCACAGTGAAGCAAGCACATACAGACACTACCTGTTAGTCTCACAGACTGTGGTGTAAGTACACCAACAACGTAACTGCAGCCAATTTTATTTTTATTTTTTTTTACAAGCATCGCTGGAAATTAGATTCTTAAAGAGAAATACAAAGTTGTATTTGAGGACAACCTTCTGAGACCTGATTAATAAAAAAGACTTCTCCCAGCTATATTTGAATTATGGAACTTAAAAAAGCATTTTTTTTTCCTTGGAGAGCTTTCAAAGTGCTATTCAAAAGCAGGCTCATTTCCCATAAATTCATAAAGGAACATCTGGACTTAAAATACTCTTTCATCCTTTGCACATCAGTTTAACACTTTCCCCTGATACTATTTTTGTCTTCCTTATTGTATTTATTAGCTCCAAAGTAATTACCTTTTGTTTCTCTTAGGTGTAATCACTGCTTGGGTCAACACTTTCAAGGAGCTCTCACAACTTCAAAAATGTGGTAATCAACATTTTTGGATGATTATTTGCTGTGCTCTTCCTCCTTGCCTCCTCTGCAATGACTGCCAAAGCATTTCTTCTAGCTTTCTGTGTTCTGCAGGTGCATTCAAGCACTTCCTTCTTTTCATCTTCTGGGGGTTGAATATTCTCTCCTTTTAATTTAAAACTGATCTCTAATCATTATATTGACTTGAGTGTGCAAGAAGAGAGTCAATAAGAAGGAAGCTGCGATGGAAAATAGGCAAGATTCTTCCACTCACACATTCAGCTGATGGCTATACTGTTGGTTTATGCAAAGATATCTCCCCAGAACTCCCTCTTCTTTTATCATACAAACAATGATAAAGTCCCATAAACCTCCAGAAGTTCACACACAGGTTCCTGCAGCACTATTCCTTTGCAAAGCAGGTATTTACAAGCTTTGCAGAAAAGCACAGAGAGCAACTCTAAAACCCTTTAGCTATCCTATGAGATCTGTGGCCATGGTTACACAGCTGCTTTAATCCAGCATAAATCCAGTCTGCCAGGGAAATGGGGTACTTCTAAATTCCCCTCTCTATGAAACTACTCTTTCTCATTGCCTCTGTAATGCTGGCTTTAGTTCTCCCAAGGTTGCACAGCGAGTCTGATAAGGGAACTGATGCAACTGCAAACCAACCCAGCAAAAAACACCAAACATTCATTTTTAGTCAAATTAGCTCGCTGATCCAACTCATTGCGTAGCTCCACAAGCACTAACACTGGAGAACAGTGGACGTATGCAGCTGAGGGTGAAGGGCAGGGGCTGCAGATACTGCTCTGTGTAGTAATACTGAGATGAAAATCAACTGCAAATATGGAGCTGCAGACCAGTCTCTTCCTTCTGTGCCTGAAAATGCAGCTCCATTTCCAAGCTTACTGCCGCTGGCTTGTTCTCTCAACTCCTTGTATTAACAGGCTGAACTCGTGCTAACACTACTTCCTGCTGAACACAGGGAAGAACATGCTTCAGACAGGCTCAGCTCTCAGTAAACAGCTCTCCAGCAGTGTGCAGACTGCTCAAGAGCCATTTCTCTCAAAGCGTTCCCATGTGCTCAGTTATGCAAGAGGAGGAGGAAGGCACTCACAGCCCTCCATTGTACCTGAGGTTTGTAATTTTCACTTGGGTTTTCACATGGGTTCCACCATGTAAGCAAGACTTCAGCCTCTCTCCTGCTTTCCAACCCCACAAGCCAGATGCAAGTCCCGAGTCAGGCCAAACAGATCCCATCTGCCATACAGAACCATGAAGGTGCCTCAGTGTTGGTTCAGATACAAAACCAGATGCAAGATGGCACAAGGAGAGAGCCAACCATGTGCCTCACGGTGCATGGGGATCGACAGGTTTGGCACAGTCTCAACAGATGGCTGGTTAAGACATTTGCATTAAATTAATTTCCCATTTTCTTCAGCGTGAGGATTTCTACCTAGTTTCCCAACAAAACAGAGACATTACTAACCACATAACCCAAGCAAGTGACAAAAAGCTGATCCATAAGAAAACATACTAACAGGTATTCTACTCTAATGCCATCATAACAGATATGTTGCCGTCTTGATGTCCTAGAAAAGGAACAGCACAGAAACCACTGACTTTGGTTGCAACACTTGAACCTCTTCCCCAACTAAATACATGAGAAAATGCAAGTAGTCAACTGGATTTAACTCATCATCAACAAACTCATCTACAATGGTGAACAACAGACAAATCCTTCTAACAGCCAGAAAGAACCCTTGTTTGCTCTCATAAAAAGCAACAGGATCCTCTTTCAACAGAATCAGAGAAAAGGACTCAGTAACAAAGGAAAATCCATGATCTCATATTTTACGAAGTCATTTTAAAATTGACAGCAGTCCTTTCTTCTGTCAAAATTACTAAATATTATCAATAAAATTACTTTGATCCTGCTCCCATTACAGTCAATGAAAACACTTCCTTTAACTCTACGCCACAGTGGTGCAATATCAAGTACCGAATCCTAGAAAAACTTAGGTCCACTTAAGAAGTTTCCCTTTTTTTGCATATGCTTCACCCTGTAGAAACATTCAAGTCCAGGGAAATTAAAGATAATTCCACACTGTGAGCTCAGAGTTTCAAAGTTCAGATATACCTTTACTGAATTAAAGAGTCAGTGGAATCCCATTGACCACATGTGCAAATCTTCCACATACGCTTTATTGCCTTCCTAGATTATGGCCATATTATTCACAGGAACACTCCGATAAAGTAAGTATTACAAGTGAAAATTTTTGCTGTTGTCATTAAAAATTGACACTGAAATGTAAAACATTTGGGACTTACATGGTCCTGTGGTCAAAGTTTAAAATCACAGTCCATGTTGAAATAGTTAACAGCGTTTAATCTACAGGAAAATAATTCCTACAGCACTCAATTACAAGGTCAAAAGAAGCATTTTGCCAACTTTTATGACATCTAGACAGCTGAGGGTCAGCAGGGTTAAGGAGGAGGGTGAATCATCTTAAAGCTCCAACTATACAGGATTCACACTCATACATCATTCAGAAAGCAGAAATATATATGTTTTAGGGAAAAAAAAATCAATTAAAATCTTTCTAACAAGAACTTTCCTAAATACATGTATGTTTTAATTTCTCTCTCTTCTTGCACCTATGTGCAAGGAGTTAATGTATGTTATACAAGTATAGTTATATAATTACAAAAATCCACTTAGCAGAATTCAAAAACGACATGAAACTGTATTACTTTAAAATGTATAGCCACATAGTTAAGTGTAATGGTCCAAATACAAGAAATATTAATAAACAGTGTGAACAAAAAATACGTGTATTTTTAAAGCATTAAGACATACTACTGCTTCCCTGCTGCACCAACTCACAAAGCTGGCTAAAGAAACCTGGATAATTTTAAAGAGCAAATCTGGTGTTGCTCAGCAACAGCACACCCTGATAGAAGGGATGCAGGATGTTGGAAGATTTAATATTAAGGAACTGTGCTGCAAAGGGAAGAAGAACAAATACAATTTATTCATATAACGTCCATAAAATTGGGACAGCTTAAAAAATAATAATCAGATGAAGTGATCATGCTAATATTAATCTTTCTATAGTAGAGTTAAGTAAAAAGTTGTTGCCTGGAACCAATGAGCTGGCATCACAGTTCATTAAATGACATTGATGTTTGCACTGTCTTGATATGATATGATGAGGAAAAAAAGGAGTGCATTTTATGAGAATTTGAGAGCAATCACATGGCTGAAGACTTTACTTCTGGCACCAGCTTCGATGAGTATTTGTCAAAGTGAGGACCAAATAAGAACCCAGACCTCTGCACTTTCTCCTGGATCAGAGGAAATCTGATGCTCTCAAAGGAGAAAATGTCTTAGACAATACATGCTTCACCTTTGCTTTGGTTCCACAGAAGCATCTCTCCTATTCATTTATTCCTGATCAGAGTAGCAAGCCCTTTTTTTTCTTAAAAGACAAGTACTGTGATTTTTCATTTTGAAGTCACTCTGGCTAAACTTTCCATAGTGTTCTTTCTTACTAAACATTTTAAAAAAATCCACAGAAAATTATTTTTTTTGTCTCTCTTCACTCAGCCATCCCTTCTACTACCATTGTACATTATGGAGAACAACTGCAAGAGAGACTGAGACTGCTTGAATGATAGAAGGCATGACAGGGTCTAAGAAGCAGCAAAGATAGATACATGACACAATCGGAGCTCTGCAAACTGAGCAGCTAGATTTGTATGAAGGAGAGAGAGCGTCACACACTAGAACTCACTTATAAGGCTGCTTATAAAAAACCCCACATTTTGGAAATGGTGCCATTTTATGGCAGCAGCTCTGAGGACGTGTAACTACAAACACGTACTGTAGTTCCCATGCATGACAGACTGCTAGTGCATCGCCATGGATTACACCAACTCAAAACACACGGCTTGTAATCCAGATGATGTGGAGAGAAATTCTCTGCCTTGGTCAGTTTGAGCACTAATAATATTTTTATGGCAAAATACAGGACAAATAGCGTAAAGGTACTTCTGCTCAAACCCTGAGGACAGAAGTCAAGATGTGGGGCTGGCTACAAGACCTCAGTCTTTCCATCAGCTGGCTTGAAAGAGACTCTCTCTAATAATTTGCCTCATTCCCTTCTACATAAACCCCCTTCTTGTTCCTCTTAGATATATGATTAAGTGGATACTGACAACAGGCTACAAAATCATAACTGCCTGAAATTTTATCAGCCTACTCAGAAAACAGGAGAGAGACCTTTTCAGGAATAAATTCTGCAGGACTCTAAAAGGTACACCTGATCAGAAGAGCATTAGTTTCTGCTCATCAACGTGCTGTTGAAACAGAATTATTAGGACTAAGCAAAAAACCTGTTGCTATAATGTTTGATTCTTAGAAACCTGGTGATAACATAGACATTAGGCAACTGCATTCCTCTTCTCTCTGTCCTAAAATTAAATGTCAAATACTGCAAGATACTTCATTGCTTCTCTGATGTAAAACTCATTTTATTAAAGAGGAGTGATAACATCTTGCCTATTAAATGATTGGCTGCATGGGAAATGAGTCTGACAGCACTTCTTAGAGAAACTGTCCTCTGGGTGACTACCTTTGGTATGACCCAGCTATACCCTTAGCTTGTCAGAAGCTATTTACATCAAATAACATCAAACTTTCATTGAAAATACAAAACAAAAGCCCTTCAAGCACCTGCTGTCTCAAAATGACAAAGAAAAATGTAGACCAGAATGAAAAGGGATAAATATTTCATAAAAATAAGCATTTCATTAAAATTTCATACTTATAATTTCCCTTCCACTCTGGGAAGGGGGTTTTAATTAAGATCTACAAGGCACAAGTGTAAGGTGAAAGGCAGAACTAATATCCTCAGGAGAAAAAAAAATAGAAGGAAGAAATAATTTCCTAGGGAAAATCTATGATCAAAGTAATACTGAACATTTAACCCCTCAGATTTCCCCACTGATGATATTCCCACTCTCAGAAGGCACAAAGATCTCAGCACATTCGACTAAGTGATATTAGAATTTTGTTTTCAAAATGTTGGGATGTGTTTGCTGCAATTTTCAAAGCAGCTTGAAGTTGGTTTTAAATCAGAGCAATGCCCGGCCCAAGATTGAGCCCTTAGCTACATACATCAAGTATAAATCACGCTCTACTGAATGGTAATCAGTGAGGATATTTGTGAAAGGAATTGCGCGGATCTGGAGTTATAACTCAGAAGAAAATTGTTGAGATTAAGTGGGAGAACTACAAAATAACGCTGGAAAATAAGTAAGCTACCGTAAGTAGAGCTCTTCTTTCTATCCTTTTCTTAGCCCTGACTTTGCAGTGTATTTTTATTTAGTAGAAATGTATTAAAAAGAACATTTATTCTGCAAATTCTTGTTATGCTTCTCAGCTACAGAGTTCAGTAAAGGTAATTGTGCGGTGCCTTTATGACCATGTTTTCCTGACCTGTGTTTCCCCAAGTTCAGAGAAAGGGCAACAGTTGAGAGGAAGGCACTGAAGAGGATGTGTGGTTGTTTCACAGATGCTACCTTGTTAATTTCCAGTGGTTCAGAGTTTAGAGCTGGCTCTTATGTAAAACAAACACTTTCTTTTTGGAAGAGAAAAAACTTCGCTGAAAATGTAGAACCGAGTTGGTGCAGATTATATAAACCACAAGATAAGCAAATGGCCTAAGCCTGTTCCATAACTGTATTTTTTGCTAGAAAGCTTTTGAACAATCATATTCTCTTTGAAGATATCACTAAACCAAAGGCCTGGAAGTCTATCCATGACTAAGTATTTTAACCAGTAGCACATGGATTATAGTTTAGAAATTCATATAATAATAATAATTAACTATAAAAACCATCTTCCAAATTCATTTTAGCTGCAAAGGTGGAATATAGCTCATGTTTTCTAAGCAGTAAAAAGAAAGGAAAAAAATCAAATGTGTTCTGTAACAAATTCATCAGAAAAGTAGAAACAGCAAATGTAGCATCACTTCCTTGAAGCGAGAAAAGGGTTTGGGAGGGAAATGTACTAAAAGAAGTATCTGTGAAACAGATGTGGCAGATTTCCATGAAAAGAAACTAAAAAGCACTAGGAAGTCCTGTTTCAAAGTAATTCTTACAGAATGCATCAAACCTGCAGGTATGTCATTGTGCAGCATCCTTAAAAACAGGCTGCATTTCAAACTTGATTCTGCAAATTTTTTCTTATACCTTGGATAAATACATATAAAAAGTAATGGGGTCAATTATACTTGTCAATGCTTCCTTGAAATTTTACACCAGCAATTCCATAGTCCATCATGAGACAAGGGATTCAGAACTTAACTGTGTCCTTCAATGCTAAACTAAGATTTATAGATATTTTTCATGTTCATATCCTTCAACCACGCAGTGGATTAACATATCAGAAAATGAGACTAACTCTTGTCAGGTGAAATATAATAATATAATTATTATATATTTTATTAATATTAATAATATAACAATAATTCATATTACCACAGAAAGTTACTGATACAATTATCTGCTCCAAGAGCCCGTCTTTACAATTATACAACTGAATCCAGCAAGATCTTTCAAGATGGTGACTCAAAATGTATCCTAAAAAGTCAGGAGGTGTTCCCCTAACAGGGTAACTTGCTTTCTTCAGATCATTCAGCAGTGACTAAAGGATGTTTTACCTTCACTTCTGAACACATTTTGAATTGTAATCTGTTTTGGAGAGATCTGTGTGTGATGAAAAAGGAGCTTGTTGCCCTTTCAGTTTATAATGTCACCAGAAATTAAGTCTATTTAACAGATGTGGAATTCATCATTTCAGCTTTTAACTTGCATTAGAAAGTCACCTTTTTGATAACTGATCCCGCTGTGTGCTGTATATACTGCAAGTATCGAAGGAATTCACATAAAGACAAGTTTTCTTCAAACAAAAAGATGCACCTTGCCTATATTATAACTAAAGAACCAAGCCTCCTAGCACATTTCTAAGCAGTTTGTCAAAGTAAAATCCTTGCAAGCAAAAGGCAGTGCAATAAAATATAGCTGCACTTTAAAACCTGGATCTTCAGCTGATCACAGTACCTCTGTGTTCTCTGACCCATCTTGGTTCTCTAGAGTTAACAGGAATCAGGCACCTCTTGTAACCCAAGATAATTTCAAGAGCCCATTTAAAGATTTTAAGAGAGATGCCTAATAAATATTTAAGTCTTTTTCCCACTATTCAAATTACTTTTACTCTGAGAAATTGCACACTAGATGACTTAGCAAAAGAAACTTGAATTCGGAGTTTCCTGATAAGCAGGTACACCACAAACTAACTCTTGTCACTTCTCTGCCTCAGTTTCCCTCCTATGAATTAGAGAAAAAAAAGGAAGGAAACTGGTTATGTACAGTATTCTCAACTATTCAGGACCTCGATCCATGCATACATCCATTTTTTCATTAAAAATATATTTAATACCTTTTTAATACATACTGTTAGTCTCTATGAAGAGTATCAACCTTACTCAAACCTATCAATACTACTGAATTTAGTATGATTGCAGGTAGTTTCCCTCTTTTAAACTAATGCAAATCCAAATGCAGTGTTGCCTCATGAATACTCTCTGTTCACTGTTCCTTGCTACTTATCCCAACACAATGGAAGAAATGTTGAAAATTCTTTTAGAAGGCCTATACATTTCTCTGCAGACAAAGGAAGGTCTAGACTAGACAATAAACCAAATTTTGTTGCAGAAAGGAATCTTAAAACATCCAGTCATCACTCATTGACAAGGACAATTGTTTCTCTAGATTCCTTAAAAATAAGGTGGACTCACGTTACACTTCTTAGAAAATATTCCAGTAACATATAAGGTGACTGTGATTAAACTAATGTTGGTGTTCCAAATCAATTTCCCTTACACAAATTTACAATACAAGAATTCATTAAGACAAGGAGGAAGCAGGCCTGATATATGAAATAATATTTACCTAGAAGCTGTGGCCAAGATAAATTATCCTCAAATTCCAACAGCAAATTAGTTCCTTTCTCCTACTTCACTGTGTTTCATTTACATATATACCAGGTCCTTCCATAATAATCTTAGCAATTCCCTCAGCTTACTGAAATAAACATTAATTCAAAAGAAACACATCAACATGCAGATCCTCAAACTTAACAGGGGACAGAACAAAAATTACTGCATGTCAATTCCCATACACTTACAAATTTCCATATTTGTGAAATTGTGATTAGTCATGAAAATAAACTAAAAATAAAAATTTTAGAGTTTTGTAACAAAGCAGGAGGTAATTCCAAAAAAGTGCCCATGACTTTTCCAGACAAATGAGAATACTACTTACTTGATTCTTCACCATCCCTTTTTATTTTTTCCTTTTCTAGCAGAAGGAAACACAAACCAACAAAGGCTTCATATTACTCTCATTGACGCCAGTTTTAGAGTGCTGTGTCAACTATCTTTGGTGGATGGACTTTAACAGCCTCACAGCCCTATAGCACGTCTAACACCTTCAGTCAGGTTGTTCATTTACTCCAAGCTAGGGACAAACTTAAGAGCTGGGGATCTACAGTAACGAGAAAGTGAGGCTCGCTTCTAAATCTGAAGATCAGTTCATCTTAAGGAAACTCCATGACAGTCATCAACACATCAAGCTCAAAACGTTTTTTCTTCTGCATCCTGTGATCCAGGTTTTTTTAACAAATTTGAAAGAAATAGCAGTAGGAGCTGGGCAGCTCTCCACCTGGAGTAAGTTGGACAGCTCCACTGACATCAGTGGATGAGACCTTCAGCTAACATAAACCTCTCTGGGACTGCTGAAGTTAATTGCAAGATCACCAGTTGGAGTAAATTCATATACTCCTACTAAAATCAGTGGCGTTACTTTGATTTACAACCACTGAAGAAGTGGTGCCATGTTATATACCAAATAAAATAGAAAAATTGGATATGTTTGTAGGAAATTGCTGGGAGAGGAGCCATAGGACTTTATTTTTTAACATGGAGAGTCTGAAACTGTTGCAGCTGTCTGAAATTCAGTGTAGGCTTCATTCTGACTCTGTTCTTTTCCCAAGCTCAAGGACCATTGCAATGATAGGGCTTTTTTGCCTAAAACTGTCTCCAAAGTCAAAGTTTGTATAACATAAAGATACTATAGGCATTCATATCACCTTTATGATAAGCTACGAGGTCAGTCTTTACAGGACACCTGTGCAGTTAGGAGGGAGGGAGCACAAAATCCTGAGGGCAGTTCAAGGCAGGAGCCTGGTGCTAACTAAGCTTTAACCCTCTGGTGGAGCAAATGCCCCTTTCTTGCCCTGCTCCCTTTTCCTCTACGACTGTGAGATTGTAAAAAGGTGTGAAAGCCACTTCTAAGCTTGTGGGTGTGTAGTTCTGTGCCCTTTCTAGTTACCCAACCCTCCTGTAAGGAGTTATTCAAGATGTTAGTGACAGGAACTCTACCATACCAGCCTAAAGCAGGCATTAGAGGGCTTATGAACAATTTTTCATAGCCCAGTAATTAGGTATAGACAGGAAACTGAATGTCATAGCTGTACACAAAACACACATACGATAACTCCTCAGACGCTCTCATTACTTGCCCCCGTTTTTCCCAGCTCAGTCAAAACCACACCATTCTTCCCATTGCCTGCCTGTCTCAACCACCTTTGTCTCACCCCTTTACTTCCTTCAAAGTAGCAAAGGGAGAAAAGGAAGCGATACTGCTCCTTTTTCCCATTCCAGCTGGGCCATTCTGTACCTGCTGCCACGCCTGCTGCTCCGACTTCTCTGTGCCTAGCACAGAAATTCTGTTATAATCCTGTAAGACAAGTCTTTCCTCAAGGTTTTTCATTTTCTGATTTACAGAGTATTTTCAGAATCCCAGAAATTGTTACAATTATTGGAATACCTGGCAAAAATCCACTATTTCCTCAACAATTTCTCTTTTTTATCTTTTGCTCTTTACTTCTCTGGAAACAGACGAAACTATGATTGCCGTTCCAGTTACCAATTAGTTAATAACTGTCACTTTTCTTCTCAGACAAGTTAAATGTGAAAACATCTCTTCTTATAAAAATCAAGCTCTACTTGAATACTTCTTCCAGAATAACAGCGAGGTTTGTATATACACATTACTGTAATAATGTCAAAGTTCAATCACACGCAGAGTTTATTAGATTTTGTTTTATTCTTTTCCTTGAATTATTCATTGACTATCTATAATTTCCCAAAGAATAATTTCATAAAGTGCTGCAGCAATAAAACTCACCATATATAGCACAACAAAGTGGATGGTATTTATGATGTACTCAAAGAAATATCAGCCTGTTACATTAATCATGTAAAAGCATTGAAAAATTATATTTAATCACTTCTATTTGAAAATAAAACCTGCTCAGAGCTTTAAAACCTGCATGAAACATAGAATTAAATTTCATACAACATTTCCTGCAACAATATACATAATTATTCAATACTTCCAGGTTCGTCTGGTGTTCGGTAATCTCTCATCTCATTTTCTCTGAATTGTGAGTTGTGCTTAATCTTTTTTATTTAGTAGTTTTTGCTTAGAAGATTCCAGATTTAATAAGGAGAAACAGTAAGATGCATAAGGCCCTATGCTTTGGTCAAGACAAGCTGAACAGCAAGATGTCTCCTTCCTGAAACCCAGTTCTGATTCTGAGGACCGCCAGGACACTAACCCAGCTTCAAGCACGTTCTGTGCTCGTCCCAGGCTCTGCGCCCAGCAGAGGTACCCTTGCAGCATTTGTGCGGGCATGCTAGGCTGGGAGCACAGCCTGCTCCTACAGAGTACCGCAAATTCCCTTCAGGACCACGGGTAAGGATGACTGTTCAATCAGCAACAGGATGAAGGAAGCAAAGATGTGGCCTACTAGAGTTTATCACTAAATGGAACTGTATGTGTCATTAGTAAGATTAGTAAATTCTTTGGAAGGCCACCTAGTTAGAGAATGGATTTTCCCCTATATTTGACTTCTGAGAGCACTGAACCACACTGTATTTCAATTCGATCTGTCTGAAAATTAAACTTTCCAGGCTTGGCTATACTGTGCCTGTACAAAGTCAAGAGAAAGTCAAGTCTGAAGACACAACTTGCTCCTCAGTTGGACAAAAAGCAGAAGTTCTGCCTAGTACTTCTGGCAGGCTCACATGCACCGTAAGCCAAATCATGCTAACATCTTTCAGGTGTTTGAAAAGCTAAATACGGTGTACCAATATGCCTAGTTTGTGGCATATGAAATCAAATGGCAAATGAGTGAGCATGACTCCTGAGGAATCAGAATATATTGTCATAGAGCTTTACCTGTGTCAGGACTGCAGGAACATTCCATAAAGTCAATTCTTGAAAAGCTGGAATCCGCAAATAAACAAACATGTACTTAATCAGAAAATAAACCTATGAAAATATAACAATGCCTTTATGAAGTTGAACACACAAAGAGTGTGTGTGTATAGAATACATAAACCTATATATACAAATGAAAGCTTTTTTTTTTTTCCAGAAATTTAGGGTCCCTGCAAAGGAAGCAAAGAATAAACAATTGGTATAAAATTAACAAGCTCAGCTTTCAACTTTGAACATTAATAACTTATTTGAAATAGCTCAGCCTCCTGTATATGAGCCACCCTGTAGTGTTTCAGCTGATTTTGATTCTCTTCGTGCAGAAACCTTTTAGCTAATCATTTTCATCTCTGTGTGTCAATAAATCTTGCATCTCTAGGGCAATGACTTTTACTCAGCAAATGTTAAGCAGAAATAAAACCGCCCAGAACAGTCTAAGCATGAGAATTTCAATAAGAATTTAGCAATATATTGATCCACTTCTCCCCCTTCTGACTTTTCCTTACTATGTCACTTTCACCTCCTGAATTCAATAAGATGAAAAGCTAAAATAGCATGTGACTTACAGGGTTTAGCCAACCCTACTAAAATTATTTCTGAATGGCTTCTTCACCAACAGCAAACTCAAAGAAAGGATTTACAGGCACTAGAAATAATCTGTTCTTGAAGGGAAGAGTTGGCAGTCACAGACTACAAGTGAATGACCTCTTCTATAAATACAGACAGAACAAAAATCAGAAATTAGAAAATAAAAAATTAATATATGCAATAGTAGGAAAACAAAGCCTGTAATGAAAAGCCATGTTTCTATGGATTTCTAAATGTAACATTATTACATGCCCTACATTCCCTCTTCCTTGGAAACCAGTTGACAAAGTATTTACATTTTACACTGTTCCTTAAATAAAGTAAAATAGAGTTAATGTAACTCTTGTGTAATTATTTATAAGCATCTCCCACCTAAGAGCCACTTGGATGTACCAAATCACACTCCCTGCATACCAGTTGAACAAATACTATACGCATTCCCCTAATAAAACTGAATTTAATTAAACTGAAAAAGGTAGATTTAAGGTAGATGTAAGGAGGAAATCCTTCCCTGGGAGGGTGCTGAGGCCCTGGCACAGGGTGCCCAGAGAAGCTGTGGCTGCCCCTGGATCCCTGGCAGTGCCCAAGGCCAGGTTGGATGGGGCTTTGGGCACCCTAGGCTGGTGGGGGGTGTGTCTGCCCATGGTAGGGGGGTTGGAACTAGATGATTGTGGTTCCTTCCAACCCAAACCATTCTGTGATTCTATGATAATATTTATCCCTGAAAACCGGAAGATAAGCAATAATCTGAAAAAAAAAAAATTACTGAAAACTCATCCTACCATTAAAAATGGTCAATGAAAACCATCTCACCGAACTTACTTTCAAAGTTTGAATTCTAGCACAAACAGATGACCGAGATACTATGCCTCTTCAGTCCTAACGCATGAGTATGATAAACAGTGATAAGCATCAAATCTTCTTCACAACACAGGTAACTGTCTATTTCTTGGTCATTATGACAACTGATGAATGTCCATCAACACTTCATAGACATTCTTACAGCACCCTGTGAGAGGCTGAGACACAGATCGTGAATGAATGTGCCAGCATGTTTGGGAACATCACCACACATACAATACTAAGCTCTCATCAAAACCTATTGAGTATAGTTGAATCCATGTACAGTTGAATTAACAGTGACTATCAGAGGAATTACAGTATTTACTGTACAGTGCCACAGAATAAGCCGTTTAAAAATTTTAAATAATGTTTACTGGTAAAAACATATTATAAATTAATGTGGATCATTGCCTCAGCAAAAAAAAATAATAATAATCATAGAAGTCAGCACACCTAGCTTCTTCTCTCTTCTTGCTTCTGTTTCCCACCATTAAAATGTCACGTTATCCAATTACATAGGAAGCATTTAAGAAAGGAATTATTTTATTTTAAAAAAGATCATATAAAAATCATTTAATCTATGTAAGCACAGGAAGTCTGATCCAGATAAACATAAGTTAAAGACTACAAGATCAACAATCTTTTTTAACCTTTCAAGTAGAAACCCACAATCTAAGCAAGGTGGTGTCTTTTACCATCTATTTTTGGCCTATAACTACCTCTGGTTGGACAGCCAATTTTCTTTTGTCAAAACTGTTATTCAAACTATGTAAGCCTCAAAAAAATAACAGTGAAGTGCATGCTGTATTTCTTTATCTAAAATACAGTACAGCCAACCGAATATTACATACATAATTGCATCTAGTGTGCTGGCTAACTCACTGCTTGTGGTTTATAAGATTGCAATCTTGCAGACTGATGTGGTTAATGTTAAAGCACTGTACCATTTTGCAGTCACTGTGAAAAGGAAGCGCAGTGACAACAGATAGTTAACAGAGCCACACACATGGGCCACTCCATAGCTGATGCAACTGCTGGTTCTAGGAAAGTCAGTAGAATCAGGCTGGTTGAGTTGAACTGAAGATCTGTCCCAAGGCACATGCTATCAGTTTCAGCAGAGTGACATAAACTGGCATGAACAGATCTGATAACAGATTACAACGCAGTCATTAGTTTAATTAAATTCTGTAAATGTAAGAAGTTGCATTTCTTTACTACAGTGCTACGCTGTCCATAATCCTGTTGCATTAACTTTCTCTGAATCACCTCTATTGCATTCTCCTTATTATTTCCACGGAACAGGGATTGCTGCTGATGCATATCAATAGCATATTAGAGAAAAATACATAGAAAAATCTATTTCAGTTCTACCAAGTATCAATAAAATAGGCAGCTTTCCTGCAAATATCTGTCTGGAAAGCACAGTAGCAATTCTAGCTATATTATGACTGACAGCAAGGATATTTGAAGGAAATTAAAATATCTTGGTATTTACAAAAGTCAATAGGGAGTAATCTATACTGCTAAGTATTGGTGTTTAATCCACATGAAAGACTCATTGTTAGATGATGAAAATGTGTAAGAGTCTATTCTTTACTAATTCTGTACAAACAAACAGTTGTTTGCAATTGTCTGCAATTAAGAAAAACATGACTAAGGACTGCAGCGAGACCTTCGTACAGCTCAGGTAGCCATAAATACAGATATACATTCTCCTTTGATAATCACCCTCAATTACACTTCTGACTTACATAGTTCAAAAGCATCTTGGAAAGTTTGTTCAGGAATTCTTGCAAAATTCAAGTGCAAACAGCTACTTTAATAATCTACGAAAATTAAACACTGCACTGTTGCTGGCTCAGGTGTATTTCTAACCCCTCTGTGAGTTCAGTTCAGCCAGTGACAGAAAACTAAGCCAGGCAAAAAAAAATCCCAGGCAATAGTGAAAGCCAGCAGTAAGGAAAGCAGCATGAAATTCCATGAGGTGTTAAGAGCCACAATTTCTGCTGAAGGACATTTGAACAGCTGGCTGATCGCACGGAATATCACATATAGGGTATAACTTTCATACTAAAATTCAAAAGACTCTTTATTTGGCAGAAAATGTATTTAAACTCCTAAGAGTTGTGGAATACACCTGGCATCCTCCTGTTGCTCATCCTCCCTTTGTCATCTTAAGTCATCTGGTCCTGCTGTATCTACCAAAGGCTTGCTTTTTTAGCTCTTTAACTAAAACCAACAGAGCATGGTTAGAGAGTTACTGTATATGCTATTGAGATTAATTCTTTCTCTGGGCGTTTCTCAGATTTGAACTATTAGCTCCTTGTCTAGCTTGTTCCTCGCTTTCTTTTCCATGTACTTGTCCCTTTCTCATCTCTCATCTCTCTTGTTATCTCATACAGGCACCCCTCTTCCTGACCCTCCCTTCCCACTAATAACACCCCAATATCGATACGTTATAATGGTTTTCAGCTCCCTTCCATATATAGAAACATTTCACAATGGAGGTGTAGACTCCCATAGAACAAGTTTCAGCATAGCTACAACAGGGTTTTTTTGTTGATTCTCAGATTAGTCCACAGAAAACGGAGTCCATGCACTACCGAGTGAAACTACTGAGCTATATTGACACAGAGAGACAAACCCACAAAAAAGTATTTTATCACACAATTTCATTTTCTGATCAAGAACCAACTGTCTTCTCTTGATGTCTTCTCTGCCTGCTCCTTCCCCGACAGCGGAAACGGCTGAGGTCTGCAAGCACAGAGTATGACTTCTTTTTTCAGAATCTCCTGGAATCAGTTAACAGGAAAACAATTAGCAAAGCTTTCTGTAAGTCATTAACAGTTATCTTACACTTCTCTAGAGGCCTTTGGACTATCCAGTCTGTGTTTGCTCTGAGTGAAATGCAAATCAGTAGTACTTATTTCTACTTGGTCCACCACAGCTATTCAAACCATAAGGGCTCCAAAACATGTTCAAATTACTGAAGAGCTACACATGACAATCTATCAGAGAAGCACTAGGGGGGAGCAGTTTTCAGCAGGTTTTACAGGCACACAGATGGACCCAGACAAAAAACGATAAGTCTAAATCCAGCTAAGCTGTAACAGGAACAGTGGGTCTGACTGTCAAACTGATGCCACAGCACAACTTCACAAAGAAATGATGAGTTTCAGGACAAGATCTATTTTCTTTCAGTTTTACAGCAGAACTACCAGACTGGGGTCATGATCCAAGATTTAGACTCCCACACATCTTCCTGCAAACATTGAAAAAATAGTAATGAAAATAAAGGAATTTGGCCATTAGACAGAGTGTACACTCCAAAATGCAGAAAGTGACTAATAGTTCAAGTAAAATGACTATTTGCAACTACGTTACTAAACCTTAGCAGTAAATCCAACAGTATTCATAATGTCCTGTACATGTTGTGACAACGGTATTACTGTGTTTCCAAAAGGACAGAGGGCATATAGTTACATACCTGAAGGGGCCCAAATGCACCAGAATGAAGTCTTACATATCAAAGCAGCCACTGGAACAACCACATTGTGCTATCATAGTCAATGTTTGTCAGCAGTGTGTCAGTTTAAACAAAGCTACATTAAGAACTTGCTTTTGCAAGTGCATTGCTGCCTCTCCTGAGATGAAAACAAAACATGGAATTCAGAACCTGCTACAGACTGAAAATCAGAGTTTGTATCAGCTCCCTTCTGCATTAAAATGCCAATTCAGCACTGACTGAAATCTACACCTATTCCTGTATCATGATACACGTAAGCTTCAGTAACACAAATCAATCAAGCTTTCTATGCTAATGCCAACCAAAACATTAACCCATCAACTTCATGATAAATTGATCTCATCCTTTCCAGGCATCATTTTCAGCATCCAACAAATGTTAATCACGTTTGTCCTAGCACAACATAACATTTCAACAGAATGCATATCAACAGGGTCTTTCTGTAAATATTCAGAAAGGTTCCCTGGGGCATTTTTTCTGGAGCACTTCATGCAAACCTGTACACTGGTTCATTGATTTTGGCAAATATCTCCCTAGAAAATACCAGTAATGGTTTTTACTTATTCAAGGCAGAAATGAGAAAACGGGCTTTGGAGTGGCTTTGTGTTTAAATACGAACACGAGCATATTTTCCAGCTTCTCTGATATGAGATTTCAGTTTTGGTTTTCATAACATTGAAAGTGTCAGGAAGAAAGAAACAGATTCTGGTATCCTAATCATTTTTTTTTATAACACAGGTGATATGGTGCCAATAAAATTACAATATAAGTATGTGATAACATTTAACATGGCTTTCTCAAATAAAACCTAAACTCACCGCAGTTCTGAGTGTCTTACACATTTTTCAAGGTCACAATGTAAATTAATAAACTTTACCATAATAGAAGTCCAAATAACTTGGTTTGATGCAGTCTGTCCGATCGCTCCCGTAATGTCCTCATATAACAAAAGAAAATTGTATAATTAATTGTGACAATGGACTTCTTAAAAATTTAGCTACAGTTTCAGCAAGAGAGTCTGTACTTTATTAGCTGCAGTTCAGATGCATGAGCTGCTTGTTCACTCACTGTGTGTATCCCTTCTAAGATTAGGAAAAGGAACGATCTAATTAAAAATAATCCTGCCAAGAACAAATACCAAAGAAGAAAAGCTAGAAGGACTATTTTTTCCCCCAGTTGCCAGATGAGTCCATTAACTATGATGTGGACTGTGGTCTTATCTAAAGCAAAGGATAATGCATTAGTCCGTTTCACAACTATTTGTTTATTGTGTCATTTAAAAATATTGTGGTATTTTCTAAACATAATGGGGCCTGCAAAAACCTGCTGATTGTTAAAAAGAACAGGATATAGTTTCAATGCACAGAATATATTTAACACTAAGTAAACTGAGCCACAGAGAAGAAACAAGCTTTGGTTTATGTAACGTTGTTGCCTAATCTCTAACTCTCATAATGGGAAATAAAGTGCCTTTTATGAGGTTCTAGTCCCTCCAGATTTATTTGGTAATAATGACTTAACAGGCAAAGTTTGAAAGTAAAACCAATTTTTAAGCAAGCCAGAATCACAGCTCTTTGGAGATTATCACTGGAGATCAAAGTCAGCAACAAATACCCAGAGCCGAACAGAATGTCAGGGTTGTTTTCTTAGTTCATAGAAGCTTCTGAGTTTTATATGGTCTCCTGGCTAATTAAGATTCAATATGCCAGTTAGCTGTGATCTTTGGTGTCTTCCACACCTGAATAATATTTTCTGACATTTAAGTGAAGCTAAATCTGAGTGTCTTAGTGACAGTAATGAACTGGATACTCAGAACTATATTAAAATAAGGCTTCCTAGGTTGCGTTTCCAAAGTTTCTTTGCAAATGTGAAGGCAGCAGCAGACTGAGCTCTTTTTAAGATAATCCCATGCCTTGTTACTACATTTCAAAATTAAGACAAAAATTTAATGTTATCAGAGTAAACAATAATGTAAAACCTTGTAAAATCTGTCTTTTATTTCCTATTTTACAATACAGTGTTTCTGCAAGTAGTACAAAATAAATATTGTCCTTTTTAAGACTGAAAGGCCTGGGAATTTTGAGAGAGAAAAATTCAGTACAGCAAAAACTGCTACTTCTATAAAGACATAGTTTCTATTTCCCAATATTTCCTATCATCATCATAAAAAACCCCCTAACATCACATTCTTTCTTTTGACCTTTGTAACCCAGTGTGTTAGTCAGAAATACCTCAGAGAAACAGGTGTAGGAGAGATTCTCAGGTATTGAAAAAGAGACCACTGCTTTTAAATTCTTATGTTAGGCTGGTACTAAAGCAACAGAAAGATGACAGGTAGGAGAACTGTGCCAAGTTAAAAGAAGCCACAAAAACTATCACATCACTGTATTAATTTTTCCAACAAAATATAAGCCATTGAATTGCAAACTCAGGAACAGCAGCTTATTCAGCAAACGCATAGGGCTATCTGCCAGCTATTGAGTCATAGCAGAGTGTCGGTGCCACGTGTTTCTCACAGCAGCTGAATTTTCATCACACTCTGCAGTATAGCAGGTAGGAAACTATCAAAGGAAAAAGACAAGTACTTCAGTAGACAGTGATATGCAAATTAGACTGTTAACAGGTCTAACCAGCTAAAAAGAACGAGAACTAATCAAAAAACTGGGAACATGGCATTTCTTTAGGTGCCTAATTTTTTTTGTGTGATCAAGGGTCAAATTCTGCCTATTCTATTTCTAAGCAAGATCGCTCAAGTCAGCGTAATTAAGCATATACTATAGTTAACTACATTGTTAAGTGTCACCTATAGAACACTGCTTTCTCAAACTGAAGCAAATTCAGATGTGCTTGCCAGCTTGCATGATTCACAAAGATTAGATTACACTATTGATGATCTTCTAAAAACACAGAAGAAAAATGTAAAATTTCAAGTAATTAATATTTGACATGTTTTAAAAATAACGCTTGTGGGAAAATTAAAAAGTTTTTTTAAATTGTGAAGAGGACAGACTTACTAAAAAATAAAAAGGATTGCAGTTAGATTTTTAATTTAATAACAGGAATTCCTGCCCTGCAACTTAAGTGATTTGTAATTCCCTATGGAGATAAAAGGTCCCTCTCCCAATTCCGTTTTCATCCTTACGCTGACCCTGCCACTCATTTGACCCTCAGTGAATTCATTCAACTCTCCAAACTAGCAGAAAAAAACTCAGGGTTGTTGTTTGTTTGGTTGGGGGCTTTTTTGGGGTGTTTTTTCCTTTTTTGGGGGGAGGGGAGGAGGGAGGTAGTTTTCCGCTCATTTGGTTAGATGAATCAGCTCGTGGTAGTGTCCGATGAGTACTTGAGCCAACAGAAGAAAGATGAAGGGATGAGTATGCTGCTGCAAATGAGGGGGGAAAAAAGGAGTAAGAAGGGACATTGCCCTCTTAAAGGTCATGAGCTACTGCACTCGCTCAGACATAATGCAAGATTTAATACAAAAGATGAACTGCCATAAACCTATGCAGGAAAACATCTCAGGATTTTTTTTCTTACAATTGGTTATCAGCTTCAACTCCATCTCTGGTTCTCATGGTCCCTAAGAACTGTGCATGTTGTATTTGATCACATTCCACTTTTCCACTACTAGCATCTATGTGCTCCACACCTGCCCTGGACAATAAAGGTTGTCTAGAATTTTGAATAAAAGTAACAATAAGTCTCACAATTATGATAATGAAGGTGGTCACTATCCTGAGGAAACTTCCCAAAGCAAATTCTTACCGGATTACTGTGGCTTCTGTCCTGAGTATAAATTAATGTTATTTCACAGAGATTCAGATCTCCTATCAATTATTCACTGCAGAGATTGAAACTTTGAATAGCAAGATCTAAAATCACTTGGTCACATTATGGTTTTTTGGTTCCTTCTTTAAAAGCAGGAATCATATATTTAACTAATGCCAGTGAAGTTCATCTCCATGAAGCAATATAAATTTTATCTAAGAAAGCAATGTGATCATAACACCATCAACTCTGCTCACTTGGGGAACATAAAAGAGGAAAATAGATACCAAAACCTGAATTGAGAACAGAGTACTCTGAAGCCCAATGTTCAGATCTAGACACTACCTCCAGTCTATCACAAGACTGGTTTTAATAAATTTCAGAGACACTTTAGCCACCAAGCAAGTGTTTTCCTCTGCAACTCTGTGCTCAGTGCATCTCAGAGCTGCTCTACAAGTTAAACTTTACGTAATGAGTAAAATCGGAAATTAAATAGCTCACTGCTCTGATTCTGACCTAAAATTGAATTTGAAAAGGAGGCTGGCTAATTAGAAAGTTCTACAGAGTGTCATAGTCAAACGGAGAGAGATCTGTATCAGAAATAATTTTAAAAAAGGTTAACTTGCCACCTAGATCCATAGTTCCATGATTTCTTTTGTATCTGCACTAACCAGAGACTAGCCTGGGAAAAAAAGCTGAGTTTATGCTAATAAGCAATGCCTATATTAGGAATCAAACTGTTTTTTTTCTTTAATGGGGTTTTATAAAATATGGGTATGATGGTAAGAAAACATAAGATGTCAGTCATACAAGGAAAAAAGATCCGAGCTTTCCTCTGTTATCATACAGTCCTGGTCCTCTACAAATGCACAAAAGCAAAAAGTTGAAATATGTTCAAAATCCTCTCTCACATCCAGTCTGTTCAGGGCAAAATTTTGCTGTCTTTCCTTTCCTTCCTCTTTGTTATTTTAGGATCTGTCATTCCTACATAATTTCTCAAGTACATATGGATTTTGCAGTTCAGCCTCTACACATAACAAATAATTGAGATACTTTACTTTCAAAGACATGTCATGAGCTGAAGTTAGAAGCCTGTGGCAAATTTAGTTGGTTTTGTTAATGAAAATTTATAGCTTTCACTGTGAAACATTTTCTCTACGATGAGACATAAAAGTAACCTTAACTGGAAGCACTCCAATTCAACAGCAGCAGTTTATAATTGTTTTTTTAAACAGTAGCATTAAATATATATCTACTTACCCAAATCACATTAGTTCTCATTGTGCCAGGCATGATATATGCATTCAGTGAAACAGTAAGAAGGCCCCATTCCAAACAGCCTGCAGTCTAAGTAGAGAAAATGAAGGACGATACTATTTTGTAGAAGGAAAATTAAGGCAAAGTTCTGAATCATAAACAATATAAGCATTAGGACATAAATAAACTACCATAAATAAATCTGGGAATAGAACAAAGATCTTCTAAAGTCCCTCTCCAGTGTCTTAGCCATAACCCTCTCTTTATGAGTAAAATGCAGTTTGAGTTAGTATTGAATTGCCTTCAAGAAGCAAAACCAACTATACTTCCAACACCACACAACTCTCTAACAACTTTTCAATTTACAACTAAAATGCAACCAGCTATGACTTCTTTTATAACCCATTTACTCATCTTTTTCAGCAGCATATCCAGATTTTCTTCTTTACCTGAAACTAGTTGTGGATTTTTCAGAAACAAAGAAAACTGTGAGGGTGGTGCAGTACTGGAACAGGGTGCCCAGAGAAGCTGTGGCTGCCCCTGGATCCCTGGCAGTGTTCAAGGCCAGGTTGAATGGGGCTTTGGGCACCCTGGGCTGGTGGAGGGTGTCCCTGCCCATGGCAGGGAGGTTGGAACTAGATGATCTTTGAGGTCCCTTCCAACCCTAATCATTCTATGGTTCTATGATTCTAAAACATTAATTGTAAATCTTATCTGCTCATCTTGGGAGCAAATGCCTGACTGACAAGAACCATCATATTTGGAACATTTGGAGATGCACCTGAAATGTCATCCTATTTTAAGAGTTCCAAGATAGCAGTGGTAACACACCGATACAATACTGTGAAACAAAAGAGATCTTTTCCTTCCTTATTTATAGACTGCATATGGCAACCCTGAAACAGTTAAAGACCAAAGCAGGACCTCAGTATTAGATGAAAGTTAGCACCTTGCGTGGCCTTATGCCCTAAACCTTTGTAAAGCATTGACTCAAGGGAGATCAATATTAACATATCCTGGGAGTGCTGGAGTTAGGAGCTTATGAAATCTGACAAGATCACAGCCTGAAATGGTAATTGGCAGAGAATGACAGGATTTTTTATTGGTCTATTA
Organism: Psophia crepitans; assembly: GCA_013399095.1. Taxonomy (NCBI): domain Eukaryota; kingdom Metazoa; phylum Chordata; class Aves; order Gruiformes; family Psophiidae; genus Psophia; species Psophia crepitans. Next base: position 176,642 of record VWZZ01003518.1, read on the forward strand.
TACTTAAAAATTAAACATGTTTGGTTTACGTTTATTGGAAAAACAACAAAACTGTTTAACTTCAGACTTTAGTACTATTTTAGGGCCTTGCATTTTTCTTCCTCGCTTCAGTCCATTTTCAGATGAGAGTTTGGGGGTTTGTTTTTTAAAAGAGGGAGATTATTCAAATGCAGGACTATAAAATTTTGCTACAGTTACCAATACTGTTTTTCCAAGCAGCAGTTAGTGCAATGTGTAAAATCTTCTGAAATTAATAGGAAAAAAAAAAAAAAAAAAGAGGAAAAAGAAAGATGGCAAGACATTGTATCTTAACAGCTGGATGCCAATTACTGCTCTGTTAACAAAACACAGCCATCTACCAGAGGTGTCTTTGTCTCCCCACTTGCACAAAGTGGCAATTTAATTAGAGGTCTCTTCCTTTCACTCAACTCAAAATTTTAAACAAGTTTCACCTAAAAAGATTAATGTTCTCCATTTCATTGAAGCCATTATTATGCTTCTTCATTGCCACCCTAGTTATTATAAATGATGGCTCTTTAACCATTTGGTAAGTTCTGTAACTTTCATCTTGGTGTGCTTTTAAAGTTCACCCCTAAGAAGGAGGTCTTCTGTATAGAAAGGAACTTTCTTGATCATGTGAGATAGTTACACAAGGTGAGGTGTCCACGGAAATTTGCCATGGTATGAACTTCTAGTTAATACCCCCTGTAGCACACTAACTGTATTTGGCATTATTAGACCCTTCTTTTTTTTTTCCCCTAGCTGAAAAATTTCTAATGTGCCCTTGATTGCGCTGTTTCTCAGGATTTAAGGAAGGAAGTTACATATGCCAATACGACAGCATCGCCAGCATTCAAGGTTAAAAGGAAAGTATAAATTGAGGATCTAAATAGAACAAATTTGAAAGAATAATCATTTGAAGGCCTCTCGGAAGGTTTTGCTTTTGGGCGTACAAGCCCTCAGTCTACACTCAGCTCATGTTTTCTCTTACTCTCTTTATCTAAAGATGGCTACTTCAGATGCAACTCCTAATCACAAAATCCTTAATCCATTGGTTACTAGAAGCTTTTGGGATTTACCAAGGCAACGATTCCTCTTTCTAATTCTGGTCCTTTTTTTTCCTGTGCATTTCTGCTGGTATGATGCCAGGAGCCCCTACGATTGACAAAAGAGGGAAAGAAGGATGTTTAAGATAAAGCACTCCAGTAGTAAGTCTGTCATCTTTTTTGCTAATCTGCCATGTAGAGTTTCTGCAAAGAACTCAGAGCAGGCAGAAAACTGAGGCTTGAACAGGACATCCATACAGCAAGCAATTCTTCCAACACACGATTTGGAAAATATGAGCTGTTTCAGTGCATTAAATCAGCAGAAAAACTATTTACTTTTGTTCTATTAGTTTTCTGTCAACTCAGTGCACTGAAACGGCTCAGCAACCCAAGGGACTCAGGGAAAGGGTTTGGCCAGAGGCAAGAGATAGCAACAAGGCAGTCAGCAGTTAGATTGCCTTGGGCTGCTAGAGAGGTACAGCCTTAATTTCCTGTCATTTTTTAAGTCTGATTGGCTTATCAAGAGGTCAGATGCAGAGCAGTGCTGTTGTAAGGAAATGGGAACACACAGCTGGAGGAAAAGGAGAGCCGCAGTACTTCAGTGGCCCAGCTTAGGTTAGTTTAAACCACTTGAGTCACTAGTGTCCTACGTTTTTCGGTTGCTTCCAAAAGTGAGATGCTTCTATATGATTAATAACCTCAAATGGATTAGCAAAGGTATTTCTAAAGGATTGTTGGTGAGAGATTGCTAAGCAATCTCACTGCTAACATCTAACCTGCTACTCAAGTTTCTGTCTTACTTTCCATCTTACTTTCAAAGCATGGAAAGGCCTAAAGAGAAATTAGCCTAACTTGTAATGTGAAGGGAACTGATAACAGAGAAACAGTGAAGCTGAGCTCCACACTTGCATTATCCAAAAGCTTCAGTTTCCCTTTGCTTCTGTCAATAAATATGCTGCTTCTGCATATCTGTAAAAAGCTAGTTAATTTTTTCCCTTTTACCCCCATGAAAACTGCTATTGAATCAAAGGGTCTGGGAGTTATTCTTCAGTGTTGAAAACCAACTATTGGTTACAGTTCTGCAAGTATAAAGATTCTAAGGAAAGGAGAGAGAGAAGATATTGTTTCTATTTAAAAGAAAACAAAAAAAACTAGCTAAAGATTTATTGACTTCACTTTCAGTTTAAGCTCTCTAGACATCTTACTAATTAGTATGCTGTGCCATTTGCAAAACAATCAGAAAACTGAGAAAATCAAGGCAACAAAAAAGCCAGGAACTGTACTTTTCATGCGACCTGTTGCAATCTTTTTCAACCGTTTAGTGCATCTTACAGATGTGACTCAGTTATAAGACCTCAAATATTTGTGGAGAAGTCTTAGCCAGGTTATGCTACATTCTGCCCTCTGGTGCACAAGCGCAGTGACACCAGAATTATATGCAAGCACGTAATTTTCTTTAGTATCTTAAATGAAAAAGGATCCTTTTAGTACTCCTGTTGAGGAAGAAACTTGCCACTTAAATGTGTTGTAGGAAACTTCGTATCCTTTGCCTAATTTACCTTTTTTCCTTTTCTACTGGAGCAGCAAAACACTCTGTTATCTGATATGTGTAATACTGTGCAAAAACTCAAACTTCTATAGAACTCTGCCATTCTTACATCATTATTTAGTAACTTTAAAACCATTTTGCATACATTTCTATTATGTCCAGTGAACTTACAAATTTACAAAGCTTTTCTAGAAAATGACTTTGTAGTCTCGAACAACCAACTGCAGTTGGGCAGGAAGGGAAGGAAGCTGGAAGTGTACCTGGACACCAAAATACTGGGAACCATGCACCAGAGAGTGATTGTCTCATGAATTTTTGTAATCATGATATAGCAAATCACGTGGTGATACCAGAAAGGGCAGAAATTCTCTCTTAAGCAGAAATCTGATTAAATTTTTAATGAACTTCCAACATTTTCTTTTAAAATATATGACTAAAATAACTAGCCCTGGTTTTGTGCAGCATAAAGGTGTTTATATAGTCCCTAGACAAGTCTAAAAAATGTATGTCATTGGCTTATAAAACACCTAACATTTTCTTCTGCAATGTGCAACATTTCTATTACATTAATAGAATGCTATGAGCCCATTTCTTCAGCTAATTAAGTCACATGCAAGTATTCTCATGTGTGTCAGTTGAAAACTGCATTAAGTAGCAAAAATGTCAGCACATTTCAAAGATACTGCATTCATTTCTTACTAGGATTCAGCCTGTAATCACATTTATAATTCCTTTGACCCTACACTCCTCCGTCCAGTCAATTTACAACACTTTTATAAAACCTTCAGAATGATAGTTATCAAAATTGTCTGGATGCAATACTAGAAAAAAGCCAAGCTAGTAAGAGACAAGAAAAAAAAAAATCAAAACAGATAAGCCATGAAAAACATACCCCAAAACCACACAGGTCACAAAGTCTGTAAATTACACTATTCAAACAGTTGTGCTCTGATTTGGTCTGTAGCCTACACTAAATTATACCATTTATCCCAACTTCCTGACTCTTGTACAGTGCTTAGAAAATATTGTAACAACTTCTAAGAGACCAAAATATTTTGTAAAATTCTAATAATTTCAGAATTCCACATGAAACTCTAGAACTGGAAAATGGCCCTGAATTCATTGACAGCTAGATTTACATTAGAGAATACTCCTGGACCCATATTCAACAGTCACAAATTGAAGCTCCTATAAAAGCTAGCCAAGCAACTACTTCCTTTTCCCCAAATGGTCTCTATTAGCACAGATTATATCACAGAGCGCTATAATTCAGGAGTTGCTCAGGTAAGCATCTTAGCATGGTTCATTTCTTATCTTAAAAACTTTGTTCTAAGAAAGTAAAGCTTTTAAGGAAATATTGTTACCCTGTTGCTCAGTTCTGTTCCCAATAGAAAACCACTTAAAGATCTTCTCTAAAATCCATGTGGTCTTCTAAGGCTGGCACAAAAATGTAGTATTTAGAGCACCTGCTGGGAAGGTGACACCTTATGAGCTATTTGTTTTTTCCCAGGTAGCTTCGCAACACGATATTTGCTCTTACTGTGTCCTTGCTGTATGTTACACGCTGCTCTGTGAATAAAGTAGTGCCGCAGTGTCATCTAGTGGGAAGTTCTGCTTGCTGCCTCTCTTTTTACAGTACCAAAACATAACATGTTAAATAACAAAAAGGAAAATCAGCATATTGTTTTTACCTGCTTTCTGACTGTTGTGGTTTAATCCAGCAGACAGCTAAAAGAACCACACAGATGCTTGCTCACTTCCCCCTGCCCAGGTGGGATGGGGGAGTGACTAGGGGGAAAAAAAGGTAAAACTCATGGGTTAAGACAAAGATAGTTTAATAGGACAGAAAAGGAAGATGATAATAGTAATAGTATATACAAAACAAGGGATGCACAGCAAAATTACTCACCATCCACTGACCACAGATGCCCAGCTAATTCTCAAGTTGTGATCTAAACCTTTGGCCAGCTTCCCCCAAGTTATCTACTGAGCATGACATGAGGATGAAATATCCCTTTGGCCAGTTTGGGTTAGTTGTCCTGGCTGCATCCTCTCCCAGCTTCTTGCTGACAGGGCAGTATGAGAAGATGAAAAGTCCTTGACTTGGTATAAACATTGCCTACCAACAACAAAAACATCAATGTGTTATCGACATTATTCTCATCCTAAATCCAAACACAGCACTGTACCTGCTATTAGGAACAAAATTAACTCTATCCCAGCTGAAATGAGGATACTGGTATTGCACATTCCAGTCCACTACACTCCTATTAAAAGCTGCTGCTTTTTTTTTTCTTTTCTAAAAAGCAGGCAATAGTTCAGAGTAGACCAATAAATTTCCTAGAGTTTTCCTCAGGCTGTTGCTTAATATATACAAGGTGAGTGTTTGGTCTTAACTGGCTGATTTAAATATATCCTGAGTTCTGTTGCTGTTTTTTGATCCCATGACAATACCTTAATGCAAGTTTCTCTTCAATATTCTACTCTATCTTTTCCTTTATTTACTACAATGACACACATTTCCACCTTTCTCTCAAGGATTCTAATGACCTTTGAAAAGTTTCAAACAGCTGATTCTTTCAGTAGTAACAAGGATTTTTTTCAAGGATGGCACTAGCTGTTACAGTAGGATCAGGGAGCACAAAGTTGTGGGTTAAAAAAAAGTATTGATTGCTTTGACTCAATACAGGTGTGATGACACAACTGGAAATAATTTTGCACTAGAGGTAGAAATAATTAGCTGCACTAGAGGTAGAACAACAGCTAAACCTTGTTTCTAATAACTTAATCACTGTTATAATGGGGAGAATTCATGCACTGCTATGGAATTTTTTGAGGAGTTGGTTTTGGTTTGGGATTTTTTTTGATGACTTCCTAAAGGAAACATGTTATCATTTTCTAATACTGTTTTTCCTCAACTGGCATTCACTTACCCCAGTGCACAAAGGGAAGAATGATTTAGTGGTTTGAGGAACAGGGAGGGAAGAAATAGTACAATGCAAGCAGGGAATCTTTTATTGGTATCTAATGCTGCTGTAACCACTGGAAGATGACTTCTGATAGTTGCACTACACAGATGTATAAGCTTATCGCCATCGTGCTAGCACAAAGTGCTTGCTCAAAACTTGGCAGATCCAGGTCTACTCAGCCATCACTGAATTCTTGTTAAACACTGTGGCTTGTTTTGCTCTGTGAAATTTCTATAACATTCTGTTAAAAAAACAACACACTAGGGCGGGGGTTTTTATGTTATTCCAACTACAGCTACATCTGGGTTTTATTACTATCAGCCTTTTAAAGGTCAAAAACTTGACTAGCTCATTTGTAGTGTAACTTACGTTTTGCTGTTAGAAGATTTTACAGGAACGCAAGGTATAACTGACAGCTAATCATGACAGTTCACCCTTTAGCATACAGTGGCATTTTTGCTGATTTTAAATATTTTAGGTATGTGATTAATTTGAAATGTTAAATGGCAAAAAAAGTTTCTTAAAACATTATGCCCAAAACCCAATAAATCCCAGGTAAAGAGGAAGTAACCAAATAAAGTGTCTTGCTAAGTATCATTGCATGAAAATTAACATTTCTTTCAATATCACCGAATACAAATAACATAGCTTTTCCTAATCTAAAATCAATTACCTTCCATTTTGGCTAGCCAGACTTTTGTCTTAAATGTATACTTTCCTGATTAAAATAGGAATTTTCCAATAATAATCTGTTTCTATACTTTGAATTCACCATTATTTAAATATTTCAAATGTTTGGGGTTTTTTCTCCCCTCCCTTAAGGTGATGGGGGGAGAGGGAGACGGGGGAAGACAGTAAAATCAATCAAAACCATGCAAGATCTGCATGAAAAAGGAACTGAATTTCACTTTGCTCAGGCAGCTTCATAAAGATACTTTTTCTTTAGAAGTGTCTTGTTGATTTCTACGGTTAGGCAAGGCAAAGCAAAAAGTAGTAAGTGGGTCATTTAGTTTCATGACTAACTTTTCAGTGCTCCCTAACACTTTTAAAGTCTAAAAAATTCTGTTTTCATGATTATACAGAATTGACATTTATGTACTCTCTGGCAGACCTAAACAAGCCACATAATGGGCTTCAAAAGAAAACACTGCTCATCTTCACATGAGTAGCAAGAGCTGGACTAGTGGTCTGTAAAGAGAGTACAGTGGTAAAGTATCATCTGCAGAAGACAAACAAAAATGAGCCCACTCTCAGAGCTAAAAAAGAATAGTGTTATTCATGCATAATGCCTCTCCTTGATAAATTTGTGAATCAAAACCAAAGTAACACCACTTTTTTTTTTTTTTGAGGGGGTGTGTGTTTTGTTGGCTTTTGTTTTTAATATGTGCTAAAAGATGCATCCTGTGTCGGCTACCCCAAATGACTCCTGAGGAAACTGTACTTTGTAAACAAAACAAACCTCTTTAACTTAGGGTTCACTTACAACGTTACAAGACCTCTTGCTTGCTTTAAAGTATAAAGAAATGTGAGGAAAGAGGGCATTTACTACATTCAACAGCTGACTTCATAACATTTAAGTCATTTTGACCAAATAGTAATAAGCAAAGCCTGATTAAATCAGATGGCTGTGTAGCAAAGAAATTTTAGCAAATTTCTTATGCACAGTATAAAGTTTCCTCTCTGATCTCAGCAGATGCCTGAAAGAAAATCATCAAGTTTCTTTCATAATAACATAAGGAAAGATTCTCGCAGCCTTTGTGGTAGTTTCACTTAATATTTTTACAAAGTAGCTAATTGTAAGGCTGTACAGGGCAGTCTGATGCATTGTTACCTTATGGGAGAGACATACTGAGAGGTAAATAAGAGTCTTGGTTTGCTCTTACTTTCACAGTCACAAACTTTTCGTGCCCTATTTTTCAGATGTGTTGAAAAAGAAAAGTTATTTCAATGCTTAGAATTCTGCTTTGCTCCAGTAGCCAATATTGTCCTGACTCTACTATTGAGTCAATAGTTAAAGGCACTATCAAGTCTTACTCAAGTAAGAGGTATATTCATATAGTCAACTCCAAGACAGCAACCTACAAAGCTGTTAGATACTACTTTCTTATAAACACAGACAAATACTGCTAGAGTCCACAAGATGGAGCAACACTTATCTCTATAACCTTTCAGCAAATGTAGCTTAAAGCCTATACTTAGCTCATATGAATCATGGGTGAATAAGAGGCTGCTGATCTCTGAATTGTCAACAAAAATGTAAGAACTTCCCTGTGCTTTGTGGAACAAAAGTTGTTAAATTTATGGTGTCTGAGAAGACAAGAGGGCAGAATCAGTCTTAAAGTAGCTTATACAAGGACAACAAAGAAGATACAGACATGAAGATTTATTTTGCTACTGAAATTATTCAGACTACTGAAATTGATCTTCATCTCTCCTACTCCTTCCCTGTTCTCACACTTGTTAACAAAAAAGCTACTTTCCTCTATGTAGCAAAACAAGCTAACAGGTAGCATCTTCATAGAACCATAGAATGATTTGGGTTGATAGGGACCTCAAAGATCACCTAGTTCCAATTGCCCTGCCATGGGCAGGGACACCCTCCATCTACCATCTCATGACTGAATCAGTGATGTATCTCAAGCACATACAGTTGCTGGATGGAAAAACAGATAATAAGCCATACATCAGTAGGCTACATCAATATTTGAGACACTCAGCAAGGTCAAATTTTCACACTAGAGTCATTTCAGTCCCCCCTCATGATAAATCTTTTCTATAAAACACAGTAATGAAGTAGCCTTGATGACTACAGGCATTTTGTAATGTCAGTGATGTGAGCAAGCACTTTTCACAACACAAACCGTTATACAAATCCACTGGTTTAATCAAGTTACAATGGCTTTATTAACATATAACAGGTTCAAACCCTGTCTGGAGGTGATCATGCTTCAGCGAGGGGGTTGCACTAGACAATCTTCAGGCGTCCTTTCCAGCCCCTACCATTCTGTGACTTGAATAATAAGCAGAGTAATAAATACTCTTTAAGTTGTTGCAATTAACTGCATAAATCTGGGATGTCAAAATATACTATACATTTTCTAACTGAAAATGATGTTTGGAAACAGAGATAACAAAAATACACCCTAGAGGGTTTTATAGCTACTTTCATAACTTGTTGAAAAGGAAACTTTCTTCGCCTTGCACCTCCCCGAGTCTGTAACTGAAAACATCAGGCGAACTGCTCAGTTCTGCACAGACGTGTCTTGCGGCCCGGTTTGCCGGTGCAGCCGCTTTAAGGCCGTGCAGGGTGGCCCTCCGGGACCCGCCCGGCGGCGGCAGGCCGGGCCTGGGTGGCCGCTCGATTGCTCATGACTAGTGTCATATGACACGTCAAAGATGGCTGACGGGGAGAGCTACACCGCCCCCGCCGCGGAAATAAAAGAAGACTTTGAGATTATTGACAAAAAACAAATTCCTAGTACGACTGAGTTGAAAAGCGAGGAAAAAGAGAAAACGGAAGAAGCGAGGTGGTCTGCTCCTATCCTGTCGCTGGCCAGGAAAGCCTCGGAAAACTTCGTGCTGAGCTATGGCAACGCTCTGAAGTCTGCACCTTTGGTAGGACTCATATCCAAACCAGTCAGCAATGACAGCACGGCAAAAACAAGTATGGTTATGTTTATTTAGTAAAATTGCTTTTATGGTGCGCAAATAAGTTTGCTCCCGTAAGTGCTGTTGATTAGCGTCAGTGATGCATGATTATTACTTTGAATTTGTTTTTAAAAATTTGATGCTGTTTTTTATTTAAGCAAAACTATACTAACAACACAGGTGTAGAACCTAACAAAATGTATTCTAATCAGAAGGATCCTAAACGCTTAATGTATTTGGGGAAATGGACTTTAGTTTTATGCAGTAAGCTTTTATTTGATTCCTTTTCTCCCTTAAAGTTCACCTCAGCAGCAGCCTGGCTGCACTCGTAACTGATGCGGTTTGTAAACTTGTTATCCTTCCTAGGTGTGGTGGTTCAGAGAAGGAACCATGCTTCTATATAGCTTTCATGTCACAAAGTGGGCAAGTGATCTAAGATACAGATTCGTTACAAACTACTTTTTAACTATGCTAAAAATGCCTTCTATTTAACCGCAGCTTGCTTTATTAAATATCTGTATTCATGGATATAACAACCATACAGATTTATGGAATGGATCTCTTAGAATTGAATTTAGATTAATTTGTATGGAAATTAAATCTCAGTAATATTCATAACATGGAAACAAGACTGTTCAAATGTAGCAGTAGTTGGGCCTGGAGCCTGGTACTCCAGGGTCTTGGGCTGGTGTGTAATGGTTTCAGAGCAGTGGAGCTCAGTTCTGCTAACTGGTGCTGACCTTCTGGTTTTTAATTATATTAAGTGTTCAAGCTGGAGTTCTGTGGGGATGGATTGTGACTGCATAGTGAAGCAATACTGCTGATATATTTTGTTTGTGAAAATTCCTCAGTGTTGGCATAGTCAGAGTTTATTTCTGTCCTAAAAAAACCTAGATTCTTCTCTTTCCCAGCACTTTCTCACACCAAACTTCTCACAGATTTGTTTCCTGGATGTCCATCCTGAGCACCTGGGATCTAACCTGACAAAGGCCAGAATATCCTATTTTCTTCAGTGACATTTGGAATAATGCTGTGAACTGATGTAATTCAAAACAATATATAGCATTTGGCAATGGACAGGGAATAAAATGTTGTCTTGCCTGAAATGGAGCTCCCACACTTGTTGGAATTTTTCCATAATCTTTCAGCTTCTTATCTGTGAAGTAAGGGAATACAACACTACCTCCCCAAATTGTTTAAAGTATTCAGTTAATATGTTGATGAGTTTTATGGAAAATTCCATAAGAAAAATCTGTCCATGACTTAACATGAAATGTGAACAGGCACTAAATCACTTATTTTGCCTGTTCTACCTATTCATTATTACCTTCGACCAAGCACTAAATATTCAATTTAAAGCAGGTATTTTTAAGAAATAACCTGAGGCCTGCAAGACCTCTTGTGGCAAACTGGCAACTTGTTCCCCACTGTCAGCTTTCTCCAGAAACTTTTAGAATCTGTCTGCTATTTCAGATCTGTGTATCACATTTAAACTGTGCTGCACACTAAGCAGTCAGCTGGACATAGAGAAAGAGAAAGGCACATCATAAAACCAGTGTCTGCCATTGAAGAAACTATGTCCTGCCTGGCAGAGAAGGATGGGAGCTACAAATCTAAAGAATACAAATCAAGAGAGACTTGCAGTCTTAAAGATGGAGAACTGTGAGCTTTTCGTCATGCGTCAGTGTTTTCTGACTTCAAAGTGTGCTGAATAATTACAGTAAACAAGGCATGGGGCTTCAAAGAGACATTAAAACAAATATGTTGAATGAGATACAAGACTGTGTGACCACATTCTTAAAGATTGCAGCATAATGTCTGTGATCTTTTGCACTTGGGTAACCTGATTCCCAGTCTTTGAGGCCTGGCTTTCTTATACCATCTATTTCACATGTACCAACTTGAACATGGTTTTGCAAAAGGTGTATTTGGCTGTGTAAATTTGCAACAGTCTAAAAAATACTGTTAAATTATTTAACTTAATACAAACCCTTATTAAGACACTGTTTGATTTGAATCTGTGTTCATAAAGAACACTTCATTCACAGCACGTACAATACGTGTATCTTCAGCAAGGCTTACAAGCAAAATATTCCTGAAAAGGTAAAAATTCAAATTCAGGAAACCATCAAATGAAGTTGCGAAGTTGCTACTGAAACAGCCCAATACATAAAGTAAGTCACTGATTTTCTGTTTCTGATCTGTAACCTGCCAATACTGACATCAAAATTCAGAATATTACAGCTGTTTTAATCCTGTCTCATCTCAACATGATATGCAATTTTGAGGAATCCACTAAATCGACTATAGTAATTGGTACAATAGGCTACTGAGCAGACAGGACTTTGTGCTTTGTGATTAAGATCAATTAGAATGACTCCATTTTCACTCTTCTGATATGGAAAGTTTTGCTTGGTTTTAATTTTAAATTAACATTATGTGCACAAAAAGGAAGGTAATAATGAAAATTAGTACCCGAAGAGACTTTTGCACGGTGTTAGGAAATTGTTAACAATCTTGCATGTGAACTGACAGACGGGCTCTACCTGTTAGACTCGGTCTTCTGCAACTATTTCTGCAGGGGAGCGTGGCCATGTTTGATCCACAGGTGACAGCAGGACTCTCCTAACGCAACCGCGTTGGCTCAGATGGTTTAGGTGACCATTGGTCTGCGGTTGGCAGCCTCAGTCAGAACCTGTTGTTGACTGGAGAAAAAGTGGTAGCTGGCAGCTGGGTTTTGGCTGGCCTTCCCTCAGGTTTCGGGGGGGGAGCAGCAGTACCTGCCTGACGGGGAGGAGCAGGGGAGGCGCTGACGAGAGGCGCTCCGCTCGCCGGCAGCGCCACGCAGCACAAACTCTTTCTAAAATGGCGCCTGGCGGGACGCGCCGCCCGCCCACGCCACGCTCGGTCTCGCGAGAGTTCCCGGGGGGATGGTGGTGGGTGGTGCGTGCGCTGTTGCCGTGGTAACGCGGGCAGGGAGGGGTCACCTCAGCCCGCGGTGGGGGCTGCCCTCCGGTGCGGTGCCCGCTGCCCAGGTAGGGTGCCCCCGGCCGCTGGGGCGGTGCTAGGCCCGAGGGGGAGCGGAGTGTGTCCCCCCTGGGGGGCGGTGGGCGCTGGGAGCGGCGGGGCCGGGGCAGCGGCCCAGCTGTCCCCGGTGTCAGTCCTCGATCCGCGCGTACGGTGTGTTGGGGGTGGCGGGCTTCACCCGGGGTCTGTACCCAGCTCTTCTCAAGCCGTTCTCGGCAAGATGGAGCCCGAGGCCGGGAGGCACCGCTCCTGTCAGCGCTGTGAGGGGTCACGAGTGCGTTTCTAAAAGCAGCTTTTCTCCCTCGGCCCGTGTCTCCCAACCCAGGTGTGCGGTACCACGCCATGGAGGAGCGCGCCAACCTCATGAACATGATGAAGCTCAGCATCAAAATCCTCATCCAGTCAGCCCTGAGCCTGGGCCGGACCCTGGACTCCGACTTCCCTCCCTTGCAGCAGTTCTTCGTGGTGCTGGAGCACTGCCTCAAGCACGGACTGAAAGGTGGGCCCCTGCTCCCTGCGGCTGGTCCGGTGTCGTGTCCGCTCTGCCTCCAGTTTGACTCCTGTATGGCTTTAACGTTAATCGCGTACGCTGAGTGATGCTAATCAGTATTGCAGGTATAACTATGTGGTTACCTTCCGATACACCCTGTATTTTGTGCTTCCTAAGCTGTCACGATATAAAAATGCCCCATTTTTGTTGATAAATTAGCAGCTGGTAAGACAAAGTAAAACGTAGACTAAAATTTGTGATTCTGGAGTTGGAAGCGTGTCAGTTTGCCTCACAAACTTCTCTGTATGTTCCCTTTAGTGAAGAAAACTTTTATCGGACAGAATAAATCGTTTTTTGGTCCTTTGGAGCTAGTGGAAAAACTGTGTCCTGAAGCATCAGATATAGCAACTAGTGTTAAAAATCTGCCTGAGTTGAAGTAAGTTGTTTGTTGGGGGGTGATGCAGTTCACTTGTACTGCTGGGAAAAACAATTCTTGAGTAGTCCCTCGCCTTCCTTAATGAAATCTTGTTCCCAAAGAGAAGAACAGGGTGCGTAGGAGGCACTGACTTCTTCAAGAGATAAAGAGGAGATCTCAGAGTACTCTGTGCTTCTGATTCAAACAATGTTGTCATATTAAAACACAGCGTTTGAAAATTTCTGTAAGCTTGCTAAAAATAACTGTAGAATCTTCACAGATATTTTATTTCTTCTTTCCCTCACTTTTATGGTTTTGTCTAATTTTGTGCTTGTGCTAGTGGTATTTCTTTTGGGTAATTCAGGATGATAAGAAGAGACTAGTTTTAATGCTAGGATGCATCTATAATTGGGTTATGGTGGTAGTTGAAAATATGTATGTCTTTCCAAGTTAGGAAGACTTTACAATATATGTCCACTGAAGCAATGGGATATACTGAAATGCTTCTGTGTTCTGGAGAGAACGTGTTGTAAAAGGAGAATTTTGAATTGTATAAATCTAGTTAATAAACCATTTTATTTTTACCAAAACATGCAACTTTTCATTTTAGGACCGCTGTAGGACGAGGAAGGGCTTGGCTTTATCTAGCACTCATGCAAAAGAAACTGGCAGATTATCTTAAAGTACTGTTGGACCATAAGCATCTATTAAGGTAACATATATACAGTTGTATGTAGAATGTATTCATTGAACCACTGAAACCTTGCATTGCTCTAGTAAGAGGTCATTAATTGGCCAGGTTTCAGTTTTCTTGCGGCCTGCTGAGGAGCAAGTTGTTCATTGTTTTTGCAGTGAACCTACAGAGGAGCAAGTATAACATTTTCTGTGAGAGCTCTGCATCTTCCACCTTTGCAATAAATGAGCAAAGAGGGAGCTTGATAAGGACTACAGTACTATTTATATGGTTTCAGTGATGGAAGCACCATTATAATTGTTATGATGTGCAGTGACGCCTTATAATATTTCTTCTAGTGAATTTTACGAACCTGATGCGTTGATGATGGAGGAGGAAGGAGCAGTCATTGTGGGTCTGCTAGTTGGGCTGAATGTTATTGATGCAAACCTTTGCTTGAAAGGAGAAGACTTGGACTCCCAGGTGAAGATCAAAGCTTAACTGAGATCAGTCTGTATAAGATCCCAGTAGAATTAAGCACAGCCATAAATACTTTACTGAGATGGGTCTAGAATTATTAAAAGTGGTATGCAGCCAGGGTTTGCCATTGTTTTCATAAGCAGGTGTATGAATGTCTTATGATAAATCAAAAATTGGGTCAAGTAAGCTAATTGCAAGAGATACATTGTCAAGATCAATCTGCTAGGGACTTGATAGTTTTTGATTCAGGGGTGGAATGATGGTTTCCTTTTAGCTTTGGGGTGTGTGAGGGGGCGGGTGATGTCACATACCTCTGCTGTTTTAATGAAACAGCCCAGGAGTGTAAGGAATGTTTTGAGGTATTTGTGGTCCAAACAAATAAATGCCTTAGGTGAATCTCAGCTTAACATACTGTATCTTGTGATTTGAAACCGTGTCCTCTTTCAGCCAATCTGTTTTACTTTGAATTAGTCAACCTTTGACAAAATGGGTCAATAGCATTGCAGGAGTCTAACACTCTTTCTAAGCTGTAAATTAGAAATATGTTACCATCACCTTATTCTTATTAACCTTTTTGTTGTTTAAAAGATAACGTTGCAGAAATTAATGCTGAAATTACCCTGCCTGTTGTAAAGTTGTGAACATGGCTAACTATTAATGTAAGAACTCAAAGAATTGCTTAAATGTCATCTCTCCATAAGATCCTGTGTGTGTTTTTAGAAAGCATGATTTAAGTTCCTTCTTTTGGTTGGTTGGGGTTTTTTTTTTGGGGGGGGGAGGAAGGAGACAGTAACATCATATGGCGAAGCTTGTCATGTTTCCCACATCGAATCAAAAAAAAGTACATAAGTATCCATCTCTTTAAGTAGCAGTTTGTAGAAATGTTGTCAAAACTAATGACTGCTAGAAAAGGGGCACACTGAATATAGTTGTTTTGATGTTTTTGTGACAAACACTATTTTGTACGTTATCTGTCTTTCTAAACTTAAACTTCAGATGTTTACCTTTTTCCAAATATAAAGTAATGCCAGCTGCTACACAGACTTGCACTGTGAAGGTGTGTTAATGTCTTAAATATATTTTTCAGGTTGGAGTGATTGATTTTTCCTTGTACCTTAAGGAAACGCAGGACAGCGATGGCAAACAGTACGTGTGATGCATTAGTGATTCTAAATCGTTACATTTTTTGTAAAACAAGCCTGTCAGTCTGTGGGAGCACGTGAGTGCTAGAGATCTTAAACTTTCTTAATTATCCAAAAAGAGAGAATCCAAAAATAGACTTTGTTAGCTAAACAAAAGTACATACTTTCAAAGGCTGAGCTCATGGTTTTAACAACAGCGCGGTGTGGAGAGTTTGTGTCTAGAGATAGGACCAAATTAAAAGCGCCCAAAATTTTAGGTTTTTTTTATTGGGTTATAGGAGATATAATCTGCCAGGTCACCCACTACTAAATCACTGCTTTGTTTTTAAGCACTGTTTCAGAAACACTAATTACCTATCTTTGTGGGAGAGATCAGTTATGGGGGAAAAAAAGTACTTTGAGGTGAAATGTTAGGTGAATTCAAGACTGCAACTGTTAGTATCACTATATCAAGACGACCTGTAGTGAATGGAGGAGACTTCATAGTTGGTGTGCTTCCTGAACTTCAGAGCACTTTACTGTTTAGCTGCTGTGAGGAGAAGCAGTTAAGCAGCTGCTTCAGGTCCCTAGTGATTCTGGTCTAGCTCAGGCACTAGTGTTTTTATAAGAAAAGGAGAAGAGGTTTCAACTCAGTTTGCACATCTACACTTAAAACTCTAGTACAAACTAATGCTTTAGAATGAAGGAGTTTCTTCTCAATCAATAAATTCTCATTTTTACAACCAGAGATGGAGGGATTACAGCTGTCCTTGACCAGAAGCATTATGTGGAAGAACTTAACCGACATCTAAGGTGGGATTTTCATCTGTTCTAGTGTATAAACACGTGTCCTCTTTAGCTTTTCCGGTATGACTTTGAATGTCTCTGCTGTCAGTTATGTAGATTTTTGCCTGATACTGGAGTGCCTTTTCAGATTATCTTAGTTTTGTTTTGTAATCTTATTCTTCTGATGGCATATGCGATGCAGAAAACAAGTCTGCGTATTAATAGTTGACTTTTTTGAGACTTGTTAGTGATTAACAGAAGATTTTGGAGCTGCCTTTTCAAGAGCAAACGATTACAGTGCATCTGGAAATGCATTCTTTAGAGGAAGAGTCCCTCTCCTTCCCCCATAGGACGCACAGCAGGAAGAGCAGGCCTCACTTACCCTCTTGAACGTCAGAGAGGTGTTAAGGCTGCAAAAGCTAAGCCAGAACAGGGCTGCCAACTATTTGAGTAGGCTGCCAACTACAGGGAAACGCATGGTCCTCTCAGACCTTAAAAGGGACATTTGTCCCCTTGTATCTGGCTTTTTTGCCAGCTCACCAAAGTATTTCGTTGTTAACAAATGCAGGATGGTAAAAGTATGATTGAGGATAGAAATAAATGTTGAGTACTGGCACTTCTTTTATTGTTTTTATGTATCTTTTTTCCTTGCTGCAGTTGCACAGTTGCAGATCTTCAGAACAAAATAGACTGCTTAGAAAAGACCAATTCAAAACTCCAGGAAGAGGTTTGTGTCTGGTCTGTTAAATATTTCTCATAGCTGTTTTCCATCAGAGGCAAAATTCCTACCTTAGACTTAATATTTGAGTCAATACTAATGAAGTATGGGGGATCAGTAGGACTGGCATGAGTTGGCACACAGGGAAGGCTCTGTGGAAAGCTTCTATGTTATGTTAGTTGTTAAAATGCTTTTGGGCACCTATTTGTTAGACAGGTTTCCTTAATCAAGTTTTTTTTATCTTGCAATGCTGTCTCCACCTAAAAGTAATCATACCGTGAAACGAGCGTGATATGTCCCTCTTCCTTCTACGCATACACGTGTGTATGCGTTTGTCGTGTGAGTTAAACAGAGCTCAGAAAAAGAGAAGGAAGAGAGTCACGCTTCAAGTCAGGAGATCTTTCCTAGCTGGGAACTGAAATAGAATCCGGCAGCATGCCTGATAATGGTTGTGGGGTTTTTTGTGGTGGGGTTTTACTGTTTATATATATAAGTTCAGAGTGTATCTGTGTAGTCCAGTTTCCAATATTTTTTGGGGTATCTCCAGTTCAAAATGCCATGAGGTTCCACCAGTGACTGTCAGCCCTGACTTGCTGTATGACTTCTAGTTCATACCAGGATGAGTATCACAGATCACAGATCTGTGCTGGATTTTAGCTTTTCACACCAGGGTGCATTTCTTTGCACAGTTAATATTTAAAAATAATTGATGATGGTGTGAAGCAGAAGTCAAGTAAACAAATGTTGGTGGGCTTATTAATTTAGGCTGTACAGTGAGTAGTTGCAAAAGGGTCAGGCAGCTTCTGGGGAGAATGAAAGGGCCTTAAGGGGAAGTGAGCAGCGCACCTGCTGCAGAGGCTGAGCTACTAACTTTAGAATTCCTCCAGATGTTGCGTGCTGGTACAGTGATTAAATATAGATGTGTTCTCTTTGTAAACAGCTCGCAGCAGCAACTGACCGGATTGGATCACTTCAGGAAGAGCAGCAGCAGTTAAAACAACAAAATGAACTAATTCGTGAACGGAGTGAAAAAAGCGTCGAGGTGAGGCGACCATTTGATGAGGATCCTTAAAATAAGTGATCTCTTTTGATCAACTGTAGTCAGTGCTCTCAAAAGCGCTTTGAACAGGGATGCTCAGTGCAGCTTAGTGTGGTGTTCTGTAGGTCGCTGGTTTGTGTATAGTATGCACAGTTGTTAGATTTTACTGTTCTCTACTACACACTTAAAGATGTACTTGCAGAAGGGAGAGAGGCATTAAAAGTGTCAGAGTGGTTTCTTTTTATTTTTAGTCTGCTCTTTGACATTTCAGCTTATTAGTGTTTGCTAGCTTATTTGTAAAATAGTGGGGTTTTGCTTGAAATTGCTTCAAATTCTGGAGTGCTTACTTTAAATACTTTGTGGTCTTATGTGGCTGCTTTTTTGCTGATCTTTTTCACAGGTGACAAAAGAGGATACAAAAGTAGAATTGGATACTTACAAGCAGTCACGCCAGGGTCTTGATGAAATGTACAGTGATGTTTGGAAGCAGTTGAAAGAAGAAAAAAAGATTAGGCTGGTAAGGAAATTAAGAAGTGAAATGAAAGATACAGAATTCTGCTTACTTTAAGGTAGCGTTACAAGTGTAAGATGTATGCTGTGCACTTTTTGCAACCTCACAATGGATTTGCAAGCAAGGTGCTGGACATTTGTTATTTACAGTGTCTGTAAAGAACTGGAAATCAGGGCTTTTGGAATGCTGATAATAAAAAGTCTTTCCCTGTTTAAGAAACTACCAAGATTGTAGCAGAGACTTAAGATAAAAACACAAAGGAAGGAGGCAAATATGCTATATACACAACAGTCACTTCCGCAGTGACCTGCTATAATTAGTGACTGATGAGGAGGCTGCCCAGGCTTGCTGAAGCCTGTGGCTCGTAAGTCAACCCAACTCCAGCTGCCGGGAGGAATATTTAATTTGACAGGCTGCTGTTACACACTGAGCTCTACACTTCAGAGCAAGGGTGTGGATCTGCTGGAGAGCTAAAATAATATTTTGGTCTTGCTAACTTGCAGTATTATTTGAGACCTAGCTCGCTTGTAAAATCATAGCTCATGTTATCTTAGAGTAATACATAGTTTCTGGGGCAGGGGTTATATGGGCTTTAGAAATACTTATCCCTGATTTATGACTACGTAGCAGTAACTAGGAGATCTCTGTGTAAGGAACTAGAGAAAGAGTTGGAGCTGCAGATTGGAATGAAAACAGAAATGGAAATTGCCATGAAACTTCTGGAAAAAGATACTCATGAAAAACAAGACACCCTGGTTGCACTTCGCCAGCAGTTAGAAGAAGTGAAGGCGATTAACCTGCAGATGTTTCACAAGTCTCAGGTATGTACATAGGGGTGAATAGAAAGAGCAGCTGTAGCGGTGGTGTCTACACGTTAATCATGCATTGAGGGTGCATATGCACTTATATACGTCTGAAGTAATACTTAGATGCAACAATTTTCTTAAGAATATTTTAAAACCATAGAAGGAATTGTTTGATTATTTTTTTTTTTAAAGAATCATGCTTCATTATTGATGAAAGATTGGAGAAGTTTGGAAAGAAAGGAGGTTTCCTTGAGTATGCCACA
This sequence comes from Psophia crepitans, assembly GCA_013399095.1. NCBI lineage: Eukaryota > Metazoa > Chordata > Aves > Gruiformes > Psophiidae > Psophia > Psophia crepitans. Next base: position 196,183 of record VWZZ01003518.1, read on the forward strand.
TAGTGTGTCACAGGATCATCCAGCAAATGCTGAGCCAAATGGAGAGCTCTCACAGGGGAGAAGGTGGTTGCAAGGGTCCTTTGTTCTAAACACTGAATGATCAGTCTTGAACAAACTCCTGCAGCCAAGAACTGTCGTCTTATTCCCATCTGTGCTGTCTTGCCTTTTACCCCACATTTAACACTGTTTACCATAGAAACCAACAATAAGCCTCTCTAAACCAACAGAAAACTATCATTTATTTTTGTCTGCTTTCTGCAGGCTGTACCCAAATGGTCAGCTGAGTGCTGTAGCCAGTGGAAAGGGAACACTGGATTTGGGGAGGGGGGAGCTCTGCAGTCAGGCTGGCCTCGGGAGCTACCAAAAAGCTCTTGGATTGTTTTAGGTATTTTGTTATACCCTCTTTAGCATAAGACCTGGCTCTCCAGAAGTAAGATGGTTAGATATAGTTTCTGAGTCTCTTCCTTATCCTGTCAGTTTAGAGTTTGCTTTCTCCATCTTTTGTGTCTTATATATTGCAGGGGTTTGAGGATGGTTTTTGTGGTTGATTTTGTTGTTTGAGTGGCTTGTGGTGGTCTGTCTTGTTTGGGTTTTGGGGTTTTGTTCAGTTGGACAAAAAATATACCGATAGGCATATCTGCAAGGAAGTGATGTAGTAGTAGTGTTCACACAAAATGTACAGAGCTTGTCTCCGTTAATGGCTGCCCCTCCCGTACCCCAAATCCAGAGGGGTTTCTCTCACTTTTTATGGACTGTTTCGCGATGCCTGGTCAGGCTTTATCCAGGCCTTTGCCTCCGTCACAGATGCACAGAAACTGGCAAGGCAGTGGCCAGGGAAACCCTCATGTTGAGGTACTGAGCCTTTGCTTTCAAAAGCAGTATTTGTTTTGGGGGGGGTTTTGGCTTCCTGGTTCCATGCCCACTGGGAGCAGTTGTTACATTCAAATCATAATAGCAACAAAATTGATATTTTTATATCTTTCTTCAAGCTTGTTTCTAAAGAGAAGTTTTTTGGCTTGTAGCTGATCTCACAGGTTAAAATGGAGTACAGTTAAGATTCTTGGGAGTTTGAGTTTGTTTGGGTGTTTTCCGAGCTCTTAACAAGTTGAGGAGTGTCTGCTCTGGCATTATCAGCATTTTGTTTGTACATTCCAGTTAGCCCCAGACACAGCCTGTAGCAAGCTAAACATTCTTTATCTAGTGGCAGAATTCCATTAAGTACTAACACTCAGTGCATTAGAAAACTAAAACGTACTACCTGGAATATCTATTCCCTTATTCCTACAGAATGCAGAGTGTTCATTACAGCAGAAAACAGAAGCAATATCCTCTTTTGAAGAAAAAACAAATGAGATGGTGTCCTCCATGAAACAAATGGAAGAGAGGTAGTAATTACGAGCTCAAAAAGTCAGCGCTGAAGTTGGTAGAAAGTTTCCAACCAAAACCTTTACAGGATGACCTTCCATACACCCCCTGTAGACACTGGGCATGCATGCGGGCGTGATGTTCTTTTTCCTTTTTCCTCCTTAACACCATCTGTGCTTGCCTGTTCTTTTTTCCCAGGCCCATAACTAACCCATTCGAAAACCCTAGGCTGTTTAAAAACATGTTGACTTTAGTTTAAGAACAGGTATGACTTGCTTTGGGGTTTTTGCAGAAACAGTTGCATTCAAAACCAGTTTTTTTTTTCCTCTGCTAGCATTTTCAGTTTAAGATTTCTGTGAAGATCTGTATGGTAAATCTAAAAGACCGAAATGAGAGGGTGTAGGTGAGGAATATGTGAATTGAGAACAAATGTACGTGTTCCTTACTTTGTAGATTGCAGCATGCAGAAAGGGCAAGGCAGGCTGCGGAAGAAAGGTGCAACAAGATGAAGCAAGAGCTTGCTGGCAGGCTCGACACTTGTCGGCAACAGATATCCCAACTGGACAGCAAATGGTATTTAATCTGATCAGATTTTTTTTTCCTTCCCTTCTGCCATTTCTTTAAGAAGTGCTTTCTACTCTTTCTGTGCTAAGGTCTGAAGAGGGGTGGGTTTGAATTACGTTGGGTTCAGTGAGTATGGACGGAAGTGTGCAAGTTGTAGGAAAGCACAGCACCTCTGTATGGTGAACAGTTACCATGAGGGTTTTGAAATGCCTTTTCCCCAGCATCCAATTTAGACACAGAGCCAGCAGAAATCTGGTCATTCTGACAAGCAATGGAGCTTTCAACTGTTCTTTAACTAAATCAGGAGACAGAGATGGTCACACCTGTATGCTGAGCATGTAAGTGACCGTCATCCAAAAGGACTGGGGGTTTTGGGAGCTGGGAGCATCCTGGTGTTCTTAGAGAACATTAATCCTCTGAAGATTTCTGATATCTATAGAAAATGCTTCTTTGACAGTTCAGACTGCAGGGCAGAGTGTCATTTTCAAACATGGCTGTTTAAACACAGGTAGTCAAATACATACTTGGGGGATTGGTTTTTCTTGTTTGTTTTTCTTCTTCTAGTCATTCATTGCTGCTTGTTTTCTGTGACCTGAAAATGCTGCTAATGCAGTTTTTTGTCTGCTGCCATAACATCCCTGTTCTTTCCTTTACCAGAACACCACTCTAGTTTTTGCCCTCTTTTGGACAAGGTTTCTTCTTCTCATACTGTTGCTATCCTTAAGCGCTATAGGATATTTTTCTGCTATAGGGTTTCTTAGAATGAATTATTTTTAAATAGCTCAACTCTGGAAAAGGAGTTAAAATCTGAAAAGGAACAGAGACAAACTTTGCAAAGAGAACTACACCAAGAGAAGGATGCTACCGCTCTGCTTAAAACAGAATTGCAACAAATGGAAGGACTGAAAAAGGTATGCACCGTGCAAACGTGCCCAGCGTGCAGGATTAAAGCTGACTTAGAACCAAGCGCCACGTTTGCACCTGTAATAGAGAAACTTCTTCTGTACCGCTCCCCTCCGAGGGGTTTCTAAACCTTGGCTGATGTAATGCAAGTCTGCACGTGAAATGCCAAGAGAAGGAACCTGGAGCAATGCAGGGCTCGAGCAATGAAAGCTGCTGGGACAGAGGTGCCCGAGGAGGTTTCTCTCTGCCCTGCCTCAGCTGCACGAGCGTCTGAGCCACTCGTGCAATAGCTGGGGACAAAAAGCTCATCCGCTGTCCCGCAGTGCAATACCCCTGCTTAGGTAGGAAAGGGCGAGTTCAGCACTTCCAGTGACGCTCTGAGGCCTTTCAACGCTGTGTAATAAAACAGGAACATGTTTTCAAGCATTTCAAACAACGGAATGCAATTTATTTTTTAAGTGTGAACATTCTGGTTAACCTGAAGAGAATTTGCTCCTGTCTATCTAGCAGCTTAGATTTTGAAGACACAATTGTACACCAGTATCTGTCTACACGCTTGTGCGTGGGCATAGGACGGCGTGTTCTACCTATGCTCAAGGACGTTTAAAGCCTGAAAATCTTTCTGGTAAATATGGTTAAATGATTTCATTGTTTGGGTAGTTCACCCACGTAGCTCTAAAAATCAAGCCGCAGAAACAGGCTTTGTAAAGGAGCTTATTGTGAACTGCTTGGGTAGTGTGGATAGACCCATCTAGGTTATAGCTCAAACTTAGCACACAAAAAAATTGATTTCTGTGCTTGATTTGGTAGGAACTGAGAAAACTGCAAGATGAGAAGCAGCAGTTAGAGAAAGTCTGTGAGGAGCAGGAACAAGCTCTTCAAGAAATGGGACTTCATCTCAGCCAGTAAGTTCGAGAAACTAGAAAATGAACTTTATCCCAGCACCGCTCCTCCAAGGGACTTACCTGGAGGATGGAATATCAAACTAATACAAATAATCTTAAACTGCGTGCAGTTATAAAAATCAATAAACACAAGAATTATGGGAAACTAAACGGCCATGAAATAAAAGTGAGGGAAGATCCGTGTAAGATGGCTGAGATAGGAAACAATACGGTAAATGCTTCGTTCTTACAGTGGAACCACGCCTTTCCCACCTCCTGAATGTACTGAAAAGGGGGCAGACCCCAAGTGACAAAGTTTCCTGGTGGTGATGGGTGGTTCAGAGCTGTAACAGGCAGCTGACTGAAGAATTAGAGTTTAGACTGAGAGACTGGACAGCGGAGTGGCAGGTAAAATTGAACACAACTGAATGTAAAGTCATACAGAGGGAGGTTTGGTTTTTGTTTGTTTTTTTTTTCCAGATCCAAGTTGAAGATGGAAGATATTAAAGAAGTAAATAAAGCGCTAAAGGTAATCTGCGTCATGCATTTCATTTAACACCTTCAAATTTCACCACGAGTATCCTACTTCAGAAGGCGGCTTTTGAAAAATACCAACAAACTGCCTTTGAAATTGATTTTATAAATTTATCTACAGTGAAGTTTTCATTCCAATCTTCCAGGGGCATACCTGGCTGAAGGATGATGAAGCAACACGCTGCAAGCAATGTGACAAGGAATTCTCTATCTCAAGAAGGAAGGTAGTGGTGTTCAGTGGATTTTTGGTTGGTTTTTTTTTTTCCTTTTGTCACAGAAAAGAAAAACGATGATGCTGCCTAGTTTGCGAGGGAACACTGACACTGCTTGAGTTCCCCATCTCGTTGGCAGGATAGCTACGCAGAGAAGTAATTTGGTATTACGGGGTCCCGTCTGTGCTTTGGGGCAGCGCAGGGTGCCCGCACGGGCGCCTGGCAGCCCAGGCACCAATCTCCCCTGCCTAGAGCTGGGCCCACACATGCTTTCCCGAAAGCCGGGGCCTGGCTGCGTGGTGGCACGTACGGACTCTGCCGGGGAGCTGTGGCATGGCAGCAGGGCGGCTCCCCCAGCCCTGGCCAGGCCTGTCGTGCCCCTGATCCGGGGTGAGCAGCTCCTGGCCCTGAGGACAGCTGGGCTGGCTGGGAGCCCACCGCTTCACCTTTGGTCTCTGTGCAGCGGGAGGGCTGCGGGGTGGCCAGGCCCATAGGAAAGTGGAGGGTGACAGCAGCAGACTCCAAAAGCTTTTAGTAGGTCCCATTTATCTCCTCACGATGCTCAATTTTCTGGCAGCTCTGCTTATCCTAACTCTGTTTGCAGCATCACTGCAGAAACTGTGGGGACATCTTCTGCAACACTTGTTCCAGTAACGAACTTGCACTGCCATCGTATCCTAAACCTGTCCGTGTTTGCGATACCTGTCACACGTTACTCCTTCAGCGGTGTTCGTCTAATTCCTCGTAAGGCTTTGGTGACCTCGACAGGACCACTTTAACATTGGAGAAGTAGCCATTATTTTTTTAATTCTGAATTCCAGGCATCCTATGTGCAGACTGTCTGGTCTCTAATATTTTCCGCTGTAAGATAATTTGTAGGGACTACATTATGCAAGCTAATGTTCCTTCAACTGGAATAATTAAGAAAATTGCATCAACTGTAATTTCCCTTAAAGTTCTATTTGAAACTCAAATGCTAATTCAGTTTTCTGATTTTTTTTATAGATATTTGTATTAAAATTTGTATATGGTATTTCTACATTTATTTGATCCCTGTAGACATCACTGTCTTCCTGCACATTAACGTCAGTTCCTCTGTATCTCCTGTGCGTTCACTGGCTCCTGTACAGTTTTGTATTTGCTCTGAGAAGAAAAGTCAGTTTATGAATTGTCTGTAGGAAGAGCTCTATGATGAGTGGCAATGAACGTGCCTTCGGGTCACTGCAGAGTCAAAAGCTGCACCTTGTACTTGCTCAGACAGCCGCTGTGACCGCAGCGCCGTAGTTACACAATAAAGCCTTTTGCAAAAACTACAAGCCGGAGTGAAGTTCTGAAGTTCAGTCACGGACCCCAGAGAATGTTCCTGTGCAGCCGTGCACAGCGAGGGCTGAAGCGAGAGCTGCTGCGGGGCATCCAGCGTGACACGCACAGGCTCACGGTGCCCCCCTCAAGGTGCCCGGTGGAGCCAATGCCCTGTGGGGGGTACAGCATCCCCCCTCCCCAGGGAACAGCAGGCAGCACCTCCGGCTCACTGTCACAGCTGCTCAGTAGCCGCCTTCAGCAGGAGGTGACGGACTGCTGCTCAGCTCTTGCTAATGACATCGTTTTCTCAAGCCTGAGCAAGCTGCCCTCAGCTGAGGCAGGATGGGCTGTGACACACTGTGGTGGTCAGGGACTGAGCTGCGCAGTCACGCCTGTGGCATTGCTGGTGAAGGCAGCTCTGTCCCCAGCCCGTGCCACCCGAGGCAGGACAGCTCTGGCCAAGGCGAGCACAGCCCTGCGTACAGGCCACAGCCCTGCATGCAGGCCATGTCTTTCCAGGGCTGCACTGAGGACAGCACAAACCGCAGCCAGACCCTGCCCCGAGCTGTTTCAGCCCTTCAGTTCCCCCCGCAGGGACATGAGTTTGCATGGAGCTGGGCCACAGCACCAGCCCTGCTGCAGACACAACCTCTGGCTGCAGTCAGCAGCCAGGTACCAAACCAGGTGTTTAACACAGCACAGGCAGCAGTGGCTGCAGTACCGTGTGCCAGGATGTGACCTTGCCCAGCCCCACGCTGGAGAAAGGGAGCCGAGATTCCTAAGGACGAAGGCACAATTAGAAAGGGCAAGTGATGTTCCAGCTTTCCTGCGGTAAATGCAGGGAAGCACACCAGGTATTGCCTCAGAGGATAGTTACAGCGCTCAGAAGCTGTAACTAAACCACACCTTGAACAGGGATGTGCGATAAGCTGCATTTATTGAAATGTGGTTGCACTGAGCTGCAGTGCCCAGTGCAGCTCCACAGAGCTCCCCCCCCAGTACAGAACTGCCCCTGGGGCACCAGTACAGCTTCCCTGGGCTCTGGGCATGGCAGAGCCTGGGGCACATGAGCCAACCCCCCCCCACCTCCAGCAGGTTTCTTGGAGCATTCCCACAGATGGGCACAACACTCATGGCACTACAGGCACCCAGGACACAGTGACAGTTCTACAGGTGTAGCTACACCACAGAAGCCGGAGGTCAAGAAGGAATAAGTTCCAGTTTTTAAAAGGAAGATTTATTTAACAAGTTTCACTTAGCGCAATACACCTAAAAAGGAAATCACAATACAATGAAAGATTAAATCAAGGCCTCAGAATTTTATACGAACACCAAGACCAAAATCCTAAAGTAGCCGTATTGCGTCAACATGTTTCCCCCATTAACTTAAAAAAAAAAAGCTTTAACGTGCCTTACAGGGTATTAAAAGAAATAAACTAGAACTAACATGCCAAATGTTCACTTTGAATTTCAGACACAGCTCCTATATTGTTTCTTTACAAAAAAGCATGTCTCAACATGTACTCAAAACAGTGTTGATGTAATATGGTATAAGAGCAACATTTAACATAATTCAAACAGCTTTAACCTAAATACGCTTACTGCTTAAATACACTCCTACAACAAAACTAACTTGAGAAACGCTCAAAATTGTTTAACAGTTATAGTCTTTACTCAACTTGGTTATTACATCCTAGATGAATGTTCATTTCTGTATGTTCAAAAATACTGAACCTGAAAGGTTTTAAAATAACAATCCTGAATTCACTTACAGTAAAGCATAAATCACAAGCTCGTATTGCAAAACTGTTAAACTTAGTTTTTTGTTTTTTTGTTTTTTAAAAAAAGATGTGACCAAAAGTCAGCAATTGGTTACATTCCCCAGCCACCACTCATGTTGGACATGTTCGACATGCCGCCCATGCCGTTCACTCCCATGGACGCGCGGTTCCCGCTGCTGTAGTAACTGCTGTTCATTGCGCCCTGGCTCCCGGGGTCTGAGGGGGAAAACCGACAGCAGGTTCACAGCTGGTTCAGGACGATTCGAAGCATCATTCCCCCAACGCCTGTCCGTGCTGGGCCACCTCGTAAACACCATCCACTGTGCCCAATACTGCAAAGTGTCAGTTTACAGCTCCAGACCCAGAATCAAGTTTATTGGTTGTTCAAAGAAAGAGCCAGTGCTGCCCTGCCCTCCGTTTGAATTCAACACGCTCTCACGGTTCCGTGGAAGCTGAGAGCACCCAGCCTCCCACACACCTTCCCATTCGCACTCGCATACTCCAAACCAGGGCGGTCTCCAGCTTCCACACCAAGACAGTAGGAAGTCAGGGTAGTGGAAGTCTAGAGACCGGCATTCCCTTCAGAATCACTCACACACACNAATTCACAACACCCAAGTCCTCAACACTCAGACTGGGCAGCACAACCCCTGTACACGACCCTCCAACAGCAGGAACAGCCCCTTCCGGCATGCTAAGCCGGTGTGCTTGCCCCCACCTCAAACCAGTAAAGAAAAGCTCTTACCATATCCACTCATGCTGCTTTGACCACCGTATCCTCCTCCATAGCCCCCGCTCAGCTGCTGGTTAGCTGGGCCACCATAACTGGATTGGCTTCCTTTCAAGTTAAAGACAAAAACGTTAAGAACTTGCCTGTCAAACGGTCCGCTCGGTATCAACCGCCCCACCCTTCGCCTAACTCTCAGCCCCTGTGCTCTGGCACTAGCGCTCTCTCACCTAGGTAACTTCCTTCCCAAGTGTGTGAGGTACAAGCTCCAAGTGATGGGGTTTCTAAAGACATTCCTACAATCAAGCAGCAACAAGAACTTTTAAGAATTACAGCAAGTGCTTGTGACTCTCAAGCCCTTGCTGTAAGGGTTTACTTTCGCAGTTTCTATGGACTATACCTAGCAGGATCAATCTGCTATTGTATTCAATACACACCTCGAGGGACTTAAGCTTGGCTTTACGTGACCTCACACAAAGCACTGCCTGTGAAAGCACCCAGCCCTTCAGAAAACATGCAGACTCATTACAGTTACTCATTTATGCACAGCCCTGACAGACCCATTGCTGCTCCAGACTGGTCACACATCACAGCAGCGCTACAGGAGATCTCTAATACAGCTTACTAACTACTGTTCTTCACCTCATCGCTGGTCTGTATTCCCACAGAACAGTTCTGCAAAGCATCAGCACTAGACTCCAAACACTCTGTAATCAAACTACCCTAAAAGCAGCAGGGTATCTACACATGCACACAGCCCCACCCTCCAGAAAGCAGTCCCCAAAAACCAACCACCTTAATCTACAGGCAGCAAGAAGGGCACCTGCTCTACAGACACAACGAGGGCCTTAGACTTGTGTTGCAAACACACATTTTAGGTTTTCAAACAACTCTGGAGTTTGCTAGGGCAATTCACACAGTTTCTCCAAATTCCAAATAGATTTTCCTTTGCCACCAAGACCAGGTCACATGCAGATTATCTCTATCACCAGACTACCTTCTGGTCTCCAAAAAAGGGAGGGGGAAGGAGAACACGACAGGCATCTCCCACTTCACTTCCACACCACCACACTCCCAGGAGCCACTCTCCCCACCACGCACACCACGCTCAGCACCACAAATGTTTTCCCAACAGACTTATGTACCTGGCAATGTGCTAGTGTTCCAATCTTGGACTACCCCCTCCGATTCTTTGACTGCAGAATTAAGACAGAAGGTTGAATTTCAGTTTTTATGCCAAGCTTAGAAGAAAGCAGGAGCTGTATGAAATTAGCTAGCTTCGTTAAATATCAAGTGCTCATTTAGAAGCGCAGCACACATACCCATTGCTCCCATCATCTGGCTGCCATAGGCACCGCCACTTCCTCCGGCTGTAGAATTCAAGAAGAGTTCTACATATCTGTGTTCTGGAAGAAGAAAAGTTGCCATGAGAGCGTTTCACACCAGACCCACATCCCATTTGCCTCACGCCAACTAAGGCCACAATAAACCCCTTGGCGTTCCAGTTACAGCAGCTGCACTACGCCGTGGCGCTGCACCTTCCCTAAAGCCCCGTATTCGGAGCAGTCGCACTTACGCATATTTGCTTTGTCTTTGGACATCGCAGCCACTGCATCCTCATGAGTAGCAAATTCCACGTCCGCCTCTCCAGTTACTCTGCCATCTGGTCCGATTTCGATGTGTACTCTTACAGGGTTCAGAGGTGAAAAGAACTACGTACAAAACAGTCACACAGATTAAAACGCATGGATGCAACAGCTTGGTTTCACAGCAAGCTGTTTTCTCTAAAGGAACACTTGTTAACTGCGGTGCAGTTGACAAGTCCGACGACGACGACAGACACTTACAGCCATGCACGTAAGAGAACGGCAGGTTTGGAACTCACGTTATAGATGTCGTTCTCCGTAGCTCTGTACGGCAGACCTCTCATGTGGACGCAGTGGCCAGTCGTGCTCTGGAAGGTGGATCCCCCGTCGCCGTATCTGTGGTCCGACATTCCTGCAGAGAAAAGAGTCCATTCTAGGTCTTTCAGATGTATTTCAGTTTCTTTTGAGACACATTGTAGGTTCAGTTACCATTCCTATTAGAGCAATCTTACCTCTTCCAAATCTATCAGAACCAAAACCATAGCCATCATTATACCCATTGTAGTCATCATAACCTCCATAACCTATAAATAGATCGGACAACATGTTCATTTCAACTACAGAAAGATCCCAAGAGACACGAACACGCTGCAGACACCCAGTGTTACAACATCCCATTCAGACATATACAAACCAGCAGTTACAAAGCAGGGAAGACACTACCAGGTCCAAGTGTTGCTGCTTCGCAGGTGAGCAGCTCCCTCTTGGACTCCACATACTTACCTCCTCCGTAAGCTCCACGCCTCATTCTTTCCAAGCTACTTCCTCTACCAAGACTGTTATATCCCCGCGTAAGACCAGGTCTGTCGTAAGGACCGGGTCTCTGCATTGCCAACAGCTTGCGTGGAGGGTCGTAGTGAGTGCGCACTTCTGCTCGACTACTCTTGAAGATCTCAATGTACCTAGAAATGTTTGCACAGGAAGAAGTCAGTCTGTAATCCCTTCCACAGACACCTCACATCTTTACATTAAAACAAGACATTTAGTCATAGCCCAGAAACTGGCAGTACATTTTAAGCCAGGTTTCTTCACATTATGTAGGCAATGACATACTATAAGCTCTACATTACTTTCAAACCAGTGTATTTTCAAGAAATTACAATTACTGAAGGGTTTACATGCTCCTCATACTTCTCAGTATCCCAGCCTTAAGGGTGGGGGAGCTGCATCGATTCCCCACCCTCCTCCCCCCAATTTAAAGTGTTAGTTAAAAAACATAGGAGGGACTGACGTCCGCTCAACTCACTGTTTTGCTCATGTGGCAACATAAACAGAGGGTTAAAAACCTGGTCTCCACCAAGATTTTAACCCATCAGGATGCTACAAGAAGCTCTGCATGTGCTAGTGAACCCAGCCTATGCTTCAGTGATTCAGCATAGGCAAAAAAAGGTGCATGCTTCAATGAAAAATAGTCACAAGTAAAATAGAATAAAAACCCTTTGTGACAATTTCTTGAAAGCTATGCTTATTACATTGAAGATTAATACAGTAAGAAAATTTGTTACATTTCAACTTATAAAACAAGTTTAGAAAGTATCACATTTTCTTATGGTAATAAGAGTACTGTGCATGTCTTTAGCGCTAAATGCATAATTGGTGCTATTCGAGAAGTTAAAGCCATAGTCTCTCAACTTTTATCGCTTTCAAGCTATCATTTTTGCACTCCTCCAGCATTACCAAGTTCCCAAAGCACACTTAAGCTTAGCCCAATTTTATCTTTCATTTTGGGTAGATCCAAACAGTGTGACATACACACATTAGCAATACCTTTACTTATCACCGAGTTAGAGGCCCAAACACTGTTTCTATTCAGATGTTAACACTTCCAGAAGAGAGAATATGGATTTAATTGTTTACCATAAGAAAAGTGACAGAGCCAACCAACCATCCATCCCCACCTGTGCCCTATTCTTTCCTTGTGTTTCTTTAGAGCCTTTTCAGCTATTTCCTGTGAAGCAAACTGCACGAAGGCCTCCCCCGTACTCCTCCCCTGGAAGTCCACCGGCAATGTTATCCCATTTGGCACGATTTCCAACCCTTCAACCCAAGGACAAATAACCCCAGTAGGGGGGCAATATTAACATCACAAGCCCAGTCATGAGTTTTTCTTATAGCTTTAAATACACCAGAATTTTAACACTTGTAAGTGAATGGTATGTTGATTCTAGAACACTAGAAGGAAAAGCATGTCAAAAAAAAAAAAGAGATCCACCATCACATACCATTCTGTTTATATTCTTAACCCACCCTGCAGAGCAGAGAAACATTCTGAGTGTCACAGGACGACTCCTCAGATAAAGCATCTAATGCAGGGTGCATTAAGAACTTCATATAATTACAAACCTCTTAAATTCTGTGAAAGTATTTAAGATGAAATTTCAAGATACTTAAATTCAAACACAGCAAGTTAAACACCTTTATATATAAACAAGTACTTTTACTAGAAGTCACTCACGTAAAATAATTAGTCTTAGGTAAACATCAAGTTTCAGCATTATTTTTATCTTTAGGAGCGCTTAAGAAAAAATCATGAAGTAATTTCAAATGTATTTGTTTCTGAACCGAAGAGGCACATTTTGTATACTAAGCACATTAACAGTTTTTAAAGCTTGAATCACTTAACTGTGTAAGAAAAACAACTTAAAATGCACATGCTTAGGAATTGCTCTTGTTCACAACATATTACTGATTCAGAAAAAACAAATTCTGAAGTTGTAAAACTGGAAATATTCCTACTGTATTTTAAAGCAAAACAGTAAGCTCAATCATATCCTGCTATAGCAAAACATTCTAGCTGATTTTAACACTCACATTTAGAAATCTACTACTTCGATAATACTACCAAATTAAGTCCTAGATAAATCAACAGATTTCATTTAGGCATTCGTAATAGTATTCCAGTTCCTAAAACATACAACAGCTGCAAAAAAGTGAGAATGAGTCAATACAAGACATTATCTCTTCATCCATAAAAAGAGAGGGTTAAGGATGTTGTGGGGTCGTTTCGTTTTTTTTTAATCCTCCTAGGAACAGGAGAGGGAAAATCTGTACTTGGGCAAAGCTCAGCAAGTTGGTTTTTCTTCTGGAATGTTATTCAATGCTAAACCTACATTTATGAGAATCACAGGCATGATGCATGGCCATCCACAGATCCTGCTCCGTGTACTGAGCCCGGCAGTAAGGGTGTTCTATGTCCTTCACTGAATGGAGTCAACTAAGGCTGGGTGGAAATACACTCCCAGTGGAATCGTTCACTTTTAATTTAGAAAGCAAGACACTGGTTTTCTGCTATCCTTACTTGGAACAGCATGTTCCGCTAAGTTTAAATGAGAGCGGCCTTCTGGAGTTCCCTCTATTTAATAAGCAAGTACTTTATGAATTGATCTCTCACACCCAAATAACTAATGAAGAATTGCCTATTTACTTTTAATACCCATCAGTATACTGTTGGAAGTACTACTGGGCAATCCGTGGTGGTGGTGGTGTTTGGTTTTTTTTCAGCATAAACCAATAGTGCTACAGTTACTACTTTTATCCCACATACCTGAGAAAAACTGTACAATTTCTTCTTTACTACAGCCAAATGGGAGTCCTCTAAGACGTACAAAACCATCATTAGCCGTATCAGGGCTGTTGGGACCAGTATGCTTCAGAACCCAATCCATTTCAACGTTGTTTGACTTGAAAACTGTAAAAGGCACTTAGAATTAATGCATTCTGGAATACACAACAGTTTTAAAACCCATTTACCTTGAAACTAGTCAACTTACAATATACAAGTCCATTTGTCCTTTCACATGCATTTTAAAGACACAGAAAAGCAATTAACAAAAAAATCCATCAAGCACAAGACACATTTAGTCAGTTACTAGACCAACTGAGTCAAACCTTCAACATATCTGTGTCCCATTGTTTCTCTGTCTTTTTTCAGTGCCAATTTCACATCCTCCTCAGATTCAAGTTCAGCAAACGCTTCCCCACTTGGTCTGCCCTCTCTGGTGTAGATAAAACGGATACCCAAAGCACCGTTTAGAATTTTGCAGTCTGAAAGTAAAACAGGAAGGACAGAATTAATTTAATTATTACAGAAACATTGTTAATTTAAAAGTTTCAGATACTCTAAAAAGAAAAAAAAAAATTTTCAAGTTATATCAAGATGACAAAACCAGCAGTATTCTTGTTGTAACTTCTATAGTGAGCAAAAATCTAAGGGACTAAGTCAAACGACCCTCCTTCTACCACCCTTCTAGTCTGAAGATTAGCAAAACATTAAGGACAAATGCAAATTAACTATCTACTTTCAAAACTGTACTGCCTCAAGTTGAATATGCTATCTGCTTTGACCTTAACTGACTTAGATTCTCATCAGCATGAAGTGAAATCATGTAGTAACAGTCAGTTTAAGTAGAACCAAAGTCCAATATGCTAAACTTCTAAATCAGCTTTAAAATCTTCAGTCACTGAAGAAAGCGTGTATTTAATCACCACTATTTACTACTGTAGGAGGCTAATAATTTGGGGGAAGGACACAACACCAAACACTTAGCACAAGAGAGCCTATTAGGACAGCACCAAGAACTAAACTGATTTAAATTAACTTGAAGCAAGAATTCCCAAGTTTTCTTTAAAACACATGCTTAGCTTCTTGGAGCAACCAGCAGAGAAGGCAGCTGTGGCTATTCCAACAACTCCCAGACTGAACTTCTTTGTGTCCCGTTCCTGCTAGCAAGAATGTAACCTTACACAGTGCATCCTAGCCAAGACACTTGTTGCATTACAGACTTCACTACCTATTGAGATGCCCTGAATGCTTCGTGGAAGTGCTCACTG
>VWZZ01003518.1:227075-245733 GCA_013399095.1 Psophia crepitans
GACGGGAGCAGCAGCGAGGAGCCTCACCCCCCACCCCCGGGAAGCTGCGCCACCATCGGCCCCGCAGCCGTCCCAGCGCCCCGGGGCGGTGGGTTGCCGTTAAGCTGGGCCTCCCGGAGCGGGCTGTACCCCGGAGCCGTGCCCTTGGGGTGGCACGGGCAGACCCCGGCCCTCCCAGCGCACACCCCGCCGGAGCGAGCCTGGCTCCTCAGCATCTCTGCAGCAGAGGAGGGTGGGCAAAGGGGTTTCGCACAGCACCAGTGTTGAAATTGGGCAAATCCCGACACCACCGGCTGCGTTCTTGAACCATGGTCCTGTGCAAAGCGATTTTCTTTGCTAAGTTATGAAGCAGCGGAGTAATGACAGCATCCCCGGGTGGAGGGGAGGAGCTTTCCTTCTGCTAAAAGCACCTGGAACGACCCCTCTGACAGTCACTGGGAGGGGATGATGTGCTGGGCAGTTTTTCGGTGGCAGAGCTAGCAACGGTGGGCGGCCAGGGCCGGAGCGGTGCTGTGCCGCACCAGGATTGTCAATGGTCTCCTGTGCATCCAGCAGAGAAGCCGGCGTGCCACAGCCTCGCTGCTGAATCATTAACTTCCCTCCTCCGAGTCATCCTGCAGCCCTGTCACGCAGAGAGCCGCCACGAGCGGGGCTGAGGTGGGTAGTGGCTCCGGGCCGGTATGGTGGGGTTGGAAAACTGGTTGCAGGATAAAAGGTGGAGGTTGTGTCTGCAGAACCGGCGAGCACCCGCTTGGACTAACCGGAGACAGAAGGGTTTTGACACAGAGCCAGGACCTGCACCAGCAGCTGGAGCTGGTCCTTTTGTATTAATCCTCTGGGAGGTGACTGGTTATGCTGGTAAAAAGGTGAGGACTAAGAATTAACTTCAGGAGATGGTGGGGTGTGTTAATGTAAAGGCTAAGTAAAACCTCACTGGCGGTGGGGGGCATGTCTCTTCCTCCCTGGCCTTGCTAAGGCACAGCCAGGGTTAAATGATGCTCAGCCTTTTCCAAAGTGCATTACCAAAGCTGCTAGAAAAAAAGTTACTTTGCTGTTATCTTGCTGTGACACCTGGGGGTTCCCGTGAGGATGGGGCCCCTCTGCACTGAAAACTTTGCGGAGGCAAGTGCTGTATGGTTGCTTTTGTTTGGATTTAAGCCTTTCCCTGCAGCGTTTGCGAACTTCAACACGGCAGCACGACTCCAAGGCAGGAGAGCCTGAAAGAGAAATGGACCGGGCTCTTGGCTGGATAAGTCAATTTAAAATGCAGGGAAGGAAATGAAACAATGTGAAAAATTAATCACTTCTTCAAAAAAAACCCTGCCTTTTGTTCTTACAGTCTAGATACACAAACTGCTGGGGAAGGGAGGGGAGGACAATGGGCTTTAAAATGTGTTTGGACTGGCAGCGTGTTAATGCAGTTATTTTTGCTCTCCGGGTTTGGCGTGAAGTCCCCCCGTGATGATGGCACGGAGCAGTGCTGGTGTTCTCTGAGCTGCCTTGCTAACATGAGCGGACCGATGGCCAAAAGCATCAGCACTGTGTGAAAATCCAGCTCCCCTGCCGCAGAGGGCCGAGCCCCGAGGGGGACCCGAGCGCCGGCCAAACCATCCGGTGGGGACCACTGTTTGGTGCTGAACCGCTCAGCCCCCAACCCAGGAGCTCGGCACCTCTGAAAATGAGCTTCTCCCTGCTCAGAGCTCTCTCCCTGTGGGACGTAAGGCCACAGGCTGCGTTGCACTGCACGGCAGGGAAACCAAGGCAGCCGCCTTGCGCTCAAACACCCTGGTTTTTGTTCTCTGCTGGTTGTAGACCCACAAGGAGACACCCAGCACAGCAAACTCACTGCCTTTTTATTTGTGCACGTTGTCTTTCAGCAGTATTCAAAGTTACACATTCAGTAGAGGTTATGAGTTTGGTCTGATTTACAGTATTGCCCACAGGCAGCAGCTGATAACCATTACGAGGGCGCTAACAGACTTTCACACAACATGTTGGTGGCTGCTCCTGTTTATCCCTCGCATCTTTTGCTCTGTCTCAGCCCACACCTATTTTCAAACAAATGCCTTTCTTAGGTGTGGGCTTTGGAAAACTGGCATGAACCCGTGGATAGTGCCTGGGCTGAAAGCAGAACCACGGGAGGAAGGGGAACACGTGGCGATTCCATGGAGCAGCTCCCTGGGAAGCTCAGGCTGAGATGAGTTGGCTTTTATGTGTCTGGTTTTCCTAAAATTCCCCTTGTTTTGGAGCACTGTTGTTTCTGCATCAGGCAGGGCAGAGCTGCCTGATATGGAACACTTGGCACACAGAGTGCAGTGGGGAAAATACCTCCTGAAGAGCTCAGCGGCTCGTGCTGGAGCTGGGCAGTGGGACAGAGCTGTTGAAAACTCAGCTGAGGGTCCGTGAAGGCGAGGACATGGGTGAGGGACGGCGGAGTGGATCATGCTGTGAGAAGCTGCAGGATGTTGAACCCCACGTAGTGAGAGAGGAAGAAATGCAAGATGCCCAGGACTGACACTGCGACGAGAATCCAGAGAACTCCAGTGCCAAAGTATAACGGGGCGAGCCTGACGGGAGAGAGGGAGCCTGCTGAGATGGGAGCATCACCGCTCTCACCCGGGAACGGTCCCTCCCGCGCTGCAGAAGGGGGGTGGAAAGGCAGCCCCTGGCTGTCCCCTGTGTGGGGTCCCGTGCCCTGCTCCTGCCTTGAGGGAGCACACGCACACCCGCAAGGGCTCGAGGCTGCTCCAGCCTTGCACCTATCCGTGCCTCTGGCCCCAGCCCTGTACCCATGCCCATGTTGTGCCCCGGGGAGAGCTCAGCAAGGCTGAGTCGTGCAGGGACCCTGAAGCAGCCAAAGGCAGTCTCAAGCTTCCCTGAAGCACGTTATGTTCCCAAATGCAAACCCCCAGGGGTTACCACGCGCTCCAGGCTGGCAGAGGCATTTACCTTTCCGAGGACGATGCTTTATATCCCGTAAAATAGCAGTAGCGGGAGTAGAGATAGAGCAGACCCAAGGCTGCAGCCAGACCTGCAGTTGAAAGAGATCGCAGTGACCATCTCCAAAGGCTTCTTAGAGCTACTTTGAGCCAAGCAGGTAGCCCAAAGTGGAGGAAGAGAGGCTCTCTGTCCTCTGGCTCTACCCTCCCATCAGAGACAGGATTACTGCCTCGTTTATTGTTCAGAAGGTGAGCAGGACCTCAGGACTGAGCCAGCACTCAGGGGAACAAATCCAGTGACAAACCAGGTAACGGGCTGTTCTAACCTTGATGGAAGAAGAGTCCAGCCTGCCACAGGAGTGCGAGGAAGATGGGAAAATATTCAGAGGAGTTCACCCTGGCAGGAAAGAGGAAAGTCATAAACAAGAGAAAGGAGGAAGATCTTCCTTTTTTACTTCCCTAGCAGTTTCCAGAGGCTGGAGGCTGTTGCTTTTTAGAGGTCACCATAAAAAGCCTCAAGGTTTGCCCTTTTCCCCACAGTTTCTGTCCTGCCTTTAGTCACAGGAATTAAATGCTTCGGGGCACAAGAAATTAAGTAAAAGTTGCCCAGGTCAGACTGTGCACAAAAAGGCTCCGGGAACCACCCCACTGCCCCTTCCTGAGTGCTGCAGCTTAAACCCTGCTGTGAAAGCCCCAGGGCTGCAATGAGGGTCTGCCCCAGCAGGCTGCAGACACGTTGAAGATGAAGTGCATCCTCAGCAGATAAGGCCAGAGCAGTCTGGGCTTCCTGCAGGAGTGGGAGGGAGCACTCTGCTGTTTGGGCTGTCTGTGCAGCCCTGTCCCACCTCCAAAGGCGAAGGAGTAGGACCAAGAGATGCTGGATGAGGCTGAGTCTAGGCTGGCAGAGGAGCAGAGAGGGGGGTGGCTGAGGGGATCCTGCTCCTGCTGCCCCGTTGGGTTTTCTTTTTCAGTGCTCAGCTAAAACAAAAGTGGGAACTTCTCCCTCTCTGCTTCCCTTCCCACTGCAGCCCTAGCATAGAAGTCACAGCAGAGATTCTGGTTTGTGGCTATGCCCACCCCAGCCCCAGCAACAAGCTCTCTGGGAGCTTGTCTTTCGCAGAGAGTGGGGTTCAGAGCAGGGCTGAAGCTGCCTGAGGCTTTGATACTGCTTGGCTAAAACCAGCCTAAGACTCAGGCACCCACAGCTTTGTCCTTAGCAGCCCTACACCCTACAGCAGATATTCCTGTGTGGTTTCTGTCAGCAGTGGCTGGTGTGTTTAGGACTCATGAGCCAATGCAGTCCGGATGCTGACTCTTAAATCCCCAGACCTAACCCCAAGGGGGGTGCATAACTGCTGAACTACTCCAGGGGTTCCAAGAAATGAATGGCAAAGCAGAGGAGGGGCAGTGCCACTAGACTTGGAAAGCACCTTATATGAGGAGTTTCTTACTGTGCTCGAAAAATCCTCTCAAATTCAGGTGGGCCTGAGATCCTTGGAGGAGAAATGCCAAATGCCCTCCTGGCATGGATCACCTGAAGAAAGAAGTACGCTGCAGCAAAAGAGAGAAAAGTAGCAGTGGTCAGTCCTCTGGCTGGGAACGGTGGGGCAGGAGACTGCCAGAGGTAACAGCAAAAGTTCTGCAGTCTCCTCCCAGCCTTGCACCCTGCGTAGGGGTGCTGGATGAAAATCCCAGATACCTTTCAGACAAGGAAAAGGAATGACCCAGTGCAACAGTGAAGCCAGGAGTATGCAGTCATGTAGCACCAGCAGTTATCTGCTTTCTCTCTTGCTTAATTAATAAATCATGAATCATCTATAGAAACTGTTACACTGCTAAGATGCACTTTATTACTGCCAATTTTAAGGGGTTTTCTGTCTTTAATTTTTTCCCTTTCTAAAACCTGATAGGTGAGTAGGGAGGGAACTGGTGCCACAGATAAGCCACACCGACACTGAGTCAAATTGTCATGCAATGTGGAACCATAGCTGGGAGACATCCTGCGTGACCCACCACAGCCCCTTCTTCCACTTTTCCGCACTGAAGTGCTCTTTGTGTGCTAGTGTCTACACAAACCTGTACCTTTCCAGAACTGCTGGAAACCCATTTTTCAAAGAAAGAAATTCTACGTGTTTGCATAGGAGAAAAAATACCAAGAAATTTCTGAACTGGGGAGGTAGGTCAGTTCAGAGGAAGGGTTTCCCAGGCTCTCCTTTTGTTGAATACATTTCAAACCCCAGACAAGATAGCAGCCCACTGGAAGTGCCAGTGCAACAGCAGAAATGAAATATGGAAGTGAAAGGAAATGAGCAGAGGTGCAGTAGATGGACCCAGCAAGTATTGGGGCATGCGCGTCCCATGGTCCCTACCTTGCTCCAGGACTCCCAGGACTGTCACGGCAGCCAGCAGATGAATCTGATCCAACATACTGACTCTTCTAGACCCTAGAAAACCAGATTTCTCGATGAGAAGTTCCTCTGGACAGGTTTAGTCCTTGCTGATGTAGCAGACAGCTGTGGTAGCTGGTAGCGTAGGTTTGCTCTAGTTGCAAAGGGAAGATTTGTAGGTGGTGCTTAAGGACTCTGGCTTGCCGGTTACCATATGCACTGTGGAAATTTAAATTGGCAGAGAGAGGTCTAATGGAGCATTTCCGTTCCCACCCTCCCTTTTCCAGGAATGATTTATGAGGAAGTGGGAAAGCCCACAGAGAGAAGATATGCCAGAGATAAGAGAGGAACTGGGATCTGAACAGGGGGACAAATCTCAACAGTTTGAGACTCCTCCCGGGGCATCTGGTTTAAAACCGCTCCTAACAAAGGCCGAGGCACATCCCTCTCGCTGATGTTGCATGAGAAACCGCAGCCCCGCTTGGGCTGCTCTGCACCCCTCCAGCATGAGGACAGGCAGCATTTCAGGGTACGTGCCGTGGCATGCACAGCCTCCGGAAAGCCCGCGCTGGGCACCGAGCACAACTGACGGCCGCAACACCGAGACAGCACCGAATAAAGCCCCCGAGTGAAAAACCCACTGCAACGGTAAGACAGGGTGTGATAAAGTGTAAAAGGTACAGGTCTGTCTTGCACGGTGATACTTTATTTGGGGATGGGTCCTGCAGAATGGCTGTCAGACACCGAGAGGGTTTCAGAGCCAGCCCTCGTACTGGAAAGGCTGGGAGCTGCGCATTTAAGGCTTCTGATCAATCCTCAGCCACATTAACTCTCTTCATAAACACCAGAGAGAGTTCTGCAGAATTCATCAGGACACAGCAAAGGAAAAATGATGTTTTCACGTGTCAGGAGAGACGCACTCAGCTCGTTCCTGTCTAAGAGTGCAAAGCTGGCACGGCTGCGAGCTGCTGAGACTGCCGGCTTTGTTTGCTTCCTCTCCATTCAGTGAATTTTCCCTTCAGACCAGGGAAAAAGTGCGTTAAGACAAAGGATCATTAAACATCACTATTATAGAAAATAAGATCAGATTAAAGCAGTTTGCAGAAGTTACATTCTACACCTGATGTCCTTGACAGACTTTCTAAGAAACAATAAGCTGGTTCCTGTTTTCTAACTCTCCGTAAGGGAGGAAGGCACCCAAAGAGGCTATAACAGTGTCCCAGCTTGGTATTTCTCCAAATCAAACACAGACACCACCGTTTTTCAAGCACCAGCTGTAAGATTAATTCTTTCATCTCAGAACTGATCATTTTTCATTCCGGTGACTGGTTAGAAATACAAGCAACACCGTGTTTTGTTTGCTCCCATTTAGCTGTCAAAGAAATGAAGGACATCCCCGTGCCAGCTCAAAAAGGGCAGAGATCTCGCAGTGCTTAATGACTTTTGAATTCCCTCTGCTCCTGCCTGATTACAGCTCGCTAGCAAAGAAAATAACAGAGCGAAACAGCCAAACAAAAGAGATCCAAGCTTAAACCTCTGTCAGACGACAGTGCAGCGTAACCTGCATCAAAAGTGCCAAAAACGTGTAAGGAAACCTGCGCCAGGAGGAGCTGCAGAGGCTGCCCTAGAGCACTCCTGCTCCCCAGATTATCGTTAGATGCAAAATACTTCCAGTATCATCCAGCGTAGTCTAAATATAAAGACTAGTAGAAACATGAATGAATAAACAAGCACAGATGTCTCTCCCCTCCTCCTCCATTCCCCCTACGCATAATTTTTCAAGCTGTCTTTACCCCCTGAAGGACACAGAGTTTTTCCTGTCCCTGTTGTTGCCATCAGAACTCATTTTCCGTTCTCACTCGATGTTTGCAGGGTGTAGACACAATTACCCTCCTCCCAGCACCAAACGCCCCTCGATGGCGGGACTGTCACCGCTGGACAGCCTCAGCACCCTGCAGAAGACAGTGGCCACCAGCATCCCTGTGTAGGACATGCCATGGCAGGCTCCAGCTGGCAGACGTGGTCCCCCTCACCACCCCAACCTCTGCCACCTTCCTGCTGTTTGCATCCACCTCACGACTACGCAACCCTGCGGTGACTCAGATCATGCTGCTGATCAGACAGCAAACTCCCCGGGCTGCAAGCAAAGGGAGATGGCTTTGCAGGCAGCTCAGCGAGCCCGGTTGGCTGCACGGCCACCACATCCCTGGGCTCCGCAGAAGGAGAGGGGCAGGAGGGGCAGCCAGAGTGGGGAGAGGGGGACACTCTGTCACCATCCGCATGCAATGACACTGAAATAAGCATATTGCAAAACCTTACCCTCCGAGGCTGACACGGCTGAATTTCCTCCTAAGCAGAGGCAAGTCCTGTGGTCCCAGGCACAGCGCAGGATGGATTTGCTGAGTGGGAGCTAAGAAAACGCTGTCCCCCTCTCCCACTCCCCAGCGCGTACCCTCTTCTCCAGGTTACACGGTGTGAATGTGGCCCTGCATCATGGGGCAGCTGGACCTGGCACGGTCCAAACGCCTCGCACCTCCCACTGAGTCATCGCTAGAGGCTTTTCTCTGTGCTCACAGTTCCCTTTGCCACCTCTTCCTGCAGCCATTAATGCTTTCTGCCTCCTAATTACCACTGTGGGGCTGCACTGTGAGCTGGACTGCAACACCGATCAGCATTAAAAATCATCTCGGGAAGAAAAGTAATCAGCACAAAAGACTTGGAGGAGTTTTAAGCAGAGTTTGCAGTATCTATTATTCCCCAGGAGCAGTGGGGCAAGGAGAATCCAGCAGCACTGAGTCCAGCACCGTTACAGGCAATAACACCCCCATGGAAATGTATTTCATGAGAGTACGACGGGCCAAGAGCTTTCTGTTAGTGGGAGAGGGTGAGCAACTCACCCTTCGGCTGTGATGCTTGGAGGCGCCTCATCCTTCCAATCGCATTGTAAAAATATGGAAGTATTTCTTTAATCTAGTTGGCGTTCGTGCTTCCTTTCCCTTTGAATTCTTTTGCAGCCACCGAGCACATCCGAACCCGCGGAACTGCTTGCGAGAACTGTTAGTGTTCTTCTAACAGCCACGTAGGAAAAAAGAGGGGGCCTCATTCAAAAGAGTCAAAAGCCACCCAGAAAAAAAGAGTTTTTCTACTTCAAGAAAATGAAAGAAAAGAGAAAGGGAGAGAAAGAAAGAGAAAGAAGAAAGCAAGCGAGCTCAGACCCGAGCACCTCGGTCTGTTGAGCTGGCAGCTCCCTGGAGCTGGGACCGTGGGGCGGCAACACGCCTCCCTGACCTCCCATGCCTGCGGAGCCTTCCGTTAACTCTGA
Organism: Psophia crepitans; assembly: GCA_013399095.1. Taxonomy (NCBI): domain Eukaryota; kingdom Metazoa; phylum Chordata; class Aves; order Gruiformes; family Psophiidae; genus Psophia; species Psophia crepitans. Next base: position 235,724 of record VWZZ01003518.1, read on the forward strand.
CCAGGCCGAGATTTTCCTCCAATTCTTGGATTTTGCAGCTTTAAGAGGAAGGACAGGCTAAAAACATGACAATTCACAATTTCATCCCTTACAAAGACTCTGTTGGCCATATGTGGCCCTCCCTAGGAAGCGCCGACAGCTGCAGACAGTTTCAGCTCTGCGGTTCCCATCAGGGCTCCCAGCGAGGCGCAGGCTGGCTCAGCTCTCCCGAGCGATCTGAAATGTGTGCTGGCTTCTGCATCCTGCAATAACCATAAAAACTTTGCATGACAAGAATTACCATGTCGTCCTAAAACGTGCATCTCTGCAGAGGCTCCTCCTTTCAGACAGTAAAATAGCAGGTGGTCGGTTTTGCCAGCAACATCCGAGCTGGCACGATGCGAAGCATCCCTCGGGTACAAACTCAGTATATATTGGAAATGTGCCTTAGCCTGTTCAACTAGATGGATTTCAGAAGGATATTCCTGAGATTTCCGTATCTGTGGTGTGTCACATAAATGTTCTCAAATGATTAGCGCTTCTCAGCTCAGTAAAGGTGAAGGGCTTCACTTTAAATGGGGAAAATATTCAAACCCATTTTCTAAAAAGCAAGATGGAAAGGTGAATCTTTGGGAAACTATATAAATGAGTTCCTGTACTCATTTATTTAGGGATGATTTGGAGAAATTTTTTTTTTAGAGCTTTCTTCTGAAGGAGTTGGTGAGCTGTACCTGTATGCATATTAAATCTGGCTAGAGGGCCCAATGCCAAAATTCTCCCTTAACCCACCATCGAAAGGTACTGATACATGCAAACAAATAAACACCATTCTTTTACGGTCAACAGCTGTTAAAAATATTAAAACAGGCAAATTGAATCCCTTTCTTGTCCTGCCTTGTCTTGCGTTGTCGTCACACGAGGAAACTCCTTTCCATGTGTTTTGCCAATTTTTCTACTCCCTTTTCAGCAGAATGTCAGAAATAGCAAATAACCAAAAAAGAACAACGCCAGAAAGGCAACTGAGCTTCTGAATAGCTCAAAGAAGAATTAATCTCTGGAGTGATAAGTGCATATGGCAGGGAGGGGGAGGGTTTCCCTTTGCAGAGGGACAAACAGGCCTTTCAAACATCTTTGTCAGCTCTTACGTTAACACACACTTAGTATTATCCTATAATGATGTGGGGGAAAAAATTGCAAGGCTGCAGGGCACATCAAAATACATCAAAGGCTGAAGAGTGGCCATGGAGTGCAGCTTCCCTTTTCCCAAATTACAGGGGTGAAGAAACAGAGCTATGTAGCTTTTCTATCTTGTTTGGAGCAGAAAGCCAGAGGCCGGCCAGCCCTGCCTGGTCAGGAGATAGAGCTGGGCAGGGCACCGGTGGGGGGCCGAGCCAGGGCTCCAGCCATTTGCCTCAGTCCTGAGCTTGGCTTTCTCAGATGTCACTCATCGTGATGGGCTGACGTGGCTATCTCCGGGCTGTGTCTGTCCCGGTCACCCTCACCAGAGCTGCTCTGCTCTCCTTGCTTGGCGCTGCAGGACTGTGCCTGGTGGGACCCGCATCCTGCCAAGCGTCCTGCTCTGTGTCACCCCATCCATTGCCCCAGGCCACAGCTGAGCTGGACAAACATGAATCATAGAATCTTTAAAGTTGGAAAAGACCTCTAAGATCATCAAGTCCAACCGTCAAAAGGTGGGACGATGGACTCCAACCATCGGCATGGGACAAGGGACAAGGTCCATGGAGGAACTCATGCGAGGGCAGAAGGTGCTGAAGCAGCGTAGCCGGATGTGATGGAAGATAGGACAGATGTTTCTGCAAAGCTCCTCTGACGTCAGTGGTGTTAAAAGGTTTTGAAATATTTCTTTGGAAGGAACTAAAGGCAGATATTGCAGATGAGAGCGGGTCATCGTTTGGTCTGTTGCTTTTTGAACTCCTCCACTCTCGTGCCCTCAGAAGATGCCCTGAGCAATGCGCCTGAGGGATGGGGCAGCCGGGCAGGGAACGGAGCCCGGGGTGGCGGGTGGGCTGCCACAGCAAGAGGCACACACACCGTGCCGCAGCTGCGAGGCTGCAGGCGCAGGGTGCGCAGTGTGAAGAGGCTGCCCGGGTCACGTAAACAGCTCAGCCCAGAGGAATGCAAACGGCCTCTGTCCCTTCTCCCGTCTCCAAACAGGACCGTCCCTGGCACGGGACCAGGGAGCGGCAGCAGCCGTGGGTCACGGGGACAAGACACGAGTCTGGGAGCAGATGGGTTTCTGGCTGTTCCTTCTTGTAGCCTTTGTTTGTGGGAGCCTGGCCGAGGCCGAGCTGACCTGGGTGTGCTCAGTAGTGGCAGCCGCGGGGAGAGCGGGGCTGGGGACAGTCCCCAGGGAGAGGTGCTGTGGGAGCACGACTCCTCTGGCCGCACGTGGAGCCCAGATGCCACATGAAGGCTGACCCAGCTCTGCTGTCCACCTACCCCCGTCAGCTCAAGTTGAGAGGCACCATTTAAAGTACCAGAGGTGGAGGCTCTTCCTGAGCCTTCCCCTTTCTGTCCCCATGCCTGGCTTGCAGAGCTGGGCCAGGAGCAGTCTCAGAGGTGCCGCTGGGACCAGGCACCCATCCTGGCACCGCTCTTCTTCCAGCACTTTCTGAGCAATTTTGGCCTCTCCAGCTACCGGGTGCTGGCCCGCAGGGGCAGGCAGGTAGGGACTGTGTCATGGCAAGCCAGGACAGACAGACAAGGGCTCTAAGTTAGAAAATCCTCCTCTTCCCAGAGGCCTTTGAGCAGAAGAGAGCCATCAAGAACAGGGAGCTTTTGCAGAACATGAGAAACTGCCTCTCAGTAGTCACAAAGCGGTGAGCAATCCCACACTGGGACAAAGGAATTGTTTTAAAACCAGCTGGGTTTATTTTTAGGGTGTGAAATGGTTGCATGATGCAATTGTGTAAAAGAATAGAATGACCAGAAACAGTGCTCAGTACCAAACCTGCCTGCACACCCTTGCTTTTAACCACTGGGAGGCTGGAATGGCAATTGGAGTGATGTTACTTTGCAGACTATCTGCCTCCCAAAACCCGGAGGCAGGGTGGACGGTGTCCGTAAGTGCTTTGACAAGAAGAGGATTCATCAAGTGCCACCAGGCAGTTATTGAGCTTCCTGGTCGGAGCTGCATACCAGTACCCTGCAGCTCTGCTGGGGAAAAAGGCAGAGAGAACCTGCTGTTAATTTGAGGATTTCTTGCAGCCCTTACACAAGAAGTATTCCACTGCTTTCAGTTTCCTGACATAATTCCATTGCCTTCTTACAGCAAGGTGCATTCAATGTTTGTTTTAAGGAAAACTTGCTTTCTTTGCGATACAATTTCCTCACAAGCCATCACGCTTTCAATATATGGTGTGCAAACCACGCAGGCAGACTACTTCTGATTTGTGATGGCAATAAGTAAGGTGGACAGCACTGGGATGTGGATCCCACTGCCCGTCACACTTAAGGAAAGCTGTTTTCCAGCATCCATCTATGCTCCACACCGCACAGGACCGGGATGCTGTCTAAAAACTTTGCATGTCTTGATTGTAGCCACTTCCATTAGGAAAATTCCCAGTGCCCAAGTCCGTGCTCAATGCCTCCTGGCTACTCAGACTTCTGTCTGCAGGACAGCCTTCATCCCCAACCTCTGCATGATCAGAGCAGGCTTTTATCTGGGGTCTGGCGTGGCAAAGCAGAGCTGAATACAGCACACAGGAGCTTGGTCTTCGGTGTTTGAAAGTCCTGACATCAGTGGTGGTCATCGCAGTTTAGTCCTTTTATTTAGCACCTGCAGAGACTGCAGACGGATGCTATGCCCTGTACGGTTTCAGTGATTACGTGTAACAGCTTGTGCACTTTATTCACTCCTCCTGAATACCCCTCTTAAATTTTTGGCTGTTGTTACAGTGCTGCAAATACCAAAGAATAATTTGCCTTCCTCTTTGAGTGGACAAAAGAGCTCTGGTATCTCTGTCACAACTGAGCTTTGGGCAGCAGGAATAATGGCACTAGAAATTAAAAATAAAAGCAGATTATACAAGAAAGGGATTTAAGGGAGCTCGGTCTCAAATTCCCACAATTGCCCAAGAGGAGCACTGGTGTCTCACAGCCTGTTTAAAAGACCTTTCACTAAGCCATGTGCCACAGAAAGAGAGTTAGCAATAACCCGTGTGACTGCTCATAATTTGCTGATACAATCCAACGCTATAAGGATACTGCCTGGGCCAAGGCAGCCAAATAGGATTTTAATGCATTGACATCACCAGACCAGTAATTGCTGTTCATAACTGCCTGTCTGCCAGACTTTCTGCAAGACAAGAAGTGATAGTTATGGAGCAACCAGAGACCTTCTGAGACTGGCTACAGCCAACTAAGCAAGGAAAATCCCTTCCGAGCTAGTTACCTGTATCAGGGAGGATGGGCAAGAGAAGTGGGACTTCAGCCTCAGCCTCCCTTTGGAAACGTGTATCTGGAGGAGAACGTGGATGCTCACCTCCAAGGGCATTTATTGTACGCCAGCTTTAAGGATCAGCCTCACCTTTTCTATAAAGAAATGCCAACAGACTATGTCGCAAGGAAAAATCTTGCAATTTGTCTGATAAGTAGCTGGGTGGATGTCAAGCAGACAATAAGGTCCTTAAGTCAGGTTTTGTGGGAGGCTTTATTAGGACACTACTAATTTCTGTAATTTTAAACTTCTGTCAAATCAGGATGTGGCTATTCAGGACTATACAATCCAGTCTGTTGGCACAGAACTTATCAGGGAGCAGTGCTTAGGTTATTACTAAAGCAAACATAGAAATCTCCACTTATAATTTCTGGAGGTTCAATATTTACAATAGGTTAACAGGGTCAGCTGCTATCTGCAGAATGCTTTTTTTTACTCCAGTGAAAATGCGTTCAAATTCCTCCCAAAGCCCTCTAATGATCTGCCCTTTCAGTATTTAACATTTCCTGTACCAGTGATCTTCTTAACCTGAAATATAGGGTTTCTTAACCAGATACATACATACAGATTTTTATTACACATATAAAATTTTTGTATATATATACACATGTGCATGTGTGTATATATGAAAGAAATCTATGAAGAGCTGTAAAGCAGACCTTGGTTTAGTAATCAGTTAAAAAAAAATCAATAAACAATTAGAAACAAGTTTCATGTTAAATTTAATTTGAGGATTTTTCTGAGTTTGCCTCAGATCTACATTTTTATACTCATAAAGAGAGGAGGATCTCTCCGACTCTTTCTGCTGCCTTGTAAAAAGGTATCAGAAAAACAACCTCTGACAAAAGTCTATCTAGGATTACAGAAAGCTTGCAGCTCGTATCTTGGATAGGGATTGTCCAGCAGGGACAAAAGGAAAGACCTTTGTCACCGAGTTGATGGACAGATGAAAAAATGTATCTGTTCGCAGGATAAAGTCTTAGATGAAAACGTCCCAAAATAACAAAGGCAGCTAATGATGTGCTTTTATAAAGTAAGTCAGCGACTGATTCCAGTTTCGTATATAGACACTCAAAGGAAGAGTTTAATGGGGGAAATGTTTAGAATAAATGAAAGGACTGAACTGGAAATGTAAAACCAGAATAGCGAGCTTGTCTGACATGCACCGCAGAGTTAGAATCCACAGGGCAAACAAGGGGGCAGCTCAGCTGCAAGCCTCTTCAGCTCGGCGGGGTTAGCACGCTCTGAAAGAATTCAAGCTCTTACCTAGCCCCCTTTCTTGATGGAAAACTAAAGCACCGTATTTTTGACTCAGGAATTTGTTTGAGAACAGCAATGTTCCCCGAGGCACAGCTGATATTTTTATTAGTTTTATTCAGATGTATGCCTCCATTCCTCCTCATTCTTTTGACTTTCCATTGAGCTTGGTAGCAGCTTGCCTTTATAATTTGATCTATTTCTTTCAGTTATAATACTTGCCCCATGATTAATTCAAGCCTTAAGTGATAAGATCTAACTCTAAGCTATTTGACTTGAAAATGAGAGCAAAGGTGGTCACATTTCACTTGTGTAACCTTAACCATTCCTTTCACTCTTGTGCCAAGTGGACAGTTTCTGTGACTGACTCGAGCCTACCTTCATTTTCCTATCAGCCCGTGTATCAAAGGAAGCCTCTCATCCCCCAGCTTCTGTTTGATTTTTAATAGCCATCCAGTTCTGAAATAAATCCCCACCTCCACGCTCTCTTGGGTTTCTGCATTAGAAAGCTTCTGCATCTTCTAGCTCTACAGAGAACACCACACCGCACGTTACACTTGCACACAGCCTTGGTGCTGCTTTTCAGTCCATGACTCACCATTTTCCTTGGAAAAGTTATTAGAACAGCCATGTTTAGGAGTTTTTAACAGTTTCCACCTTTTCAGCCAGCCCCACTGAAAACTGGGGTGAATGTAAGCTCAGGACAGTAAAGAACAGCAAGAACATCATGCCTTTAGGGCCATGCTAATCACTCTTCTTATTCCAAGCCACAAGAAAACCCAGTGGATTCCAGATTCTCACCTACATCTTCTTTGGTTGACATGATCTTGCCTAGATCTGCTTTAAAAAAGGTTCTTTGATTTCTGACGTAACACCAAACATCATTTCCTTTCATGGCCCCAGAATCGAACACCGGTGGCAGCAAGACCCACACTCGGTCGGTAAGGCTGGAGGACAGGCTTTACTATTCCCTTGGTCTGAGTCAGGATGGGCAGAAACATTTGGCGTTAGTACAAGGAGAAACACAGCCATCAGAACCCTCGTCTCCACTTTGTCTTGCACAAGCAGCTCCAAAGCAGAGCCCTCAGGCTGACGCCAGGGAGGGCTGCAGAGCCCTCTTGGGCACTCGCGGTGATGTGGACAGCCTTGGCTTCTCACCCAAAGGGTTCTCAGATGTCTGTGAAGACAACATGGACACCACAGGCTGTGTCTCAGGTTGACCCTACACTTCAGGGAGCTCCTGGGAGCAGTTGGCTGAGGTACAACATAAACATAGATATGCTCCTGAAAGAAACCTCCAGTACCTCTCCATAGCACACACCTTTTGCCCATTACCAGATGCTTTCAGGAAAGAGTTCAGACTGAAAAGAACAAGCAAATGAAAGGAAATTCTTCTCTGTAACCATTCGAACGAGGGAGGGAATGCGTACAGCACCGTAACTTTATCTGGGTTTTGTCAGCCACAGCAATGCAAGAAAATGCAGCATGTTCCCACAGACAACCCTGGCAGACCACCAGGTTAGACCTGCTGAGGTCACCTTCGCCACACGCAACCCCATGCAATGGGCTGGAAGCAGGGGCTTGCCATGGTCCTCCTCTTCATCCTGCTGCCCCATCTGTGCCGACTTCCCAGTTGTCCCCAGTTACAGCACGGCTTGGCAGGTGGGCGCTCTGGCACTGACAGAGTCCTTTGTTCCTGCCGGACTTCAGAGGCCGGGCAGGCCGGGCAGGCGCGGGACCACCTCTGGACCCAGCAGCTAATCCTTTCTGAGGAGATGACTATCACAAAGACAAGCAGCAGCAAATCCTATAAACCCTTCAGTCGTGGCTGCTTTGCTCCTGGCAACCGGGGATGGAAATCCCTTCGCTATTCCCAACCAGCTAACGTGGGGCAGCCGGAGCAAGAGAGAGACCCTCGGAGGTGCCCGCACTTTTGGGGGACGTTGGCAAAGGGCTGCCCGGAGCTGGGAGCTCTGGTGAGGCAGAGAAATGTTGGAGACATGTCTCATCCCCAGAGGCAGAATCGGACCCTTAGAAACACAGGGTTTGCTTATTCCCCACCTTCTTTTCTGGCACAGAATGGAGCCTTTTTTTCTGCAGAAAACAGGAGGAATTTCGGGAACGACTCTGCCGGGAGGGGAGACCAGGCGACGCCAGGAAGGATGTGAGACGGGGCCCCAAACCACACACCCAGCGCAAGTGTTTGGTGCTGGCTTGGGAGGAGAAGCCAGGGCTGGGAGGGAGATTTTAGTGCATTTTTGCCACCAGAAGGCAGTGGGGAGCTGCAGATGTGACCAGTGGGTGTTGAGCAGAACCTTCCCCTGGGAGAAACATCAGGAGCCTCTCCCTCTGCTGCGCCTGGTTATAGTCCTCTCGCTCAGCCCCCTTTGCTGTCCCTAGGAAAGCAGCTTACAAAGAGTCTCGTTATCATTTTCTTTGGAAAATAAATGTGCATCTGCCTTTTTTCTGAGTAACAGCAATATGAGATGAAAAATAAAACCATTGGAATAGGAAGGTGGGGATGGTCTTCAGGGGCCGGGATGCAGGAGCAGCCCTGGGGCAGCAAACGCATTGGTGGTGGTTTAGCTGGGCATGTTGCAGCCCCCCCATGCAGCAAGCGGTGTCCTGCCTGCAAAGGGAGGGATCCCAGCCTGGGATCCATGTGCTGGAGATCTTCTGGCTGCTCCCTGGGGAAGAACATCTCTGTGGCTGCACAGGTCACCATCCTGCCAGGCACAGTTAGGTCAGGGAACACCCGGAGTAGTGGAAGGAAACGCAGACACCATGGATTCAGGGATTTGAAACCCATTCTGGCAAGGCAGCTGGGAGGGAGCACCGCTGGCCAGGCCAACGGGAGGTGCAAGCACCAGAGCTGCTGGTGACACCAGCTTCTGCAAATGTAAACTCTGAGAAATGTACATAAATGCTCAGCACACAGAGTTACCTTGTTCCTCCACCTGCTGAAACCTTCCTGGGGTGAGCACAGGCACAGACCATCCCCAGCACGGACCACCCCCTTGAGCAGGGATTCCCCAGCATTGATGTTTTTGGAGGGGAAGCCGAATGTGTGAAGTCACTCTGCCCTGCGGCTCCAATGTACGACCAAGTGGATTTTAGGGATACCCTGAGCGCACACAAAATCCTTGTCGGCCGCTTGCAGCCACGGTGGCCGCTCTTCCTCCCATCTCACGTGTGGCGGGGAAGGAGCTGTTTCGAGGAACAGTTCCCTGGGAGGGTTGTTTCTCAGCAGCAAGTCCCTCCTGCACATTCCTGACTTACAGAGCTCTTGATGGCAATTTCAGAGGTTGCTGAGCTCATTTTTCCACCTGGGCCATGCACCAGATGATGCTCCGTAGCAAGGGCAACTGAATGGGATGAATGTCCCACCGGCCATTCTGACTGATAATGAAGTATTTCAGCACAAACCTACCTTCATCGGCAATTACGCTGGGTGTTAGACATTCAATTTCACAAGTCGCTCAGGCGTACCTGTGCCTGTGCTGCTCCCAAAAAGGCCAATCCCGCTAATCCAGCTGAGACCAAACCACGTGTCTTTTAACTGATTTGCCCTCAGCTGGGACGGGTGCCTGACTCCAGCCACGGCGCAGCCGCGCGAGCACGAAGGAAGAAGCCACACGGAAGGCGGCACACCAGTAACGTAAAGGGAAACAGGCTCTGTGTGAAACCACGTGTGAGATTTAAGTGAAAAAGGTACGGAAGTGTTAAAAAAAAAATAAGGCTCAAAAGCCAATGTGCAGAGTACCAACCACATCTGGGGTTTTTGGTCAGACGCAGACAAAGATGCACCAAAATGACTGAAATATTTGTCTCCTGTGATCCAGCCTCTTCAGCTCCAGGAGCTGATGGCTGCGAGCAGGAAAGTGGTGCATCCGGAGAGGTCAGTGAGTTAAGTGCTGCTAATTCCCTGTTTACTGACTTCAGCAAGCTGGGATTAGGACGGAGTGTGAGGTGGCCTGGTGCTGTTTACACGGCATGTCAGGAATGCAGCTGCTCTACCACGATTTTCGCCTGTTTTTTAAGAGGAGTGGGGAAGGCAGGCAGCTGCTGAGGGGGAGCACTGTGCTGAGGCCAGCTCAGTTACCCCAGGGATGCCTTTGGCCCCACATGCCTGGCTGCTCATGCAGGGCTGGAGGTGTTCATGTCCCCCAAAGCCAAGGGGTGAGCGGGGTGCAGGTGGGGGGCATCCCGGCCACAGGACCTTGCCGTGCCCGGGAGCAATCACATGTTGGCATGGGAGAAGAGGAGGTTCTCTCCCTCCCTCCCTTTCCTCCCTCCCTTCCCTCCCTCCCTCCCT
>VWZZ01003518.1:250370-270549 GCA_013399095.1 Psophia crepitans
CTTGGCCCCCGTAGGCCTCTGAGAGGCCTGGTGGGGAGCGGCGGGTCTTCTGGTAAGTTCTGGGACCTCTGGGCTGGGGGGCGGCTGGAGCGGGGCCGATAGGGCGCTCGGCTGGGCCTCCCCACCGACGGGATGGGATGGGGAGCCGCTTCTGAGGGACCAGAGTGGGGGTCGGAGGTGGATGTGGGCCGGTGGCGTTGGCGTGTGGCTTGGGTTTTATTTGGCTTCGAGCTCTGATGTTGGTCGGTCACGCGTGGAAATTGTCTCTTGAGCACCCTGAAAACGCTCCCTGTGAGTAGGAAGCCCAGCAGAGGTGGAAGGGAAGGTGGGTGCGAAGGCCAGCCCGTGGCCTGGTTCGGGCTGTGTCAGGGGTAGTGGAAGTCTCTGGAAAGGGGGAGTTCAAGGCGCAGGACTGGAGGGCCAACAGGTGGGGAGGATGTGGTAACCGAACAGCCTGGGAGGCCAAAGGTGAAGTACAGATGAGGAGACTGCGGCAGCGAGGCCTGAGCGTTTTGGGGAGTTAAAACACATACCCTGATTTTTACTGATTAAATATAATTTGTGTTGGGTGTTTTCAGGATAATGTATAAATGAGATCTTGGATGTTGTTTTTAGCTGAGGATTGTATTGTGTGCTTTTAAAACAAAAATGTCCCCCCAATGCATTGAAGCATACATAGCCTACTGCTTTCTTGTCAGTACTGATTCTAAAGACTGTACTTTCACATGCAGTTTTGTGGTTAAGAACTTTCTAGGCTGTAGAAAGAGAAATGCTGCAGGTGATTTGGTTGTGAAGGGAAACATTTATTAGTTGTAGAAGTAATAGTGGTAAAGATTGAGACTTTATTATTTTTAGCATTAAAATAATAGATGCTGCAGCACACCTGCAGAGCATTGTGGAAAATTTCTTTCTGGAACTTACTAGAGTACGTTAGGTGCCTGAAAACTAGTTTCTAGGGATACAATATTTTCCTAAATGCAGTGTGTTTACTTCATCTTGTCAAATAAGTATAGCTAACACACAGGTTTATGGGACGCTTTACCCACTGTGGTTTGGGTTGTTGTTGAAATGTTGCAAGGAGATAGTGGGACTGTAATAATGTATGAGATAATACAGGTAAAATACTGGTGAAATACGGGTTAAAATATGTTACTCTAGGTCCACTTTAAGGCACTTGAAGTGACTTAAAAAAACCCAACCCTTACAGTTGGTCTGGTCGTATTACGTAAGCGTATCCAAAACACTTAAAACTAGGAAAAGCTTTGAGTTTGACTTTGTATTGTCTCAGTATTTCTAGTTAAAAAAAATTACTATGAAGGGAGTACTTGTACAATTCACAGGCAACATCACAAGCTTGATATAAGATGTAAGCTGCTGCCTGGTATCAGCTGCCCTCCCAGGCTGTGAAGCCCAATGTGAAACAGTAAGAAAACATGCAGCTTGTCTTAGATTTCCCTCATTTGATGTGCTGCAGCACTTCCCCCTAAGTAAATTAATAAATCCTTTACTGAGAGTACACTGTGACTTGTACTTAGCCCTGTCTTTTACTTCCTTTTCTGGCCTTTCATTTTTCTGCCACTTGCGGGGATCGCGATGGCAGCCTGTTCTTGCTGGAATCAATTCTGTAGCAGGGTAAACTAGAATTGATTTCGAGGCATGGTGGTCTGAAAGATCTTGGGGCACCTCCAGATCTTCCCCCACCTAATGCAATTTCCTTAGCAGCCCATCTGTTTTATGGTCAAAAAACCTTGCAGTTCTGTCTCTGCCCTCCAAGGACTTCCAGTTCTGTGGGAATGATCTCTCTGCTGACAAAACGGTACACGATGTTTCTCCCTTACTGTATCTGCACTGTTGTACATTATTTTTAGAAACCAGTGTATTTGAAATTCTTACTGAAAGCAAGGTTTGTTGCTGTCGCCTTTCACACCTCATCTCTTGCCTGGTTTGTGCCCTTTACAATCCAAACAGAAGGCAGCTTTTTCTGTGGGACTGTTGAGCTCTCCAGGAGAGGTTTGGCTAATCCTTTCCAGGAGACTTTTTCCTCAAACCTTCTGTGGCAGTGTATCCTAGCCACCCCGTCCTTTATGGGGGGAAAAAAAAAGGAGGGGGGGAACAACACCCACCCCCACACAGAGCTGCTGCCCCTGGCCTGTTGTGAGCAGGCAGCTTTAGTTTAGCCTTGTCTGCTGCTCATTGAGTTACGATGTTCAAGGCAGAATCTTTGCAGTGTTTGAAGTTGCCTAGCTGCAAAACTAAGCATTTGGAGGAAAACGTGTTGTCTGCATCGTGCAACTTGCTGCATAATTTTGTTATATCTTTCTCAGAGGGGTGATGACGTAATGCACTGGTTGCTGAAGTCATAGTGTTTGGCCACGCAGTTAGTGGCTCGGTTTTGCCATACAGTGTGGGGTCTCCTAAACCTGCCTGAAGACAGGTCTCCCTTAGACAAGCGAAGATGACAGAACTGTGCACGGAGTGATGGCATTAAGCTGACTCTGCTGCCAGCAGCTTAATTTCCTTTATCCTTGGGTACTTACTTTATCTCACAGTACTTTCCCTTGTCCTGCTACAATTCTTTTTGCCTTTGCCTGCTGAATTGGACTGGGGTATTGATTCAGGGTTAAAATAACACGACAGGACTTCAAGCCATCTTAAACCAGCTGTTGGTTCATCATGGGGCTGTGTAAACAGTTACCCTGACACCGCAGAGGAGCCAGGATGTGGAAGGTGGAGGGATTGTGACATGTAGAAGAGGTTTCCTCTGCGCTTCAGTAGTTCTGATTTTTAAGAAACTAGTGGATTACCGAGTAGGGTAACCAAGCCTTTGCTCAGAAACAATAAAAGGCTAATTTGAGAGGGAAAAATGAATAGCTGTGTCTCGAACTTTCTGTTCTTGTCTCCTTGCATTTTTTTGTGTTGTGATGAATTTCTTTACCATTGTGCCTTTAAATTTTTCTTCCGTAATTTGTGCTTTGTATGAGGATGCATTGTGGTTTGGTTTTGTTACTGGTGAGCTTCCCCTGTAAAACTTTGCTAGGAAATGTTGCTCTTCCTATAAAAGTCATTCAGCTGTCACTTCAGATGCTGCTGAAATAGGAAACACTGAGATGCTTCTCCACATTGCTGAGGAGTAATCCATAGTAAGTGACTTATTAAAAATAAGACCCGTTTCATCTGACTGTTCTTCTAAAAAAAAAAATAGTAAACTAGATAGCCAGCAGCAATTGAAATGCAGTTATACATTCTGAAATATGCAGTGTGAAGAACTGGCTTGATGAACCACTCAAATAGATTAGTAACCAAGGAGATGATTGAACTGGTTTTGCAGGCTCTGACCTGACAGGGAAGTTACCTTCCAAATAGTATGTTCTGGAAGTATGATAGCGGAGGACTTAAATACCCTCTGTGTGGGTCCTTTCAGTGTCCTTCCCCAGGACATGTGTGTTAGAGGGTGGTGACAACTGCCTGCTGTACGGGTCAGGTGTTTCCAGTGTCATGCCAATAACTAAGAACTTCCCCTCTATGCCCAGTGAAAGAGGAATTCTAAATAAAAATAAATAGCTGAAGCTGCATGACTTCCTTGAAAACCTTTAACTCCCAAGTTAGTGAGCACTTAGCCCTGCGTTTCAAGAGTGCCACTTCTATAGCAAGAAGCCGATCCTGTCTCTGGATCTCCCTCCAGTTTGATGGAGCCTTTGCTTTGTGAAAAACTGTGGCCGTACCAGGTGCCTGTTTTCAGTGCTCTGCTGTAGTTCCCATAAATTGCAGGGGAAAATGCTTCTGCCTTTTGACAATTAGAAGTTGGTGAACAGTGCTTAAATGTCACCTATGCTTTTTCTAGTGTGGAAGCCGGCTGTCGATGGACACCCAGACATAGAACGAATGATTTGTTAGCCCTGGCAGTCTTGAACTATCTTCCTAGTTAGTGCTCTGATATTATACTGCAGTATTTGCCATCTGATCCAAGTGGGGTACCGATGCCTGTAAGTGTCTGAAGACCTCATTTAAAAAAAAACACCAAACAACAAAACAACAACAACAACAACAAAAACCAAACAAACAAACAAAAAAACCCCCACAACCAAACCACCATGAAGTTTTAGTCATCTCTGACTTGCAGTGGTGTTACGGCAGTAATGAAGGTTGCAGTGAAGTAGAATGGAGATGTCGGAAGGCCTTGCCTATTATTAAAGGGTTCCTTTGCTAAAGGTTTTTGACAGTTGCATGATCAGAAGTATGCTAACCTTCAGCAAGATTACATGTTTAAAACTAAAGAGAAGTACAGGCAGAGTAAAAAGTGGCTAATGAGGATAATTGCTTGGAAATTGGACACTTCTTCAAGGGAGTAATGTGATCATAATAGAGTAGGTGGCTGTGCATCTGAAGGTTCGACTACATTTTAGGTGACTAATTGAACACCTGTAGCTGCTAAGCAACTTAAAGCTCCACTGAAAAAAAAATTGGTTTATGCCTGTTTTGTATAAACCCTGAGTTTCTTCTCTCACCCCCTCCCTTCCTATCTTCTATTTAGGAATAACCTAATTTACTGGGGCATAATCGTGTTTATGTTGTGTCCCTAAGGATTGTGTGAAGTGAAGTTGAAATTTTCTCTGGTAGCAGTATATCCATTATGGGTAGAAGTAGCTTTTTAAATATCAAAAACGTGCTTCACTTAAATTGCTCTTCTGAGAACATAGTGTCTTTTATTTCTTACAATTTAGTTAGCTTGTATATTGTTGCAGATCAGTAGAATAAGGAGCTTGACAACTGGCATTTGCAGGAGAGGCTACCAATCCGTACTCAAGGTGTGTGAGTGGTAGCTTATGTTGAATTTGGGATTGATTTAATACGTAGGAGGTGTCCTAAACAGCTTTCTGTAGGGATATAAATGTGTGAATACTGCTTGCCAGTGATTATGAAGAGGCAAGGACATGAAACTGCATTAGCTTCTCTTCATGCTTTAGCTTTTTTTTTTGAGAGGAAAAACATCTTGTTTGGGAGCTTGAACAGATAGTACTTCTACCTTGAGATGAGGCTCAATGAGGCCTCAAATTCAGACAGAGCATTAACTGATCGATGCAGACTGACAGGGTAGATGGCAACGGTTGTGTCAGAAGCACAGATGTGCGGTGGCATAGCTTCTGGCCCTGCTGTACGGGTCACTGGTAGAGTTGCTCAGTTTTGCTAGGATGCTTTGGCATAAGAATTTCTGGAGCAACCTTGCTGCAATATGGGGCTGTGCGGCTTTGCCACTTGCCTAAGCAAGAAGTGCCAGCATTTACCAAAGTGCATCTGCTGCTGACAAATATTTCCCAAAGGTTGCAGTTGGGGTGGGGTTGTGTGGAAGGCAATTATTATGTATGGACTCGGTGACTGGCATGAAAGTTGGGGAGGGGGCAGATGTGTGTGTGATTTAATTCTTTCACCAAAACTTTATTGCTGGTTGGCTAGTGGTGAGATTACTTAACGGATTACTTGCGTGCGAAATCATTAATACCCTTTGCACAGGCTTGGGAGGCAGTGTGCGGAAACTCCTTCCTCTTAGAAGGAGAGGAAGGTATTGGCTTATCTTTGACCTTGCTACATTTTTAAGATTAATTTCCTCATATCACTTTCCAAAGTGTGAAGTGGTAGTTCTATATGCATAATATAATTTGAAAGCAGTTCTAAAACTTCATGTAAAGTCTTCTTGAATTTAACTCTGCTAAAATGTATTTGAAAAGGTGTCCTTGTGCCAGCTCATCTGTAGTTGTTCAGTTACACGGGACGCATCCAAGGCTTTAAAGATTACTGCTTCAGACTTGTTTTTGTACTGGTGAGCATTAGTTTATTTAGAGAACGTGCTATCTATGCAAGAGGTACTTAAACTTCCAAAAGTACTGATGTTTGCTCGACTGTTTTCATGCCTTGGTTTTGTATTGTGGTTCCCACATTAGTAGTAAGATCTGTGAGGTCTGTAACCATTTTCAATTCTGGCTGTACACTGAGCAAACAAGCTTTGCTTGTATACAGCAACACTTAAAAGTTTGTCAGCTGTTCATGCTGTGAATGGTGTCCTCTTGGCTCAGAGGCGTTTAGGTGCAGTTGCCTGAACTGTGAGGGGGAGGGATGTGACCACACATTTAGACCGTAATCCTCAAGGCCATCACTATTGTTAAAAAAACTGGCTGCAGTTGCATGTTGCTGTAGTGACAAACTGGACATGACCTCAGCACAAGTCTAAAATACAGTTTTGTTGCAGTTGTAAAACATCCCCTCTGTGATTAAAAGTAAGCTAAAGAATAATCTAAGAATGGTAGATCTGGTGTGCAACGTAGTTTTGGAGTATTGGATAGTGCTGATAAGCCTTTAAGACTGTAAATTCTTTTAGTTGCCTAAATATGCTTTGGAAAGTTGGAAGTTTGTTTTTTCTAGTGTGAATTTATGTTACTGTAGGCGCTATTAACTCTGCTTGAGTTATGTTTGTGAGTCTACAGGGCTACAGCCTGAGGCAGGAGTGTAAGGGAAGGAGGGGATGTTTGGTTTTATACTTGCTTTCAAAAAAAAAAAGTATTCGTCTCGGTGTGGCTTTGGAAGACAAATTTGGTGTGGGATTCAAAGGAGAAAAGGTGAGCAAGGCACACGTTGTTTTTCTGGGTTTTTTTGTTGTAGAACTGAGCTGTATGCTAAGAGTGTTGCCTTCTGTGTCAACCTCACGGTGCAGTGATCTTGTTTTTCTAGCAAGATGGTAAAATCAACCCTTCTTACAAGATCTTTTGAGCTACTGCTTGCTGAGGTCTGCCATATTTTGGATGTGCCAATGTGCTGGGCACCTTCTAAATTAGGTGAAGTGTGATACTCTAATTCTGTAAAGCTTCTGTTAACAGATTATTATTCTTTATTCATTCTGTTAAATCAGAGATCAAGAGAGGTGAATGCTGTCTGTTAAATAATAAGAAATTTTCTCCTGGGTCTGCCTCAGTAGCCTTGACTGCTTATAGACATTGGCCAGTAGTATCAGTGACTGTTGACAGTAATTCCAGAATAAAACCTGGAGAAGGGGACTGATGAATGAAAGTGCCAATGTCTCATGTCAAAAGGAGAAAAAAAATAAATTGAACAGGAGGTACATGTTGGTTACTCCATAGATTATTCTCTGCTTGAAAGAGGTAGTTAAATGTATTTCAATTCCTGAACTGAAGGAAAGTTTTGGTTCCTGTGTGATGCATTTCAAGTCCTTCATAAGCAAGCAATAGGCTTTCCATTCAGGCTTTTGCAGTTACCTAGGTTGGAGTGTTGTGTATTTGTGTCTGCTGTTCCGCTCATGAACTGTGGCAGCGTAAGAACAAAATTATGACACTTCTGCGGAACTTGCACAGGTGGTCCTCAGGTATCTTTTGTCTTGGATGCTCAGTTTTGTACCGAGAAGCAATGCTTTGCCCTGTGTGCACTGCTGACATGACCTCTTTGCCTTATCTTATTTATTCAGATCATGGAGCTGAAATGGCTGCTGTATGTGACCCTGCTAGCTCTTGGGACTCTTGCTGTTTGGGCACATGATATGGATGGTGACGATGGTGATGATGTAGTTGATATTGAGGATGACTTGGACGATGGCATTGAGGAGGTAGAAGAGTCAAAACCTGAAACAAGCACTCCTCCTCCAACTCCAAAGGTTTGGCATGGACTTTCTTTTAAAAATTGTTTTACCACTTATGTTGTGGTTAATGTATGTCTGATCAGAGTTGTCTTCAATATGTTGTGCTGTTACTAAGTAAATGTTAGCAAAAGATGTTATCTGGGAGTAGGGCTTGGAGTTAAGCTTCATTGCTTTGTGCCAATTCTCATATCCCCCCGTGTTCTTCCTGTTAACTGAGATCCACCCTTGCAGTCTGTGGTGTGATTATCAGGAGTTAATGCTAATGCTTCCAGCTAGGTATATACCTTAGTTCGAGTTGCAGGCAAAAGCACAATGGCTTGGCACAAGCAGCAATGTTTATGTAACTTCTGTATTTATGCTGCAAGGGTGTTGCAGGTAAGCTGTACTTGAGCGCAGAGAAGGGAATGTGAGCTATATATGTCTGATTTTCTTTAGGGTTGAGAATGTGCCTTGAAAGGTGCATAAATGCCTCTCTTCTCCAATAGGTTACCTACAGGCCCCCAGTCCCAACTGGCGAGGTGTATTTTGCAGAGTCCTTTGATAAAGGAACTCTGGATGGGTGAGTATGATCTGAAGGATGATTCAGTATAGCAAACAACTAAAAATTTTGGTGAAAGGCAATGAAACCCTCTCTAGAGCCTGTGCTATCCAAAATTGAATCAAAAGGCAGTGGTTGGTGAGGATTACAGCAGTGGCTCTGAGGCTGGCTGGAGTGCCGAGCTAAACTAGTATTTCCTTAAGTTCTAGTAACAACAGGGAGGTGAGCCATACATGTGTAATGTTTTCCTTCTCACCTGACTTTACTTTCCTCAGGTAACGTGAGGATGGTGAGGCGCTACTTTTTTTACAAGTAAAAAGTACTTGTAAACTACATGGCAAGATACTGAGGCCATGATCCTGCTTTGCGGGTGGGAAGTGGCAAATGCAGAAAACTGCAGACTTGAGGATAGAACTCCTTTGGGGATCAAGACACTGGGGTGTAGTCACAGGACAGTAAAGGCTGCCTTATCTTAAGAGTAGGATTTTTAGCGAGGGGTGGGTGGGGAGGAAGAGTATAGTTTACTGACCATTGGATGTCTGTCTTCTAGATGGATTCTTTCCAGAGCTAAAAAAGATGATACGGATGATGAGATTGCCAAATATGATGGTGAGTCTAACCCAGGTTTTGGATGATGTTTCTGATGTCTTTTGTCATATCTGAAGAAGAGGAGCAAGTCTTTGTTTTCTGTTTCCCGGTTAAAATTACATTCACTGGAGAAATCAGAAGGAGAGTTTATATACCTGGCTAAGAATATAAAGTGTAGTTCTGATTTAGACAAAATATTCACTTGAGGTTTTAAAATAACTTTTAGTGAAGATATTGTATGCTAGTAACCTGGTAAGGTACCTTATGGTGTGTTGTTGCGGAATGCCGACGGTCTTGTTCAAAGTTGGGCTGTCTTGAACAAGTTTTGATAATGTTTTGTTAATACCTCTCCAGGTAAATGGGAAGTCCAAGACATGAAGGACACTAAACTTCCAGGAGACAAAGGGCTTGTATTGGTAACCCGAGCCAAGCATCATGCAATTTCATCCAAACTTTCAAAGCCTTTTGTGTTTGATACCAAACCCCTTATTATACAGTAAGTGAAGGATAACTTAGTGTTCTGTTATTTCAAGGGTGACACGATAGCAGGCTGAGGTTAATTCCATAACAGAGCTTTTGTTGACTGGGGATCTAGATGACACCAGAGCCTGTAAACTATTATTATACTATTTGGGTAAGAGTAAAATAGCAACCCTGGTTCCCAAAGTGGGAAGTTAGGAACAGTGTGGGTCCCTCTGAAACCTGAAAAGGAAAGAAGTTGATGAAAACAAGACTTGGTAACTTGTCTCAGGACTTCAATTAACTTGATTTAATTGTAGTAACAAGGTCAGGCAACTGACTTTTTACCGCTAATTGTGAAAGTCTTTGTCCCTCTGGACAAAAGCTGGCGTGTATGTAGGTCAGTGCACTTCCTTATGCAGTACACTGCCCCGTTTCCAAGGTGGAGTGGACAGGGTGGTAGAGATGCACTCATTTCCTCCTTCCTTTGTCTTAGTTTATCTGTCATGGAAGATGAACAGCTTGCCTAGCTCTGTTTGGCCATGATTGATGTAGAAGAATCTACTTGTATGTATGTTAGACTGGCAAGGAGGGGGAGAAAAAATTCAGTGAGAACAGTTGAATTGTGGATTATTACCTACTTTATTAGTTTTAAACAAAGAGTAAGCAAATTCATATTTGCACAAGATAATAATTGGTGACTCTGCATGACATTTTAGTTTTGGCTCAAAATACAAGACTAAAAATAAGTCCCAGTGGTCATCTGCTCCAGCTGCTGGCATTGAGAGAGGATCAAGCATACTTGGCCTATTCCTGACAGAGATGTTTTGCCTTTTTCAGACTCCTTGGCATCCCTAAATATACTGTTGTATGTTTATAACCCTAAAGGGGATTCTTCTAGGATCCAATTGTTGTTGCTTTGGTAGTCTTGCAAATGGAGTTGTCTGTCTGCCACAGTAGTTGTGGGGGAAATAATTGGCTTGCCTTAATCTCTGTTGCAGTGTCTTACATATTGGAAAGCTTTTTCTTCCTTCTCTTTCTTTCTGGATAATAATCTTTTAGACCAGCACTCTATTCCCTTAATATTTTCTGTCAGGTTAAGTCTTCCAAATTGTCAATTTCTCTTATTTCTCAGGCCCTTATGAGTATTTGCTTAGTCCTTAGAGTGCAGGGTGTATTTTTAATATTCACTAGGTGTGTGATTTAAAGCAAACTACAAAATTATTTTACTTTTAATTTGTATTTGAAAATTGTAATTGTGTATTACAGCTTTCCCTCATGTATAACATGTTCTTCCCTTCTCTGTCCAAAACTAAAATTAGGTATGAAGTAAATTTCCAAAATGGAATAGAGTGTGGTGGGGCTTATGTGAAATTGCTTTCAAAAACGCCTGAATTGAATCTGGTGAGTAATGCTGCTACTTTGAGTATTAGCCACAAAAGAGTTTTTTTCGTTTTTCTTCTTCCTGAAGAAGCAGTGGGGCATATGGAGGGCCTGATCTCCGCAGTCCTTTGCACTCAGCGGTTTTCTACTGTTTTCGGTTGGAAAGGATAAATATTGAAATATTCTGGCCTCTTGAGTGAGAACTCTTGAACAGTTCTAGACTCTTCCTAAAGTCTGCAATACTTCAGATTTCCATAGGTCCTAGGATCCAAGAGGAGGTATCTTGTGAGAGTAGCCAGTGCATGAGAAGAAACCTTCTCAGGAAGGTCTTGCCCAGAAGGAAGATTCCGTGTTTCATCATCTAAACCAGACTAATGCAAATAACTGAAATTACACCTTGCATTTATTGCCTTGTCTTTTGAAATGTGAACCCACTTACGACTTACTGGATGTACTTAAAAAAAAAAAAAGTCTTGAGAGATTGCACTGGATACAACCCTGTATGTATATATACCTGTACCTTATTGGCACATGCTAGCTATGTAGAACCATTTGCTTCATAGAAAGAGCTTTGAATGCATTGTCTTAAAAGTGTGGTCAGTGGAAGAGTCCATGCTACAACTCCTAAGGATTAAGATTCATTTTCTCTCCTCCCAATCATATACCTACCTAAAGGGGTTTAGCCTATTCAGACGAAGCTTAACTGCTGGCTCACCTTGCATGGGCTTTTGTAGCCTGTGTGTTTTCTTCAGCCATCTTCCTGGGCTTTCTAGGATGTACCTTTTATGACTTGTTACAGATCCTTCTCCTTTCCTTTTGCAGTCTCATCTGAGTTGTATTATTATTATAGATTCCAAAGTATTAAAAAAAGACACCCAAAAGATGACTTGGCTGTCCAACCAGTTTCATATGTGCACTGAATTTTAAGGTAACATTAACAAGGACAGACTTGCTTGCAGTGTTCAGTGGTGAGAGTACTATATCTAGTTAGTTCTCAGATCGAGACAGTACACCAGTTCATTAGTGTGTAAACTAAATACAACTTGGCCTCACTTTTAATGTTATTTGTCACTTTGTGTGACAGAAACTCACTGGGCTAGCTAGTCATTCATTATTACCAGTAACTGATACTTGTATATTGATAGTTTTTAAGCTCCTTTGTTGTAATGTAGAGATAAACGTTGTGGTTGTTACTTTCACTCACCTTTTTGCTAACACTTGAGTAGCTGATGTTTTCCTCCTGGAAAGTAGACACCAAAGGTGCGAAATCAAGTAGCTGGGTTAATTCTGGTCGTCTTTCTAAAGGCTTGTATTCCTTATACAACGGTACTTCACTGGCTTGATATCCAAGTTGCAGAGTAATTTCCAATGGATTAGGAATTCTTATGCCAGGCAGTGACTTAAGTTGTATTTCAGAATAATGGAATGAAGTTTTGCATTGTTTTTAAAGGATCAGTTCCATGACAAAACTCCATATACAATTATGTTTGGCCCTGACAAATGTGGAGAGGACTATAAATTGCACTTCATCTTCCGGCACAAAAACCCGAAGACTGGCAAATATGAGGAGAAGCATGCAAAGCGTCCAGATGCAGACCTGAAGACTTATTTTACTGATAAGAAGACCCATCTCTATACTCTGGGTATGGTGCCTGTTAATAACTGCTACGTTTCCTGAATCAAAAGCTCATAATACGAGTCAGATGAACAACTGAAGATTTGCGTCAACACACCATAACAACTAAAAGCCACTTGAAAGCCTCTGAATACAAAACATAGTCTTATTATACAAAGGCTTCTTTTTTCCTTGCAAAACGTTTTGATTCATGTAAGAAAGGTCATGAGACTTTGAACTTAAAGGAGAACTGAATTTCAGACCAGTCATGAGTAACTTGATATGCTAAGTATATTCAAAATAATTATCAATGTTTATAAACTGCTTGAATGCTGCCCCCTAGTATAATTTGGAATATTCTAGGATTTAGAGGAATAGTCTTTTTTTCTTGCTGCTTTCATAATGCCAGACAAACTCTGTGGTTCTTGAAGTGCTGTCTCTGGTGTGTTAGCTATGATTAAATTTTTTCAGGGAGTACTCAGGAGGATCTGTCTAGCTTTTCCCAATACAGAGGCAGCAATGGATAGAGGAGTGAGATTAAAATCCTGTGAGCTGGTAGTGGGGGGTCTTATTATTGAGTAGAATGTGAGTATGTACATTCTTAGTACTGAAGGAGTACATCCTGTGCTGAAGTCAACTTTCTATGGTAACTGGTAAATGTCTATACAAGCTGCTTTGTGCTTGTAGCATATTTAAAGTAGGACTCCTGCAATGAGTTGTCTTTTTCACAAGACGTGGTACCTCATCACTAGTTATATTTTGACAGAAGGAGAAAGGTTCTTAACAATTCTTGATAATGGTTGCTGGGTGGGTGGTAGCTTGGATTGCTAAGTTGTCCAGTGGGGATGAGTGACGCTTTTATGATGCACGCTTTGCATCATGTGTAATGGCTATGTCAACTTTTTTTCCTTACAGTCTTGAATCCTGATAATAGTTTTGAAATACTCGTTGATCAAACAGTTGTCAACAGTGGGAATTTGCTAAATGATATGTCTCCTCCTGTGAATCCACCCCGAGAGATTGAGGACCCAAATGACCAGAAGCCTGAGGACTGGGATGAGAGACCAAAAATCCCAGACCCTGATGCTGTTAAACCAGACGACTGGTAAGCTGTCAGAGTTGGAATTGAGGGAATCTTGGCCTGATAACTTGGTCCTTATCAAAAAGTATTTCTCAGATGACTTATAGACAGTTGTGAGTCTTAAACTTAGAATCAAAACAGAGTCAGAAGCATCTGAGCAGCAGTTTGGCAGACAAAAGCAGACGGGATCCATGTCCTCTGGGAATTACTGTTTAGTCCTGCTGTTATTCTGCTGGCCACAGATGAAGGTTTTACTGAAACAGCTACGCTTGCTGATGCTTTCATCCTTGATGAGATCAAAAGATGAGCTGCAGAATGTATAACTGTAGGATGTTTGTAGTTTGTGTAATGCATCGTTACAAGTGACTGAAACTACGTCACAGCCTAAATCAGAAATTGGCCGTGGGTTTCTGTCTTTGAACCTACGCTGTGTGAACCATAGACTGTTTCAAACCCAAATGTGTATATGCAGCGGCCACTAAGATATGGGATTTGTTGTAATACGCCGTTTCTAGGTTGGTTTTAAAAAATTAGCATGACCTTACAGTTGACACATGTATAGTAACAAATTGCAAGGCAATTCTGAATCGTGGTGTTATTACCCTGTCAGAAGTGAAGCTGTTGCTGGTTGTCTAGATCAACAGGCTTGTTCAGAGTCTGTAGAAGCATGCGTGGGGGAAGAACTTTCAGGTTGTGTGTGTGTTAATGCATAATGCTCTGCTCTCAAGGGATGAGGATGCTCCTGCAAAGATTGCCGATGAAAATGCTGTGAAACCAGAGGGCTGGCTGGATGATGAGCCAGAATATGTAGCAGACCCTGATGCTGAGAAGCCTGAAGATTGGTATGTTTGCTGCCCGTTGCAAATGACAGCGAATATTTTCATGACTTTAATACTTGCTTTTGCAAGTATAAGGATAGCTAGTTCCTTGTTGCTAGCTGACAAAGCTGTTGGTTCAGGCTATCTCTCTTCAAAAGTAGAAGGCAGAGTTGGTCTGAAGAGAGTCTTGTGTTCACCTGTGTGCTTTTCAACTCCTCCGTGATTGTAAGCTGAACAGGGCAGGGATCATCTTGCAGTTGTACCCCCCTTGGAAGGGGTGGCGCAGGAGGCTGTGCTCAAGGACTGGCTACTGTTGAGTTCCTGTGCTTCCAAGCTACCACTTGAAATCCTTGTTCCTTTTATGGTGTCTTTATCTACAGACCTATGCTATACAAAGTTTTGATACCTATTTTATGGTAGGAGTTTTAATTTTCCCAGAAATCAGACATTGTCTGAGGTTTTTTTTTTGTGTATAAAGGCAAGGAGTGGACTTCAAAACTAAATTTTCCTTTTCAGGGATGAGGATATGGACGGTGAATGGGAGGCACCTCAGATCGCAAATCCTAAATGCGAGACAGCCCCTGGCTGTGGTACCTGGCAGCGACCAATGATTGACAATCCAAACTACAAAGGCAAATGGAAGCCTCCTATGATTGATAACGTGAACTATCAGGTTGGTGTTTTCATTGCTTAAACTACTGCCAATGCAGCACTTCTCTCTCAAAAAACAGAATGATTTAGATTCTGCAGGTGTAATGAATACAAATACTGTCACGATTGTACTGTGTTTCAAGTAGACAGATCCAAAGTGCTTTCTTACTTGGCTTCACTTCTTTGGGAATCAATTTTCACTTGTGCTACAAAACCTGACGAGTTGCATTCATAGACATTGTAATTAAGTGCAATGGATTGGTCTTTCTCTCAGTTCAAAATGGGCTGAAAACTAAAAATTGTATTATAGCAGGTGAGGCTGAATGTCTTTTGTCTTTCCTAGGGCATATGGAAACCCAGGAAGATCCCAAACCCGGATTTCTTTGAAGACTTGCAGCCTTTCAAGATGACTCCCTTCAGTGCTGTGGGACTTGAGCTATGGTCAATGACTTCGGACATCTTTTTTGACAATTTTATCATCTGTACTGAAAGAGCTGTGGCTGATGATTGGGCCAGTGATGGATGGGGACTGAAAAAGGCAGCTGATGGTGCTGCAGAGGTGAGAAATAAAGGTTGTGATAAACCAGAATGGAACCTCAGTTCCTAACTATAATACGATAATAGTAGCTAGAAGTGATGACTGGACTGTTGACTTTAGCCTAATTCTTAATTTGTAAACTGTGGAAAAAGTACTTGTGCAGGTTAGCTTAAATTTTCTTGAGGTATGAAATATCATGTTCAAAGTTGCAAAAAGCCTATTTGAAACTTCTGTAGCTTAAACTTAACTGGTACAACTTGCTGTATGGTTTGGAATTTAACAGTTATTTTTATCTTGTAGCCTGGTGTGGTGGGCCAGATGATGGCAGCTGCTGAAGAGCGTCCCTGGCTTTGGGTAGTCTACATCCTCACTGTGGCTTTGCCAGTGTTCCTTGTTGTCCTTTTCTGCTGTTCTGGGAAGGTATGCATTTTCTCCAATAATAAGTAGTATAATTTAAAAAGATTCAGCAAAGTGTGCCTTAATGTCACGAAGAACTACCTGGTTTTGGTAATTTTTTTTTATAGAAACAGCCAAATGCTGCAGAATACAAAAAGACTGATGCTCCTCAGCCTGATGTGATGGATGAGGAGAAAGAGGAAGAAAAAGACAAAGGGGACAAGGAAGAGGAGGAGGAGGAAGAAGCAGCAAATGAGGAAAAGCTGGGTAAGTAAACTTAGATAATCTTGAAACAGTTTGAGTTTCTTCTCTGGTGGAACAAACCAGCAGGACTGGTAGTCATGGAGTAAAGCCAATGGTGAACTGAAGATAAGTCAGAAACAAGAATGAGACTTTCTCTATTTCCCTTAGAAGAGAAGCAGAAAAGTGATGCAGATATAGGAAATGCTAGTCAAGAGGAGGAGGAAGAGGAGGAGGAAGAGGACAGGAAACCTGCATCAGAGGTAAGAGTGCTTAATCTCTGAGGGAAGTTTTGTGCGTGTTTTCCCTTAAGTCACGTAGAACACGCCTTACTAAAGTGTTTAAAGTTAACGTGGTTTGTGTGATCCTCCCTCCCGGCCTCAGAACTTTGGAAGACTTAATCACCCCGCAGAACAGGAATTGCTGTGGCCAACTTCAGCAGAGCCGGGCACCTTGCTGAAGGCGCTGCCGTAGACCCTGTGGTGTGAGAGCAGTGGGACACATCTTGAGGCAAAAGGCTTATTCAGTTTTGTGTGCAGCTGGGATACCTCTGAAGTGCTCCATGCTGACATAATGGCTGACTCAAAAATGGGTGGAGTGTTGCTTGAATTTTAAATGGGTTTTCACAGCAGCAGAAGCTGTGAGTACTCTCAGCAAATAGTGCACAGCCACTGTGAAAACAAGAGGATTTGTGTGTTTGCCATGTATAGAAAGGAAGGGTGGTAACAGCAACAGATCTTTTCAAAAATTCAATCCTACTGTGGAACTGAAAGTAAATTATTCTTTGTAGCTTTTCTCAAAATGGATTTTAAGGGTGTTCTTAGATTTTTCTTTCCTTAATGGTTACACATTCACTTTCTTACAGGAGGAGGAAACTGTGAATAGATCACCCAGAAACAGAAAGCCAAGGAAAGATTGAAAAAAGTCATAAGAACTTGATCTGTGATTTCTTTTTTTTTTTTTGTGTTTGTTTGGTCAAACATGGTTCTGGGAGAGGACCTTGGACACCTTACATTGAAACTTGGACAAACCTCAAGATTTCACCATCCACAGGTTCCAGTCACTATCCAATGTAATGGAGTGTCTCGCAGTAAAATATTTGCAATCATCTGTTTTAAAGAACATCATTCCTGTAGAAAGAATGCATTTAATATAATGGGCTGTGGATTTTGGAATGTAACATAACTAACCTTTTTCATTTTTGGTTTTAAATATTCTTTTCTGTTTTTAAGTAGATTGGTAGAACTTTTCTGGTCTCAAACCTTGGCTTAATTTAATATATTAATTAGTGAAAAATAACAATCTTGAAAGTGCTAGGTGATAAAAATGCAGTTTTATAACTAGTGTGGTTTTTTTTTTACAGATATGTAAATTCCTAAATACACCAATGTCTTTATATCCCTTAAAATTTGATAATTGTTTAAAAATTGTCAATGTATTTGACAACCCCTCTTCCCTCAAAAGAAAACAAAGCTGGGGGGTGTATTGGGGAGACTGGTAGTGAAACTCCAATCAACTTTATTTTGGGGGGAGAGGAAGAAGGGGTGGAAGGAAGGGGTTAGTCTATAGAATGTACATACTGTGCATGGCTAAAGCCCTGTTAAGTGTTGACAAATGATCTAGGATTTGGAGTGGGTCATCTTAATGTGGCATTTAATCCTATGGACCTTGCAGATAATGGATTTTGTTAGTTCTTGAACTCTGTTTTTGTAAAGCTGATGGGTTGTTAGGGGGGTGTTAAACTACTTCCCTCCTTTCCCTGGTGTTCCAGCCACTGATGCTTTCCTTTCTCTGACTATCCAGCTTTTTCTGAGTGCAGCTCTGCCTCAGTTGCTGAAGCGCTTTGTGTTCAGCTCATTGTCTAACTCTTGTTTTTATAGCTAGGCCTACTCCTTTCCAGGGTCCAAGCACTGGATAGGACAGTGTCCCATATCCTCTCACTGTTATCACTCTATGTCTACTCCTGTAGAAACGGGGGAGGTAGGCAAGTTGAACTGAGTATTTGTTAAAAAAAATAAAAATAATCAAAACCAACCAACTGATCTGTCAGTATTGTAGGTGGGGAAGGAGCATGTGGAATATCTTACTTGGTGTGTGAAACTGTTTAAGTCTTTTATCTGCTCTTCATGTAACAGATGCATCCTAAATTAATTGTGAACGTTAGGGAGTTCCAATTCCAGCTGAATAAATTTTTTTTAAAGTGTTGAGTCTACTATATTATACTGTTTCAGACACCTTTTTTTGTGGAATGCAGGTGATCACTACAAGAGCATACCTCTGAGGGTGAAATCTATGTAACTTCATAACACTGTACTGCATATGTTGGCATTTGGATGTCTATATAGATAAACTTTTGTTTTTTGTTTAGAGTGAAATTAAATGTCCTAAAATTACTCTACTTGCACTGAATTTAAACACTCCAGTGTTGTTTGGTCATAGCATAGGTATAGTGGGGGGAATAATTCCCAGGGGTTGGGGAGGGAAGAATATTTCAACTACCTTGCAAACAATCTAACCAATTACTAAAAGACTTGTTTTTTGGGTTTTTTTTGTTTTGTTGTTTGGTTTTTTTTGTAAAAACACCTTTTGCTGCCTGTCCTTCCATTGTATCCCTTGGTTGTGTTTGAAATATTAGTGATCACAAATGCATAGCAGGATTTCTTGATCTTTCTGCAGTGTGCAAATAAACTATTGTAAGCAAGATACTGGAAGTAATTTCAGACTTCTGATGGGAGATACTGCATGCTGAGAATGCCTTTGCCTGTCGAACACCTGGTGAATACTGCTCCTTGTTGCGAAAATAGCTTTTACTCTTGACGTGGAAGATGTCGTAGCTTAAGCATTGCTACTAGCTTGTTCTCAGGACTGTGTTTTTATCAAGGAGCAGCTGCTATTTATGACTCTCAGTCCTTTGAGATGAAGTATGTGTAAATGGTTTCAATTCAGCTAACATTGAGCACAACATAAAAATGATTAATCCAATGTTTTTTTTATCTTAATATGCAAATTGCCTTAAATTTCTGAACAATTCATGTGCATCATGTTCTTTGAAGGCATCAAAAGTGAACTGAAGATCTGCTATCAGCTTTTAAATAGTATTATATTAAAACTAATTGTAAATCTACATTTGCTTCTGCTAAATCTCCTGAGAAGGTCTCCTGTCTGCATGTTATGGCTTTTTTGATACCATAGTGTATGCTTCATAAATAATCACTGCAATAAATGAAGACTTTCCAAAATGGATAGATAGCTCCAAAGTTACTTTTTATCCTTTCTGACTTGTGGGGGTTAGTTTAAAAAGAAGAGGGAGTCTTGAGGTTAAAGGCTTGGAGGAAAAATGAGCTGTCTGCTTATCCTGAGTACCTTTAAAGCATGGCTGTGTTTTCAGAGTACTGAAGCTGTACTTGGTCAGGAGCTGGGAAGTAGGTTTGGAACAGTTACAAATACTTGAAGGTGAGACCCGAGAGTGGCAGCTCCTGAAAAAGGATGCTCTACTTCTGTGTCTGAAGATGGGGGATGTTTAGACTGAGATGGTATATCACAGCCGTGAGGGAGCAGGGCTGAAAATATTCCAGAGCTGGTGCTCAGTATGGGGAGTTGTGAACCACCAGCCTTCCTCGTGCCAAATTGTCACAAAACACACTGCAAATGACTGTGTTTAAGATTGAGGGATGCTGACAGAGGTACCTCTCTGCTCGTGTCTTGCTTTCCTTTCTCCTGCCTCAAAGCGCTGCTCTGCTCTGGCTGTGGTTATGTCTGTGGGGCTTGGGCCTGCTCTGCACCCGCCTGTCCCGCGGTTCATGCCGGTGTTGCCTCATGGTTTCAGAAGGAGGTTTGGGGTTGGTTTGGGTTTTTTAGTGTTGCTGATTTCTTTTACAGAAACGACCTGTCCGTTTCGAAAAGGTACCTGTAGATTCAACTGAAAAAAATATGTAAAAACTAATCAATAAAGAAACTTAAAGCTGTTTGGCTTGCGTCGTCTCATCAGCAAACCCGCCCATTCCTCCCTGGGGCCTGGCCCAGGCCTGGGACCCCGCTTGGGGAAGGAGAGGTGAACGGGACTCCCGTCCGCGTGAGCCGGTAAGCAGTTCTCGGTGCTGCAGGACGGATTTCCCCACCGCGCCCAGCCGGGTCGGGGGAGCCCAGCTCTGCCCCCGCGGCGGAGCGGAGGGCCGGGCCCGGGGCCGCAGGTGGGCCGGGCCCTGCTCTGGAGCCTGCGGGCGCGGGTGGCGC
>VWZZ01003518.1:271447-356968 GCA_013399095.1 Psophia crepitans
CGCAGCAGCACGTTGATCGCGGTAAGGGGCCGGCCCGTTCCCGCTCGGGGTGCTTGGGGCCGTGGGGGGAGCCGGCGGTCGGCCTGGTTGTGCCCGGCTGGCACCGCGACCTCTCCTCCGGAGCTGGCGCCGGATGGGGGAAGGAAAACAAGCTCACACGGTTGGTGCGATGGCTTGTGGTGGGAGGGCTGAGGCCGGCGTCGCGTTGCGGAGAGCTCGTCTGCTCTGGTAGGGCTTTGCAGCTGATAAGGGCTGATTATTTTCTCTCTTGCACCCTTGGGCGCTGGAAGAGCACATGAAACCTGCCTGCTGAGGTAGGGGGTGGCTCTGGGCGGTGGGGGGGGGCTACAGTCCTTCAGAGGAGCGTTCTGTGAGTTATGTTTCTGGCTAGTTGATGTGAAATACCCCTGTGGAAACTCAGGGGAGCGTTAGTACGGTGGTGGCTTTGGATTTTTTGTTCGTTTGCTTGTTTCTTTAATTTAGGCTGTCAGGCTTTAGTGGAGTCACTCGATGAGGACACACTTATTACTGTGGAGGACTTCTTAAGGCAAATAATGTATTTATTCTGGTACATGTTGGAAATAATTTCAGTGGAAAAGCAGCTGCTTATTTGCCACTCATTCTGGTGGGTGTGAATGCTATCGGGATCCCACTCCACCCATTAAAAACTGGCTTAGCTCAAAATCTTAATGTTTCTCTGGCTTCTCTAGCATTTCTGGTTGTCGGGATGTATTCATACAGCACTGTTTGTATATCAAGATAGCTGTTCCCTAACTTATTCTGAGCCCTTTAAAGGTACTGTTACGCACTAATGTGTCAGTAATGTAGGTTAGTAGGCTAACCTCCTAAAGGCTGCCTGTCTTAATACCTGCCTTTCTTAAAACCAGCTATTTCTAAATGGTGGCCTGCATGAAAATGATACAGTACTGATCTGAGTGTCTTTAAAAGGGGCTACTGGATTAACCTGAGACATTTCCAGGTTACTATATAGATTAAATTATATTTTAAGATGGTCAGTGTGTTTGATCAGATTTGAAGGGAAGGAGGATGTGATTTTTCTGTTGTCCTGGACCTCATTTAGTTACAGATTTTAAAACAGAACCATGATAGAGCTTACTGTATACTTGGGTATATTTCAAAATACTGAAATGCAGGGCACATCAATGGCCTCTTTAATGTAAGTAGCGCTGGGCAGCGTGTGTGCGCTTTGTAGTACTTAGATTAACTGAAAATGTCATTCAGCTGAGTTGTTTTTGTTCTTGCTAGTATACATATGAGAATCTAGGACTTGCCGACTTTCCTGAAGACTAAGATACTTGTGACACAGTTAGAGCACTTCAGATGGTTCTTAAAGAAGGGTACTTAAGGAAGAGAGGGGACCTCCTACATTCCTGACAATGATTCTGTAAAACTTTCTGGGTAGCTGTTGTTTAGTAAACTGATCTTGAATGTAAACTTGTGTCAGAACAAAAATGACTCAAACTTGGTATTTTATTATCTGAAGACTTGGTGGGATTTCTATTTATTTCCTGTCTGGGCTCTAAGGCGTTTTGCAGATGGGGCTCTAGCCATTAATAATGTGTATTTTTGTTACACACAGAGGTCTTTAGCATGTCAAACCCTGTTGCTTAAACTGCCACCACACATCTTCATATAGATCTTCTAAAAGAAAGGTGTCTTTAATTAATTGGTGTTGTTTCTTTTAAATTGCTTGGATGTGGATTTGATCTAATTAGCATCCATTATAATGAGGACTCTCAACAGCAGTGAGGTTCTGAAATGCTCTGCACATCTGGGGAAGCCCATCTTGTACAGGAAGCTGCTGCCAGCAGCCAATTTACACAACAGAAGAGGGTTTTAGTGTATGAATGACTCTTCCTTGTGCTGGCCTGCTGTTTCCTTCCTAGGATATATGACTGTAAGCTTAATTGCAGCTGCTGATTCATCGCCTCGTTACTAGGGTATAAAGTTGGTTTGCTTAGTAATTCGAGTTTTGAAAAACAACAACAAAAAACCCTCTGCTGCTAATTTCATTCCTTTGGCGTAAAAGATGCCTCTTAGGTTGGTATTTTACCTCTAGCAATCATGTAGCTGTTATCAAGACCAAGCGTGTGCTCTGTATGGGAAGGACTTGGGTTTGGTTTACAATACTCAATAAAGTTTGGATTAACACCAAAATTATCTTGTTTTAAAATATCCTGGCCGCATTCCTTTTAAAAGAATGCTGCTAGATGAGTGAAACGTGCATTATCAGCTATCGCTGCTGTTACGATCTAGAGTTTTCCATGAAGCTGCATATGAATCTTCTCTTGGAAACGGGTACTTTGTGTTGAGGGTTAATGATCCTTGAAAGAGAAAGCAACTCACATAAAGGTTTGTGATCTAGGATCTGAGGGCTTGTTAGGAGAAGGACATGTGTGGACAGTGTGCACATTCCCAAATGTACTTCAGAGCATCTTCTGCAAATTCAGAATTGGCACAGGGAACAGGATAGTGCTGCCACTTCCTTAATGTCTTGTATGATTTTTTCATGTGGCCAAAATCAGATATTTTTTGCTTCAATTAGTCTTTTCTCTGGTTTAGATCCTGAAGTTGGATGGATCTTGCTTACAGGCAGAAGGAAGGGGTAGATTCTTCCTTTGCTTTCTTGCTAAGCAGCTCTAAAATTTGAGTGGCAGAAACCAAGAGAATGCAGAATTGATACAGAAATACCCTGGATGATTTGTGCACTGTGTAGACCTGTCCTTCATTTGAGAAAAAATATGAAAAACTTACTAACTTTTTTTTTTTAATTTTGAGACCATTATTTAATGGGAAATTCAAATGTTGAAGTTTACTTCATGTTTCTGTTGTTTGAGATGACATCATTAAGACTACGTTCAAAGTAGAAGATGCTTAGTGTTTGGGTGGTGTAGTATGTTGTGTTAATCTGGCATTATTGAGACACAGGGCAGTTGGGAAGAGACAGGAATTGTTCCCTAGGACGTTTTTTCCTCTTTGCCAGGTTCTGATGGGAGGAAGTTCATTCTAATAATGCTGTTTGAATTCCCTGCAGTAGACAGGTTGGCTTCCTTGTATTTCTCTGATAGGCTATAATGTAGTGTATCGCTGAGCTGACCAGAGAGCGTTTCGTTGACATGGTAATGAGGAGAATGGCAAGATCTGGATTTTCACCTCCACTCGTTGTTTTATGTTGTGGTCACTTGAAAGGAGACCTGCTCCCTGTTTCTTACTGGTTTTTTTTTCCCCACCTGAGAGCAGTTGTTATGTAGATAGCTTGCTTTGTCTAGGACTGCTGCAAAACCACAAAGAGTATTTCTGGAATGGGCAGAGAAGGTCTAGTTGGTGGCCTGCCTTAGGAATGCTTTGTGTTAAAGCTGAAGAGCAGACCAGCATTTATTTGGGAACGATAGAAGTTTTTACAGTAATAATAGGTGAGTTCTGATTTAAGCAAAGGCACCAGTAAAAAGTTTAAAAAGAAATTTAAGTATAAGGAGAGCCATGCAATGTTTCTTGGTTGAAAAGACCTAATGTAATAAATTAAAGGGAATAGATTGCCTGGATTGTACTGACAAGCGTTAATAGCGTTCCACTAATGAAGCTCAGGCTGGTACACTGACAATTTGGAAGACCTCATTTTTGTGTAAGCTGTGGTATAGGGGTGTTAAATTGTGAAATTATGTTTTACCACAAAAATAGCAAATTATTTCCACATTATTTATACATAACTATAGTGGAGTGTAGTCTTGCCACCATTGTTTGTTTTTGCTGACAAGTCTGATAGTTTGTTGCCCAACAACTCAGACAGGTTTTTCTTTGTCTCCTTTAATTCTGTGTGAGATATTGTTGTATGTTTGAAACGTTTCCCGTACTAGATTAGTTAGATATGCAGAGGTGTTTCCTAAATTGTAAGGATCTGGGAGTGACTGATCTGCTGCTGCTGCTGTTTAAGTTCAAGCGAGGTGGAGGATCCGGCATTGCGGCTGAAGGCATGGCAGGCTTTTTTTTGATTCAGCAGAACAATTCCTGTAGCAGAAGCTGCCCCTTGTGACTAATGCAGGCTTGGGATATTTATAGACGTGCATATCCACACAGCCCTTCTTCACTCCAGCAGGCAGTCACCCAAATACAAAAGTCTTCTGGAATTAAAGTAAAAGTCAAAATTAAAATTAGTCCAGCACTTTGGTTTTGACAACAGAGTGGAATGCAGGAATACATTGGGTAATAAAATGCTTTCCTTGTGGGGGGAGTATAACTTTGGAAGCTGTGAGTAGGTGCACAGTGAACAGGGAGTTCCTACTACGCCATATAGTCAAAATGTTCTGTTTTCTATCCAGAACTCATAAACTACAATTTCTGATATTTGCACTGGTGTTCCACCTTAAGAGGTTGTCATCTTTGTTGCCCCTGTCCTTGGCCAGGCAGGAGAGGAGTATCCATGTCTATAGAGGACCTACTGTAAGCTCTGGCTCATGGCAGCTCATCTGTGCTGCAATACTACCACTTCCATGGCAGAAGACCGGATATATTCTATTTTGGTTTCCCCGGCTAGGTGAGAATGCTGGTATCTAGCTAGGAGGCATATTGGAACTAGATTTTTTTATTGTGTTTCTAGAGTAATACAGCATCTCTTCTTTGAAAATGGTCAGAATTATATTTCTGTTGCTGGTATTTCATGTCAAATCCTTGTAGACATCGCTTAATTCTGAGACTGAAATGGTAAATTTATTCCAAATTTAAAAAAAATTTAACATTAAAGCTTAATTAAATCCTGTAAGAATATGTTAATCTCTGTAACAGATGCTTTAAAAAACTGAACAAGAACTTTGTATGGAGCCTGCAAGGCACAGTATAAGAACAGGATTTTTTTAAAGTTTTATTTCTGCCTTGTTCGGTAGATATTTTTTTCAGAAAAAATGAAACTTGCAAACAGTTTCTATTGTATATATACACAACTTGAAGTATAATAAATTACTGGATTTTTACAAAAGTAGTTTAATTGACTGTCCTCAGTTTAAAAATTCTGCATTGTGAAGGATTTCCTGCTTTCAAGTGAAGAACGTGAACAAAACTTTCATGCTTGTATGTTCTAACGCATTGAAATGTCATTGGTTTCAGATTATTATCTTAAAATAGTTTCAGGTATTGAGTGTTTCACACTGATTGTTTGATTCCTGGAATAATCTTTTTCTCTTAAAAAACCCCCAAAACCCCCCCAAAACCCCCCATACAACTCAACACTAACAAACCAGAACAACTTTATGACCTTTTTGATCAGGGATTCATGCCTCTTTCCCACCAAGGCAGTACGAGAGCACTGCACTGGACTCTGAAGTTCTGAACTCTGCCAGTGCTAACAGAAAAGCTGTAGAGGAGATTTTAAAGCTTTTCAACTTATTTCTGTTGGGCTTCCCTGGTAGTTTGTGGACAGCTTTTATGAAGTCTGCCAACTTGCCCCTGCAGTAAGACTGCAATATGGCTGAGCATCATTGTGGTAAAACTGGTGGGTTTAAGCCAGAGATTGAACCCAGCTTATCAAAATGATTTGTGTGCTGTCCATTTTATGATGGAAGCCTTGGCATTTGACTGGGCGTGCATCCATCTCTGGAATTGTGGTCCTGTGTCCTAGTCCAGGATAGCGCATATGTGCTGTGAATTCTGTGGTCAGAGG
Organism: Psophia crepitans; assembly: GCA_013399095.1. NCBI lineage: Eukaryota > Metazoa > Chordata > Aves > Gruiformes > Psophiidae > Psophia > Psophia crepitans. The sequence goes on from VWZZ01003518.1 coordinate 277,119, forward strand.
CTGCTTGTGGTGGACACCGGGCTTTTATCAGTTGGTGTTCCTCACATGAGGGATCCACAGTTACAGCCTGACTTGCATGTGTGTGCCTGCCAAGTAAGTGTATTTATTATTCTGTTGAGGACTGTTGCCTCTTGCTCACATGAATAAAATGCAGCTCTGATGATGTGATGTGGAGGAGGTACAGCCTATGGCCCTTCAGTGACTCTTTGAGAAGCTCTATGTCCTGTCTTGGGCCAAAGGATTGAGGCCTGCTTACATCTTTAAGCCAACAGATCCTGTGTTGGCTTAAATACTTTGGATAAATGCTTTTGGGGTAATAGTTTTAGGCAAAGCTAAATAAGCAGAAATCTTGGAGGTTTATCTTCTGTTGGGAAGTTGAGTAGGCTGAGAAAATTGGAATACATTTCTGTATCTGATCTTGTGACAATGGAAAGGATTGGCTCATGCGTTATAAATAAGTGATTGATTCTGCTGAGGAAACCATGGACAGCATACCAGAGGGCCACTGTGCCTTACAGAATGATAGTTGTGCCAAAACCAGCACATAGTGGACAATAAAGTTAAAGCTAAAGGGATTTTCTTAGTGAGTAGCAAGCTGTGCGTTACTTTGTCAGACTGTGTTTCTTTTTTTTTGAGTTTTGGCAGAAGAGAACAGGTTTTTCTTGCCTTGAGAGCTCTGTTTTGGAACAGCTTGATATGTAGATGGCTTGCAGTCTGACTTATATCTCGCATGCTCCGTGTTGTTTTTTCCCCCTTCCAGATTATTTGGATAGACACAAATTGGGGAAGAACTGAACTTAATATTTCTTCTCCTGTTAGGAAATCAACAGCTGAGATAGTATGCAAGAAATGCATATGAGAGAGGAATTTCAGAAGAGAAAGTTGCATTATTTGTGCAATAGTTATATGAATGTATTTGGTGTGAGAATTTCAGATTCTGTTACTCAAAATTTAACGTGAGTAGATCGAAGGTATGAGGATTTCTAATGGCAGAGGAACCTGTAACTTTTGACTCCCACAGATTTTTATAGCACTGTCTTTTAGTTTTAAGCTAGTTAGCTGACTGTATTGTAGATAGCTAACTACAGTAGCATAATTCTCAGCGTAGACTTACTGCCATAATATCCAAGAATGCTTTTGACTCTTCTAAATGAGAAAAGTGAACTAGAATGCAAGTGCAGTTGGTGAATAGCTTCTAAAACTCAGAAGTTAAGTGCCCTGGTTATGAACTGCCTCAATCCTTTCTGATATGGATGGAAGATAAGCAGATTTCCTTGTTTCCCATCTGTCTGTTGGCTGTCACGTACAGGTAGGATATCTTTCAAATAATCTTAGGTTTAGCTGAGGTGAAGCAAGGCTAGAAGCAGTCACCCCCAAATTTTACTTTGTTAGTGAATTTTTTGAAGGTTTTTTTTCTTTAAGGTTTTTTGATAGAGGAATATAGTTTTAGGTGAAAGGAGGACTTTGTCTAGAGCACCTAAAGTCAAGATGTCACCAAGAATCTGCGTGTTAAATGTTAACTGTTAAAACCTATATAGATAGGAAAACTCCTTCGTGTGTTTATTGAAGGAAAGAACCTGTGGTGGATATTATGGGTCTGTATCTTTTTCTAGACTACAGTAAGTGTAACTTACAAGGATGGATGATTTAATCTTAGGCTAGTTAGCTGCATATATTGCAAATGGTGTAGTACAGTAGCAAAGACCTTAGGACAGATAACTTCTGGATTATTTGTCCAGCAACCCAGGTGGATTTTGCCACTTGTGGAGAGCTGTGTGCAATTATAGCAGTGACCTCAAAGGGCATGTATTCTGTGTCGGTACAGAAATTTGCTTCAGCCAGGAGAAGTATATGATCAGTGTACAACACTAAGTTTTGCACCTCTATGTCAGCTTTCAGGGAGTGTGTTTTTCCCTAATGATTTAGAATTAAGGAGGATCCATTCCCAAACTTCAGGTGATTGACTCATCGTGTGACCTTGGGCTAGTTACTCATCCACCTTGAGCTTCGGTTTTCCCAGTTGGAGTATTAAGTAAACAATGAGGAACTTGTTGAAAGCCAAATGTTGTGACTGAGTTGAGGATTCATTGCTTTATGTCGTTTTGCCTTTTTACAAAAAAGTAAATTTCCATTATTCTTTCAAGTCAGTATTTGAAAAACTTCACTCTAGATCTGCTGCTCAAGTTGTAGACCTGATGTTCAAGTCAAAGTTCCAGCCTCCTCTCCAAACGCAAACCTCGCCTCGTCTTACTAGGTCTTCTACTAATTGCAGTACTCTGCTGTTATTTCCATGAACCATCCAGAAGATCATAGTCTCCTGGAAAGCTGCAGTCTGTTCCTCAGATAAAAATAAGATTTTGCTGCTACCTATACAAGCATTAAACAGTGTTTTTTTTACTGAAGATCAGCTAACTGTAGACTGTTGTAAAAAAATTACAACAATTAACTGTGAACCAGTCCTTCTGTCCTTAAATCAAAGGATGCTGTTGCCCAGGCAAGTGCTATAAAATTCTGCTGATAATTTATGCTGGTTCTTTGTACAACCTCTTGCTTGAGTGCTGAGATCTTGAGGTTTCCCTGTTTGTTCTTGGATGAGACAGTTTTCCCCAAGGGTTAGTGGATTGCATTGTGGAGACTGTAATATGAAAATAAGCATACCTGTCTTGAGGTTTGTTTAATGAGCTGCTTTTCTGCCATCTGAGAGAACTGTTGTTCAGTGAACCACGCTTCAGCCAGGTGTCTTTTTGTGGGGATTCTCCTCGTGTTCTACTGAGATGTACAAAGGTATCTTGCACAGGTTGGGGAGCTGATGGGAGCTTTCCTTCTTGGAAGTGAACTGTTCTGAGCAGTGTATCTGCCCTGCAGGTTTGTCTGTCTTGGTGTAGCGATTCTGGCACAAGCAAAGCACATCTTTTTTACATCTCTGATGTGTGCGTGAAATCTGTTTTCAGATGTTTTTGAGGTCACTGGAGAGAACTTTATATTTGAAAGAATGCTACCAGGAAGGAGAAGTTGAACAAAGGATCTCAAAATTCTGGTTGTAAAACTGTTGCTATACCCTGTGGTTGCTTCTAGGTGGCACTGCAAGAAAAAGAATGTGTGCACTCACTAGCTATGTGACGCCAACTGTTGAGCTGGTTGGTGTTCTGGTGGTCATAGTGCGGAGAGGAGCAGCTGGCACTCTAGGAGAAAGGAGGGAAGGAATAAACTTACTGTGCTGTGATAGGATTGACTGAACTCTGAATTGCATTTTACAGAAGTGTGCAACGGTGGTTGCTTAGTGACAGACTGGCTTAGCTTTAGTGCCAAAAATGTGACTGTACAAAATTTATATATGTAATTCCTCTCTAAAAATTATAATCACAAGAGAAATGGTTCCCTCTTTCTTTAAATATTGAAATGTGAGACTGCCTTATAAAGTAGTCTTAGAGAACGATTGTACTATATGTACGTGGGCCAAATAAAATACAGATTTTTATTCTCGTCTAAAATGTGAATCTTCACATTCTTTAATGTATTTTTTCATTTTGAATAGGAAAAATCATATTATATTCCAGTTCAGTCATTTCTTAGCTTTTTGTTGTTGTCAAAGTAAATGGCAGCTTTTGGTTTTGTTTGAAGGAACAGGGTCTGTTTGATATAGTACATACTTTTGAAAGTTTACTGGAACAGATTATAGTAAGGAGGTCATCTCATGTGGTGACTTGTAAGACAAATCTTATCAAAGCAAAGATGTAACCTTTTTTCCCTACGATATTTTATCCAAAGCTAGATGATGTTCTGGTAGGAAATAAAAATCCTAATTTATGAAACATAAAACTAAATAACTAAAACCTTCCTTTTTTTCAGCAGCTCCATGAGACTGTGAAAAGAAAGCTTGATAGTGCTGCTTCCCCTCAGAACGGAGACCAGCAGAATGGCTATGGTGATGTATTTTCTGTGTCCAAGAAACTGCGTCGCGATGATGGTCTTGGTGGAGTTAGCGGTTCTTCCAATGGAATGCCCCCTGTGTCTCCACTCCACCATCTTGACAAGAAATCTGGCAGCGGGGATACCTTACAATTTAATGGAAAACATCCGATGGGGCTAGATGGTGTCAGCAAGAAGTGTCTTCCAGATTCCAGCCTGCAAATGAATGGAGGTGGTGATGCTGATGACTCATTTCCTCTGAGTTTGAACAAAGAGCTGAAGCAGGAGCCCGTAGATGATCTTCCATGTATGATTGCTGGGGCAGGGGGTTCTATATCTCAGAATAACTTGATGCCTGATCTTAATCTTAACGAGCAAGAATGGAAGGAACTTATTGAGGAGCTTAATAGATCAGTGCCTGATGAAGACATGAAGGATCTCTTTAATGAAGACTTTGAAGAGAAAAAAGATGCAGATTCTTCAAATTCAGCTGCACAGACTCCATTGCCACAAGATATTAACATAAAGACTGAGTTTTCCCCAGCACCCTTTGAACAGGAACAGATAGGATCTCCCCAGGTTAGATCCACTTCTTCAGGTCCAGCATTTATTGGTGCTGCTTCTGTACCTGTAAGTGCTGCTTCTCCGGCAGTTGGTAGTTCTCAGGCTATGTTTCAGCCTTCCAGCCAGTCAATGACTGAAAATCCTAATCAACCCATGATGCAGGCATCAAACCACTCTCAGAACGTCCAGAGGCCTCTCCCTAATGTGTTGTTACCTGGGAAGGGTGCAGGAAGTGCCAAAGAAATGTCTTCTGCTCATCAACTTCAGCAGATTGCTGCCAAGCAGAAGAGAGACCAGATGTTGCAGAACCAGCAACAAGCTTCACAAGTCCACCAAACGAATCAGATGTCAACATGGCAACAGTCTGGGCCTTCTCATAGTCCCCTGGCTGTCCCATATACAATGGAAAATCCCACCAGTCCATCAGTTTACCAGCCAGACTTCAACAATCAGAAACTCATGATGCCTAATATGGGAAATAAAAGCTCACCAAGAGCTGGAGGCAATTACCATGTGAACATTTTGGGCCATCAGCAAAGCAGCTTGAACCAGAACCCTGTGAATAGTCAAGGCTCTATGCTGGACTATGGGAACACCAAACCTCTTTCACATTACAAAGCGGAGTGTGAACAGGGGGTTACAGTACCTGGTCAGAACAAGACTCCCATGTTGGCGTACATACAACAGCGCCAGCAGGCACCGCTGTCTCATGTGGGCGATGACCAAAATGGAATGATCCTGTTGAAACCCAAGTCTGGAAATATTGCCTACCGATTGCCGCACAGTCAGGTGAATGTTCTGGGGTTTGTTACCTTTGTTTAGTAGCAGATTTAAGCTTTTGCAAGAGGGTGTTGGATAGGTAAGACTAAAGTACAGATTACTTGGTATTGTTTCAAAACAGTTGCTGCATGGTTTTAAAAAAGAAAATGGCAATAGGCAGTAAGCTGAGACAAGAATCAAGAACTCTCTCTTCTGCTGGGGACAGTTTTTAATTCTCAGTTCCAGGTCATGTGGTAACGTGTGATTTCCAGCTTAATATACTTTGTGGGCAAGAAATTATGTCACGCTTCATAGAAGCTTCTACTTACAAAGATAAATAGATGCTTTGTAAACTTTTACCTAAAATAACTCGTATAAAACTGTAGTGTTAAACAGTGTTCTCAAAGAAGCTTTGATTCCTTTACCTTGTTTTTAGTCCCTACTCGTGTCAGAGTTGGCTTGCTATAAAAAGGCATACCTTTGGTTGCTGCTTTTTTTGAAGAGGCTGAAGTAGGGGCTGCATTCCTGATCTCTTGGGTGTTCTTAGGGCTTTTCAAATCTAAGAATTTATCATTGGTTAGGTCTCTGGGGATTGGGGAAGCATGGGATAGGAGAGAAATATATTTTTAAGAGTTAATAATAGTAGTATTTGTCTGCTTGAAGCAATATGCTTCAGGTTTTTCTCTAAAGGAAAATTCCAGGTGATAGTGCTTTGCCTTACATGTAACTGATACTACAGGTATGCTGCAGTATAACATTTATGTAGTGGATGGAGGTATAGACTTGTTGGGATTCTGTAACATGTGCCTGCAATGCACATGCTAGAGGGCTTGTTGAGAAAAAAGGTCTTTGTTATAAGGATTAAAGTTCCTCTAGCAAAAGCTGTTGGAGATCCAACTCTAGTCATATGTTCCCTCAACAACAATGACAACAAAAAAAAAACCTGTGAAAAAGATCTGATTAGTCTGTGATAAAGACCACACCGATGTACAAATAAAAACCTGAGGTCAATGTGTGTTTCATAAGGCACAAAAAAATCAATCTCTCTAAAAGTTAGCAGAATCACAGAATTGTAGGGTCGTAGAATCATTGACGTTGGAAGAGGCCTCAAGAATCGTCTAGTCCAACCGTCAGGAAGTAACAAGCTAACAACGTTTTGATGGAAGAAGGGGAAGGGTAGAGATCATTGTGTATGTCTCATCTCCCCCTCACTGGAAAAGATGAGGGTGACCTTGCATCTACACTGCCACGCTTGCACTGAATTAACAGAAATACTGATGAACACTTCCGGAGAATCTCTCAAAAGCTTGCGTATAGAACAACTTAGCACAGCATTACTTTTATTTGGCTGATGATTTCTTATGAAGCCGCAAAGAGCAAGAACCAACAGCTGAACACATAAACTTAAAAGTAGTATCCATTTGCATAATTAAAGATGAGGCTGAACTGTACTTAAAAATTTTCAAATTTCAAATGGATGTGCTGGTACAAAGAGGACAGTATTAGATCATGAATGATAAGCAAAAATAACATGGAATGATTATCCCCAGTTCCAATCTCCAAAGAAAGCAGACTTATGAAAAATTAATACTAAAATGCCTATCTGTATTTCTCTGTGGAATATGGTGATGGTTGGATTGCTGGAAAAAATGCTCTAAGACTCATTTTGATTAGTGATAGCCTTCTTCCCCTCCACCTGCAAATAATAAATACTCTGATACTAAAAAAAAAACAACTTTAGGAGTAGAGGCATAAACCCTTGCTGAATTAAACATTGACAGAAGAGGGAGGATTTAAGTAAATGGTTTGTATAATGAAAATTGAAAAACATAGTGTTTGAAAATCTGCTCCCAAAGTTAACTGCAGCTGATGTGTTTGAAGTGCTGTTTGTGACTGGTCCCATTCCTCTGGCTGAGCAGAAGCACACAGGGCTATACTCACCTCTTTGAGCTGGACTTTGGGACTGAAGTAAAAGTCTCTATTCCCAAATCCTGTGGAGCTTCGCACCTTAACACTGAACTCTCACTTCTATGTCTGGCACTTTATAGATGGGTTTTTTACTGTCTTTAATTAGCTGAACTGGAAACTGTATCACAGTTTGCCTTTTCTGTTAAATGCTTCAAATGAAGAAGTTATTGCATAAAGATGACTAAATATAAGGAACTGATCTTATTTTTCTTAAGTACTAAATGCACAAGTAAGCAATAATTGACGATTTCTGCTTTTCAGAGATGTGTTATGATTCCCCTCCCTGTGTAGATTTTGTTTTATAAAGTCTCTCTCCTTCATCCTATAAAATGATAAAAATAGTACAAATTGTGATCATCGCTATGAAAGTGCCTTTCCTCATTTGTGTAGCTACATACAGTTTCTAAATTCCAGAGGGCTAACCGCTTTCTGTTTTTCTGTATTCTGCAGGATCAAAACCCTTCTCCTAACGTTCCTCGCGTTCCTGTTTCTGTCCCGGGCCCTGGCGTGGGTGCCCAGGCTCCCAACGTCTCCATGGCAGGTAACCACAGCAACCCACCTTATCTCAGCAATCAGCAGCAAGCAGCAGTGATGAAGCAACACCAAATGCTGATGGACCAGCAGAAGCAGAGGGAGCAGCAACAAAAGCACTTGCTTATGGAGCAACAGAAGCAGCAGTTCCTCTTGGAGCAGAGGCAGCAACATCTTCTGGCTGAGCAGGTGAGAGGGACCAGTGGTCTCTTTTTCTCTGCACTGATTTGCTTTGGACTGAAACAGCATTTGAGATCTTGTTGAATAGTTATCACATTCTAAAATAAGGAACATAAGTTGCAAGGTGCTTTAGTATATAATTGCTGGTTTATGTTTCTATAAAAGCAACCCAAACACATGGCACTTGAGTGCCAGAGCTTATTTTTTCTATTGTTACAAGGCACTGAAAAGAATAAAACAAGTAGAATTGAGTAGTGTGAAAATGCAAGACAATACAATCCCTACATGAGGAGAAGGTATCATACTGGTGATGGTGTAATTCTTTGTGAAAGAAGAAAGGCAAATAAAATCAGAGCAAAGATAAAATGTGTTTGATGTGTTTTGTAGAGCTTTAAAAACGGAAGTAATGAGCAAGAGACTGTAAGCTCATTGTGCCTTCTGCCTTTCTTCCCTGTGAGATCCACAGCAGCTCATATTTCAAAATTTAAAACATCTTTCACTTGTTTATTTAGCGAAGATAGTTAGACCTCTTTATCCAACGTGCATCTTATCCTGCCAAAGGAATTTAACTCTGCTGTCCATTAGACTGCAGAAACTGCTTCAACCTCTCTTAAGAAAATGGGCTCCTTGTGTGTATTTTTCTAAGCTTTAAAAGTTCTGCAAGTCCTTCAGCTGGGAATCAGCCCAAAGGGCCTTATTCCCGTCATCAGTGCTTTTTTGCATTTTTAAAAGTCCTCGCAGGCATGTTCCAGGCACTGGCACTGCACATACGGAGAAATTATCAGTATCTGGTGTGGAGGAAGGGGAAGATGAATTTTCAGAGGAGGTTCATGAGACCCAGGGAGAATCTGGTATTCAGATCTTCTGGAAAATGTAATGATCTGTACTGCTGAAAAGTTTTGTCTTTGAAGTTGATGGGAAGAGGGGGAGGAAAGAGCCATGGAAAGTGTTGTCTTTGAGGATGTTGGGAGGGAGGAAGAGCAAGTGATTTAGTAGCGGGGGGGGAAGTGAACTGCATCTTTCCCTGAGAATTAGGAAAAAAAATTTAAATGCTCTGAAGTCCTTCAACTAGTAGCAGTTGGGAATGTGTAATTTCTTTACTTTTCAGCATTGTTAAAAGGTGATAATTCTCAATGTTCTCATCTTTAAAGTTGGCAGTTGTTATCCTGATGGATGGATTTTCACTGTAATAGTAGTTTGGAAAATAGAGATGCTGAGAGAAGGTCAGGTAATGATTGTGTTTGTGGGACACACCTTAACTTACATTGCAGCAACTCTCCATCAGAACCTGTATTGAAGAAAGGAGGAAACTATTTGTAGAGTCTCCTCTGAACTGAAAATATGTGAAATCTTGGTTGGGGAGCCCATTTTGAGGGGAAATGGGTACTAGAATCTGCAGTATTGCTGAGCTATGGCTGGCCAATATCTAGCAAATGGGTTTTTGTTTGCTTAGAGGCTTCTGTTAAAATTCAGCACTAGGCTGAGGTGACAGAAAAGCCCCTTTGGTTCTTGATCCAGTGTAGAGAAAACGTAAGAATGTGGTTGACAGTGTTTTAAAGAAAATTGTATGAATTGGATGTAGTTCTACAGAAAGATTTCTGAACTACTTGATCTCTATTTTGCAGGAGAATTATAGTTTCAGATAGCTTCAGTGCCATTCTCTGCTATTCTAAATGTTTTGTTTCTTTGTGTTTGGTATTTTACATCTCTCTTTTTTCCTGTTTTTGTGGGTTTTGTTGGGGTTTTTTGTTGGTTTTGTTTTCTCTGAGCCAGATTCTGCAACTCTTGTGTTCTGTCAGAATGATGGTGTCTCCCCTTGGCTTCTGTGGTCAGCCTCTTCAAGTTTGACTGGTCCTGCAAGTAGCAGGTCCTTTCTGTCAAGCAGCCTGCCCTCTTCATTCCTCTGCATGTCTCAACAGCTTCTTAGTTGCAGATCTTTCAAAAGGATGGTAGTAATGTCTACCTGCCTGTTTGTTACACTGCACTAGGCCACCTTTAAAGGGTTATTGCTTGTGTCCCTGATGCTCTTGGAAGGGAACTTCTGTCCCCTTCTGTGCTGTGGGTAACTTGTCAGGTAAGTAGGTAGTTGTCGTGCATTGTATCACTACTTAGTTATCTCAGAATTTCAGTCTGGTTGAAGATATCTGTGGAAGAAGAACCAGAAATGCTATGCCTGTTGTTTCATATTGTAAAAGCAAGCTGTTGGCTGTTACGCTGTCAAGATCTCGGAGTGTACTATTAGTCCATGTACGTACCCTCTCGACATTCCCCTCAAGGCTTTAGATTTCATTTTCCCTGAAAGTTTCCTAATAGAAAATTTGCTTATTTGCTTGTTTTCTTTTCCAGTGTTTTTATCCTAGAGTAGGTAGGCTTTTAAAGAGACTTATTTTGAGTTATTATTAGGGTTTGTTTCAATAGATTGGTGCAATGTTAAGGAAACGGTTTTAAACAAATCCTGTGTAGCTTCTGTTATAAACTTAGTTCTGCACATACATATAACTTGTGGTATATAAGAATTTGGGTTTGTGTATACTTCTTTCATTTTTTAAAACAAGGGCTAGAAAATATTTATATGGTCAGTTTTTACTTTTCTGTGTAACATTGTTGATATTTATGACTTGTACTTTTCATTTCTAAAGAGAGGCCTAAGATTGATCTAGGGGTAAAGAGCAAAAAGTGTGTGTGAATTTTTTTTATACACACTGGCTTTTGCTCTCTTTGTACCTGTTAGTGTCTTTAGAGTATTGCTGAAAATGCCTGTTGGTTATGTTACTGATTGAAAGACCAACATATTGGACTGTCAATGTTCTAAAGTCTTCAGACATGCATTGCAGTAACTCCTGTAATGTACGCTGTTGTCTCTGAGTTCCTAGCCCTGTCACTTAGCAGATTAAACTGATTGTATTTGAACCTTGAGAGCAAAGGTCTGAATTGACTTTAAGGCTACAGAAGCCCCTTTGATTACCAGCTCTGCATAAAAGTATGCGGATAGCTTGTTTTTATCCAAGATAGTCACCCTTGGAAAAAACTTGACTTATTTTCTAATTGTCTTGTATTGGACCTTTCCTAGGAGAAACAGCGGCAGCAACAAGAGCAGCAGCTGCAGCGGCATCTGACTCGACCACCTCCCCAATATCAGGATCAGCCGCAGAATCCGTACCAGCAACAGGTTGGACAGTTCACAGGTAAGTAAAATGGCAGTTGAAGTAATGGCAGAAAAATAGCAGGTGTGTAAAAAAAAAAAAAAACCCCAAACAAAAAAACAACCCCACAACAAAACCACATGGTGTCTTCAAATTTCCTGGATTGGGTAGCCTTTAATTAATTTATTACAACATCTTCCCACGTCACTGTGCCTTCAAGCTTTTGAATCTATACTCTGATTCAGTTGCAAATTAATAGCTTCCCCTGTCCCACATATCTGGGACAACTTCAGCTTCTGATTCTTAATATTGCTTTGGAAATGGGTAAAATTCTTAAGTACCTTCATTGTTCTGAAGGCCTTTTTATACTACCATATCCCTTTACAGGTTGTGAATTCTCCTTAACTTTCATATATTAGGATTCAGGGGTTTTTTTCTTGAAGCCTAACGTCACTACTGTTTGTATCTATCACAAGCCCTCATTAAAGAAAAATAAATGATGTATTATTTCTCTCATCTACTAGGATGAGTTTAAAATTCTCCAATATTCTTATCCCTGGTGCTTTTAGAAAGGAATGCAATTTGAATTTTCTTCATTATATGTTAGCGTCTCACATGGGTAGGACAGACAGCTTGGTATGTCTGCAGTGTGTTAAGACTGATAAATAAAAGATGTTCTTACCCTTAAGGTGGAATAGCTTCATGAATGTGGAAGCACTAGAGAACAGTAAAAACTCATTTCCTTACCTGAAAAATCCTTACTTAACGGGGCATCAAGAAGCCACTTGTCTTTTTTCATAAACCTAGAGTACAAAAGTGTTTATCCCCTTTGTTTTGTTTCCTTACTCTCTATGTTCCCACAGAAATAAGTACTGAGGGAAAAGATGCAAATAGAAATGTGATACCTTCTTTCTGACAGTGTTGGTGACTATGCAGTGTCTAGTAGAGCTATGATGGGGTTTTGTTACTTAACTGAAAAAAAACTTGATACCAATACAAAAGGATTGTGTGCTAACACGGTGATCAGTAGCATCCTCCAAATATTGCACGAAACATTTTTTCTCCTGCCACTTTTCTACAGAAATACAGCAGTACACCTGTAGGAGTGTGTTTTGCTGTCGTGAGCGTCAGTATTACTAAAACTACTTTTTTCGTGTTATGATGATTATAACTATTTTTTGCGTCTTGAATCCTGATAGGTGTGCTACATCTTCACTGTAGTGTTCTGGTAAAACTCTTCCCCCACCCTTCCACTCCCTGTAACATTGGTGTTTTCATAGTGTGCTTTGTTGATAATTAATTCAATATAATTTGAATTATATTTAAATATATTTGAATAAAAGTTGAATTAATAATAATGTAGAGCCAATATTCCTCAGCTATCTTAAAATATGAAAAAATTATGCAGCTTTTTGGTTTGAAAGTAGAAAAAAATACTAGTGTAGGTAGGTTTCCTGTGGTCAACTGTAAGAGGTGGGGGGGGGTATATGCGTTACACTTCACAGTGCTTTTCTATTCCTTTTTTTTTTCTCTTGCTTTAGGCAGGGGCATGTTTCTTCTACAGGAAGAAACTTTTTTACTCAGAATTTACAAGAACAAAGGACTTTTTTTGCTTGCTGAGAAGACAGTTTTGTAAATCATCTTGCTTTGATTATCAGCATTGCACATTAACATAGCGAATATTTCATTGTGGAAACCCAAAAGATACTTGACCAAAAAAATTCTGAAAGTTATATAAAAATAGAAGAAATTTCTGGAATTGGGAATAACTGACCATGTGTGTGCAGTAAGCAATGTGTTTTAACAGCCTAGCAAATTGTGCATGTACTTCAAAGTATGTGTGCATACCTTTGCTCTCAAAGAAATACCAGAGTCCTGCCTTTAAAGTGTGGTGGTTTGTTTTTTTTTCAAAATTGGTGATGCTGAACTCTTAGAAGTGGCACTCAGATTTTTTTAGGACATTGACATATCTGGTTGAGATCAAGGGGGAGGTGCTAACTGGAGCAACAATTGACACTCTTTAATTAAGAGTACTGCTGCTGTGTGTTGGTTGCATAGATTGGTTTATCCAAAGGCAGCTGTTCTGGATTATAGTGTCTACAAGCCTAGCTTGGCTCTGATGGAACCAAGGTATTTAATGTGCAAAATATTTCTTTGTATTTCAGGGTCATCTTCAGCTATGCCTGGGGTCAGTAATTTAGGACAGTCCAGCTCCAGTAGTCCACGGATGTTCCCTCAGACCCAGAACATGATTCAGATGGGACCAGGACACAGTTCTGTTCCTGCACTCCAGTCGGGCTCCAGTCAGCAGGATCGGGGGGTGACTCAGTATACCAATATGCAAAACATTCAGCGAGGGGGATTATACAACTTGGCATCTGGCATGACCCAGATGGTTCCCCAGCACGCAACTCAAAGTGCCAATGGACAGCCACCGATGCAGAGACAAGGCAGCTTGGGCCAGGGTGCTGCCGTTCCTGCTGGGTATGGGCAGAACACCTTAGCAAACTCAAGTATTTCTCAGCAGCACAATAAAGGTGCACTGAATCCAAGCTTATCGAAGCCACAGATGGCAAGAGTACCAGCTGCTATGGGGGCTCAAAATCCATCTTGGCAGCACCAAGGTATCCCTAATATTAACAACCAGACACAAGCAAACAGTGGCTTAGGAGCGTTTACTGCCAGCTCCTCTTTCCACATGCAGCAAACTCATCTAAAGATGGCCAACCAACAGTTTGCCCAAGGAATGCCTCAGGTAAGCCTAAGCACGAGCAGACCGATGACCTCTATGAACGCTGCAGTCTCTGGGCAGATGTTGTCATCATCTTTAGGCGCACAGCAGCGGACAAACCCACCTACGCAACAGCAGGTACCCTCGCAGCAAGTCTTGCCTGGCATGAACCAGACTGTTCCAGATCTGAATGCTTTCAACCAGAATCCAAATCAGCAAATGCCCAACAGAGCTAATCTGCACTGTAGTCAAGGGTACCCTGTGAGGACAACCAGTCAAGAGCTGCCTTTTGCCTACAGCGGCCAGTCGGGCAATAATGGACTTCAGAACTTAACTGGTGACACAGATCTGATAGACTCTTTGCTGAAAAACAGGACTTCAGAGGAGTGGATGAATGATTTGGATGAGTTATTAGGAACTCATTAAAGTGGGGGTTGGGGCTCTACTTTTTTAATTGTTTCCTGAAATATAAACAACACTTGGACCAAAAAAACCTGTGGCATTGAGGCGACTTGCAGGCATTAGAGGTAAATGGTTGGGAAAGGGACTGGAGCTGCTTCTCAGTGAGTGTTGATACGTGGTGATGGCGCACCAGGCAGGTCTGCAGGAACAGTGTGCTTTACCTTGGTGTCTCTAAGGAGTCGCACACTTGAACAGGTCAAAAAAGAGTTGTGCGCATCCTAGCCAGCCTTTCAGAAATCTCACTTGCAGTGTTCTAAAATTGAGTTTTTAATTATTTAAAAAAAACCCAAAATTCCACAGAAATAGTGCAGAAAGAAAGCAAATAGTTGCACAAATTGTGTTTAGGGCTTATTCTCCTGCAGCTATTACTCGCAATCATTATTTGTTCATAGCTTGACATGCCATTATAGTACTGTCCATCAAACTTCCGACTTTTTATTTGAGAAGAGGCTGTATGCACCTGAGTACGCTTGCAAACTGTTTTGAATTGTTTCTTTTCCCCATTGCTGAAGCCTGTGCCTGTATTCTCAATAAGCAAGTGATATTTCACAGTAAATATTTCTAGATGCTGGTGATAGATGAAAGAAAGTATTAAAACCTGGCCAGTTAGTCTAGGTAGTCGTCTTAATAGATGGTAGTCTTTTAAGCTGCAGTTTGCACTCTGTTGTAGAGAGGCACAGTTCTTGGCTTATACCTTGCTGTGTTTAAAGGGGGAATTTCTTATGGGAGAACTTTTAAACTATAGTAGGTTTAACATGAATTGTAAAGCCATTTACTTTGCACCTGTTTCTTCATAACTTATTTCCAAAGGTAGTTGTATTTAAATGAAGGCTTTGCTTCATGACAGCTCATCTGGTTCTCTTTGTTGTAAAAAGTAAAGTTAACTTTGGAGATCAGTTCACTCCCCAAAGTTAGCGGTGATAAAATGAGCACAAGACTTTGTCACTTCAGGATAAAAAGGAGGAAAAAAGAATTTGGCTGAGAGGTGAGAAGTCCATATCAGCAATAATAGCACAGGCAGCCTGGGAGAATACTTGTATCAGGGTTGCTCCAATATGGAAGTCTCCCCCTTTAAATACTTTTTTTTTTTAATACTGGGTTACAAGTTTGATAATCTTTCTATAGACTGGTGGATTTACTTATTTATCCCTTGAAGCAGATGCTGGTTCTTCAGCTCAGCCCAGGGAGACCTCTTATCCATATGTTGGGGTCAGTCCCAGAAAGGACGAACACCATAATGGGAACAGTCAGTGTTCCAAAGTCCTTACTTTCTACCAAAAAAAATCCCCTGTCCACCAACAAACCACCTTGCCTTAACCTTTATTTTAAAATGAAAATAAAGTTGAAAGCTTTTGTTTTAAATGCACAAATACCTCTTCCCTTTTAAATCCACGTTTTTGGAAGACTCCTTTAAACTTTCTAACCAAACCCGGCATTGTAATTTAAAAACAATTTCCTTCAACACAGACTGGCTTCTTCAGGAGTTTTCTGCACTGCAGAGATGTGTGAGAGAGGGTTTTTTCCAGAGTGGGTAAAGGGAAGTGAAGGATAACATTGATTTCAAAGAAGGAAAATATTTTACTGTATCTGCAGCTCCTTTATGAGACAATTTGCACTTTTAAAAACTGCTTTTTAACACTAATACTTTAACCCTTTCCAAATATGCATGGAACATGGTTTGTCCAGCACACTTACCTAGTGTGGATGAATTACGCTCTGTCGAACAGGTTTGATATAGTATCATGTTGAACTGTTGGTGAAAGATGTGCATTGATCAGTGGATCCCACCGTTGAATAGTGGATAAAAATTCACTGAAGCAGACTTAATCCCTCGTAGAGCTTTTGAAAAGATAACATAAAGATTGTCTTTGAATGGAAAGACAAAGGTGTTAGTGACTTTGGTGGTTGACACTTCTGATATTTTCTAGGATAAGTAGTCGAGATGCAAATAACTGATGCTAACTTTTCTTATACTCGCAATCGAAGAAAAGAGCTAGTGAGTTTGGTTTTACTGTTAAGTTAAACCAAAAACTGGTCCAAGGTAAGTGTCATTAGAAGAGTATAGATATAAACTAGCAGTGGCAGAGGAAGGAGTGTTTGCTGTATTTTTATTTTTATGGGTTAACTTTGCACCAGTGTGCCTTCCCTTCCTGTTGGGGGTGCTTGGGACCTCATGTTTTCAAGTGACATCCTTCAGTGTCACTAGTTTTTTCTCCCCCTTACAAACACTTGAGAGAAATAACAGGGTAGTAGGATTCAGCTTTTCTTTCTTCCCTGTTTAGGCTGTGGTGAAATCTGCTACGTTTTTCCAGTAGATTTTGCACACAGACTTTGTTCAGAATAAGTCAAAATACAATCCATCCAGTTGCGATTTCTTAATCGGAGAAGAGAACGTCTGCTGTTTGCATTATTACTACCAAAAAGGCAATCCAGCTAAATGTCCAGGAAAATGCAGATGTACTCTTTCCTCCACTGTTTCTGGAAGCGAAGGTGGATATTGCCCTGCTTGACCAGAGGGCTCGTTCAGGAAGGTATCTAGATTTGATGACGGCCTTTTCATGGTACTGTTGAACTAAAATTAGGTGTGATTCTAGGCAAACTGGCTTATAATGCCCATTGGTCTTCGTATGTGAACAGGATCCAAACAGCATTTAACCTGGTAGGAAAAAAACCAGCCTTCGCTTCTGGTTTTGGTCCCTGTCCACATAATGTGATCAGACCGTTGAAAATTTGGTGTCACTGTAACAAAGTTGAAACAGCTCAATGAAAATATGGTTTAGATGTACATAGGTGCATGGGTAGGGCTGGGCTTTGCCTTTATGCCCTTTAATGTGTAGCTGTCTATATATGCACTTGGGCTTTCCATTTGCTGCAGCTTGAGAGCAATAAAATGTATCTCCCCTGAACTGTACCTAGCCAGCCGCCCATGGCTTTATTTATAAACTGCGGCTTTGGTTGGGTAGAAAAGGTGAGAGCGTCACTGTGCAACATCCACTGCCTTCCAAAAACCACGATTCAATTGAAAAGGGTGCTCAAAATTTTGTTATACACATTTCCTTTGTGTAAATAAATGTTTACAATTTTATATTAAAGATTTGAATAAGAGTTAGATCTTCTGACTGTATATTTTTTACTTTTTATAGATTTTAAAACTATAATTCTTTATATATGTGTTTGGGGGGTATTATGGTAAGTTTTATGCTTGTAAATGGAGAACAGTTGAATTTGATGCTAACCTTTATGAATTTTTGTCATTGAAATGTATAAAGAGTCCATTAATCCCCTTATTCTTTTACTACAATTACTGGTGCACACCAAAAAGAAATCCTTCACTTCTGTTTTATCATTATAAAATAAATATTTTGCTAGTGTATTAAACATACATGGTGTGACTTTATACATTTGCGTGAGCTGAGCAGAGTGTTCAGTGTTGCTGTTCCTAGTGAGATGGTTCCCTTCACCCCAGCACACGATTTTGGCCAGCCTGTTACTAAGGCTCAAATTCTTCTGCTGTGTCTTACTAATTCTTCTGGTTTCAGAAAGTCCATTGAAACAGGCCAGAACTGCGTGAAGAGGCACCTACACCTGTGGTGGTTAGGAGAGAGGTAAAGCCGTGCTCTGTGGCTCCGTCCGTGCCCAACAGAGCCCAGCAGTGTGTGTTTGGTGTTAATCCGTTCTTGTTAACGAGTTGTTATTTGACGAATTACTCTGAATCGGAGGTTCCAAAGCAGTTCTCTTAGTGAATCATACCACTTGCAGCAGACTCAGGAATTCAGATATTTATGTAGGATTTCCTGTTTGTCAACCGTGCCTTTTAACTGATGATATCTAGCCTTCAGTTCTAAACTAACATCTCAAATCTCCTCACCCGCAGATTTAGCAGTAGTGATAAGAATTTGTAAAGTGTGACACATGCATTTCTTGCTAAGGCTGTATTCATCTTATGTGTTACTGTAATTTCAAGCGTCCCCCTTTGTAGTAATTTTACTCAGCTTCAGATATTGAAAGAGCGTTCTCTAAGAATTGAAGTTGGTGTCTCACTAGCTGTTGTGTTGAAGGCCCCAGCTCGGAGCCTGCAGATTTCCTCCCATCCTGACTAACCCGAGCGTATTTCAAGTATGTTCCTACTCTACAAGTCTTGAGTTGTGTTTTTGGGGAGGAGGGAACCCATAACTTCAGAGTCCTGTGAAGAGCCAAATGTAGTAATGAGTAACAATACTGGGATGAGCTGCTTGTAGCCTGTGGGGACCTGTGAAGCTGCTTTTTAGTTAACTTTGGCTTTATTGTCCCCTTTGAAGTGCTGCATTGTATTTAATGTTAGTAAACCAGAAACTTCCCAAACTGTCTCTTGTTGAAGGGACATGCACATTTTCCCAAAGATTTTTAGGCATGAGTGGCAGCTTGTGGCCAACCTCTGCTCACAAACTGATTATTTTTATTTTTCTTTTTTTGTGATGTTAGTGTTTTTTCCAAGGCTAATGTAAATCTGTAAGGGAAGTGTTTTCTGAGTGGTGTAAGCAGAAGTAGACTCGTAGTGACATTTCCCCCTCTGACTTTTATGTTAGACGCTTCAGATGAAATCTTGGGTCACCGCTAGATTCTCTGAAGGTTGGTTGTTTTATTTCTAGTTCAGTCTGGGTCTGGTAGCAGCTTGGAGGGTCTCAAGTCGCATCCTCTGGGTGTTTTGCAGAGAAAGGGAGTGGGTTTGCTGTTCTACATGAGTGTGTGTTTTCTTTTAAAATGTACGATTGTCTATTTGAATTCATTAACTTCAGTTTTCAACTTGATGAGCTGTCGCAGTGGGATTTTGAGGCAATGAAGAGCTAAATCAGAAGAACAAACTTGCTGCTTGTGCTCAGGAGAAACTCTAGGTCTGGGCACTTCTTGGTGGTGGTGTGCCCAAATTCTGTGCTGAGGCTTTGTGTGTGACTCCACAGAGAAGTGCCATGGCTCAACCATATCCTGACCCCTCTCTTCCTCAAAATTAAGGGAGAACCTTAGTTGATAATGAATTATACCTTTTTTTTTTCCCCCTGCTTTTTGTTTTTAAAATCTTTAAAGTCAAAATCCATGCCTGGTGTTTGGGAGCAACTTTATAATTTTTTTAAACGGATGCATGTGTTGTTTTCATGGACTGGGGAGAGAAGTTATTCAGGGCTAAAATAGAGTTGGTTTTCAAACTTTAAATTTTGGAGTTAGAATTCTGATGTCAGTGTAAAGTTTCTGAGGGTCTGCGTGTTTCTACATCCTATGCTGCCCTCCTTCCGGAGCAGAGAACTTTGAATTTGTACGTTAGCCGGAAGAAGGTTGGTACTGCAGAATTTAACAAACTGAGAAAACTACAAAAAGTGACGGAGCGCTGGAAAAGGACAGTACGCTGGTAAACTTAGTGTTAATTAATAGGAAAAAAATATCTGAATGCTCTTTAAAAATTCAGAATCCAGTAACAGAATTACGTTATTCCAGCTGAAGCCTAGAAAAATCTTTCACGTGATCAACTCCACTACTTGGAATAAGAGCAGGAGGTCAAGTCATTGATTTGTCAATGCTCGTTCATAATTTTTACAACCTTGCACATAATTTAGATGCTTCAGAGCTGATAGAAACTGGCAATAAAAGGGCTGGGAAAATTCCTATCATCTTTCAGTTGCCAGCAATACATAATACAGGCAGAGGAGAAAAAACTGTGAATGGAATTGCAAGGATTTCACAGGCTATGCCTGCAAAACTTCTGCTGTTACGTAGTTCAGCAAAAGGCATTTGTCTGGAACGGCCGTTTTCTGATGGCTTGGCTGCTTTGGAAAATGGTGTGGGGTGGGGAGAGTTAATGTGTGGTGGAGGAAACACGTGTTGCTGCAGAGTGGTAAGAAGGCTCTGGTGAGGAGCATGCAGTAGTGGGAGAGGGCTGGAGGGCAGCTGTACTTGTTGCACCGGGCTGGGGTTTGGTCTCCAGCCAGCAACATGAGAAATCAGATAGACCTGCTGGCCGCTGTCACCGTTTTGGGAGTCCTGGAGCAAGGTAAATGTCCTTTATGTAATGCTAGGTAGCATTTAGCTAATTACATCGAACTTTATGGAACTTGCTTCCTGAATTTTGCTTGGAGTCTCCATGGAAGGAAAGTTGCTGTTTTCCAGCATGGTAAAATATTTAGCTGTTCACAGAGGAAATGTCATGTCTGAGGAGGCTCATTATTTAACGGGGACTAAAACGATGCGCAAACCTCAAAGCCAGCATCCTAGAAGGAAATGAAATGTAAGTTTTACTTTGAAACAAAACCATTTCAGCAATCACATGTCTTTTAAAACATTTTCTGTGATTGAATTTTAGCAGGTAATTTGTAACTTGGAGCGGCTGGAGGCTGCCAGAGTAAAGGTGGGTTAATAAACAGGCTGAGGAAGAGGTCAGTCTGCAGACATACGTTGTGTGTATATGGGAGAGCATCCCGGACGTAGATCTGTCTCCTGTGACCAATATTGCGTGTGCAATTCCTATAGCTTTGCGCGGGGGAGATGACAAGATGAGTTGACCGCACACTAATTTGGAAACTAATGCAAGTCCTTTTGGTCAGAAATAGGCACACACATCTTCAGAGAAACTCGGCAACTTCTCGTAGTTTCGATAGATGTGTTTGGTTTAGACGGTTCAGGAAGCGGCAGTGTCGCCGAGCTGTCTGCCTCTTGTGTTTCACTCTGCGTCCCTGGGCTTCAGGAGGGTCGTGGACGGCGACGTTCCCCCTGCCCGGGGTGGGGACAGCCCCCATTTTATTAAAATCTTCACATTTCTGTAAAGAAAGGTTTGTTTGTGGGGTTTTTTTGTTGTCGGTTGGTTGTTTTGGTTTGGTTTTTTTCTTACTGAATTAATTCACTGTAAAGCTATCGCAGCTCTGCTTACAGATGGATGTGACTCCCTGAGCAGCTTGATGTATTTTTAGCCATCAGTTGATAAATCCCTTAATATAAGCATTATTTAAGCCACAAATGTGCTGATTGAAGAAGAGAGTTCAAGATTTCTGAATTATCAGTAATTTCCCCTGAAACAATTTACACAGAACTATCTGCAACTACCAATGGAAGATACTTTTATCTTATTAATTTTTATTTTTTTTGTTACTAAACTAAGTGGGGACAGAGGGAATGTTAGCGTGCAAAGAGAAGACACGAAGAAAACTTGAAATTGGGTTATGGAAACGTTGCTAAGCCCTTTCATTGGGAAACCCTCAGCAGCAAATTCTTAAATAGCTGTTCTGTCTCAAATATTTTTTTAATGAGAACAAGTATTTAGGTTTTTTTGCAGCCTTAGGTATTGTCATGTTACACAAGCCCTGTGTAGGTGTGAAGCCAGCAGGTAAATACCAAGCGTTGGCACCCGCTTATCTACATTAATGGGACAAAGTAGCTTCGCTTCGTTTTGTGGTCTCTGCATGGAAAGGCAAGGAGCAATTCTAAAACGCTACATGTTTCCTTTCTACTGATAGGAAATGTGTGTGCTAATGTCCCCTTGATCCAGAGCTGTGCAGTTGCTTTTCTTGTGTGTTTCGAAAGGATGTTCTGTAGGTGAGTTACAGATCTGAGATTCGTTGTGAGGGCCGAGCACTGAAACACGGACGTGCCCTGTACGTACAAATACTCTTCTATCGCATCCTGATGTAGGAGTCGTAATTTAATGGCTGAGCTTAGTACAGTGTTGGTTGATTTTTATTTTCCTCTGGGAGCCCACAGTTTCCGCATTCTTTCAAGTAACCTTTCCCCTTTCAAATTCAGTTGTGCTCAGCTTAGCAAAGCTCAGAGCTCAGCGCTCTGAGGATGCGTGCCCCTGCCCTGCGCTGGAGGGAGCAGAACAATGCTACCATAGTTATTCCCCCCACCCCTTTTTAATGGTTTCAAAGGAACTAAAGCTTATGCAATGTCACTATCAGTCCCCACAGAGCTTCTTTGCCAGGTTCACTCAAATGTGGCAGATAGCAGCTATAACATGGTTTGACAAATTTGTGGACATAGTCAAATAGAGAATGGAGGCCTGGCTGGTGCTTCCACGGAGGAGTGAAGTGCAGGGAGAGCTCACCCGTACGGACAGTGTGGGAATCCGCACAGCCATTTAACCTCAAGACGTGAACCACAAAAAAACTACTTTGAAAGGTTCTGCAGAGTGGATTGAACTCTCTTCCCTAGAAGTCCATGCTGAGAAGGCTTAAGCAGTATGGGGTTTTTTCAACACATTTGGAGAAGTGCCTTTGAAGCGCAATGCTGCGCCCGTACCCCGGGCTTGGAGGAGAGCCAGCCACCCTCCAAAAGGCTCTTGTTCCTCTTGGGTGGTTGTTTTATTTATTATCCATCCCTAAGTGTAAAGGCTCTGTCGCAGCACTTGTCTGAACATTTGCCCTTGTATACGAGCAAGACAGTAAGTGTAGCGTTGGTGGAGAGGCTGGGCCTGAAATTATTCTTGTGGTGCCCATCAGCCACACGAATGCTGTGTTAGGAAGGGTGCTGGTGGCACAAAGCAGGGTGAGGACCATCACCCAGCATGGTCAGGCTTATGCCACAAGCCAGAGCTGTGCAGGAGGCAGTAACCTCAGTCTGTTTCTCCTGAGTGGTGGCTGGGATGAGACCCTGAGAGCATTAAGTAGTCGTGTAGAGATGTGTGGGTTGGATGTGAAGAGGAGGTGGCAGGATGGGTCACGCTTTCATCATCATCTTCACAGCCGCTCAATTGCTGGTTGTGTGTTAGTGCAGACCTGGCTCTCGTTTCACGGCGGGGAGGCTGTGCTGCATCTTGCTGGATCTCAGGGGCAGCATGGCCATAATCAATGTGCCACACGTGAATTCGGGGAGGGGGAAAGCAAACCTGTTCCTCCCCACCTCTCTCTCCCAGCAGCTCCTGTTTAGGACTGGGTGACCATGGAAAACACTAGAACACGCAGATGTTCTCCGAAATGGATGTCTATGTGTATTTAAATGGATAATATGTTGTGTAATACACAGTTCACACAGCATCGGATTATTTACATTTCTAATTCCCTTTTCTTCTACATATGTTCTAATGCTGTTCTGCAGGCAGGCATGGATCTAGCTTGTCTTTAATCCTGCAACATCTGTCCCTACTTTTCCTTCTCCTGTTGTTCTGCTTTTATCTTGTTTGTTAAAACGAGGCAGTCCACACGGCCGTCCTTGCAGCCTGGCTCCTTGTCCCTCTGTTTAATGCTCTGGAAACGTTGCTACGTTAGAACCTTGCTAATTCAAGGGACTCGCTTAGCAGCACGCAGCCACCAAATTGTTTTGATAACTTAGTTTTCTCCTATATGAAAACTTTAATTTTCAATAAAGACAGCGATGTAGCGCTGCACCTACATATAAACACTTGAAACCTCAGCCATCATCCGTGGGAGTAAGAACTTTCATCAAATAGTGAAACAGTCCAAGTCTTAATGTCTTTTCATCATTTTCAAGTGCCTTTCCTTGTCCCTCACGTGCACAGAGAAGCGATGCGGCAGACCCCAAGGTAGTACCCGGGCTGATAGTCATTGGCAGCACGTCTGCTGCTTGAACGGCTCTGCCCGAGCCTTGGGGCTGCCCTGCAGGAGCGCAGTGGAAGAAATAATCACCCCCTTCCCCATTTCCTTCTGTTGTCATGATTATGAAGGCTTCTACTTGACTTAATCGTGACATCCCGGTGCTTCACAGTTCGGATGCTGCTCTCTGATGTTCAGGCCATCCTTGCACAAAAGCTTTGCTCCCGTTGGGTATAGCCGGAGGCGTTAGACATCACTTTCTCAGACTGGCTCAGCATGTACTAATACTCTAAATACAAACTGTAAGATTAAATTAAAGAATAACAGTTCTGTGATGGGGAGTGGACTCGGTATGGTTTTGGTGTGTGTTGCTGCCTTCCAACAGGACCAGGGTGTGTTTGATCAGCTGGGGAGCAGCACCGAGGGCTCTGCTGCTGTGTGTGGGGCATGAGACTATGCAAAGTCTGCGGCACGCGCGCTCTGCTGGGATAACCAAATCTGGATTTCAAGTACAAGCGTGAAATAAATGGCACATTTATTCTAGGCTGTGTGTGACAGCCCTGGACTATGAACCCAGGCTGTACCAGCTCTTTTCCTCTAATCACTTGCTTGATTCCAAGCTAGATAAAGCTTGGCTAAAAAACCATTGCTGGACTGTTACTCTTCCTGTGGTGTTCATTTTTTATTTTTTTTTAGCCTATTTTGCGCTGCAGGTGATCTATGCCCGGCGGAGGTACAAGATCTCCCCTCCAGAGACAGCAGGTCACCCTGAATTTGAGCGGATCTTCAGAGCTCAGTAAGAGTTTGACTTTTTTGTAGTGGCTCCATCTAGATATGAGTTAAGTATCACTACCAGGAAAGACTGAAGTCACCCTCAAGTCACCTTTCACTTACTGCTACTGCTACTAGGTTGGTTTTTTTGATGCATTGCATGCAGAGGTCTGATTTGGAGCACTTTGCTCTGGCTGGAGTGTGTCTGTCCAGCCGCAGTAATCCTCCTCCTGGCATCGTGAGAGGCAGCCAAATTACACATTAGTGGCTGTATGGAAGAGGTGCTGAGCATTAATGCATTAGAATAATTTAGTTTAATGTTAGTGTTGGCTCCAAATTGTGAGAGTAGCTGAAGCTATATTAATAACAATATTTTCTTGTAAGTTTTTGCTGTTGAGCTGAAGGAAAGGGCCTTGCTGGTAGAACCAGCCATGAGGAGTCTTTATTTTCCTTTTTTTTTTAAGCCATTGTACTGTGAAAGCCAGCGCTCACGGGCCTGTGCCGAGGGCTGTGTCTTTTTGCTCTGTTCCTATGGAGAGAGCGATGCTGTAGCTAAACTGGAAACGCTCACAGACCCCTTCGGCTTCCAGCAAGCACCAGATTCCATCTTTCATCTCGGCCGTGTTGTTTTGTAAGCGATTGAAAGGAATTGGCCGGAGCTGGTTTGAAGGGTAGCTCGAGCGCAGCACTAAACCCTGAACAAAGCAGCTGCATTTCCTTGCCAGCGTGCAGGAAACATTTGTGGAGTGACAAAACCACCCGTTCCAGTCCTTTTGTGATGCAGCGAAAGGCCAGCCTGCGCGGGAGGCGTCAGCCTTCGGTGGCTGCCGCTGAGGTTTTCAATTAAATACCGGGCTGTGCGTTAACCGCGTTGTGCTGTGGGCTGCGGCGTGCTGGGAAACCCTCCGCGATATTCTGCGGAGGAGGCGACCCCAAGGAACTTGGGTTTGAGAAGGTATTTCTTTATTGTGGGCTTTTCCTTCCCTTTATTCTTATCTATTTATATTCTTTTCCACAGGGAAAATTTGGTTTGACATATTAAAAAAACAAGGGGGGAAGGTATCGATTTATTACTCAAAGCTGGCGGCCTTCCCTTGCTGAGGCTCAAACTGCATTTGCAGCAAAGGTTCTTCAGACTTTTTCCAGCTCCCAGTCTGGCTCCATTCTCTGAGGCTTGGTAAATTTTTGGCCAAGTTTATGATTAAATTGCCTAGGGAATGGTAAAATATAGGAGAAATTGAGAAAAAAACCCATTGTCTTTAATAGCACTGTTCCCACCGTCCTTTCTTGCAGAAAATCTGTATTTTTCCCCGTAAAAGACAACCTGGCCGCAGATCTGATCCCCTTCTGCCTAACTCGATCATGGGAGAAGGCTCCTTCTTGGAGCATGACTTCTTTGACACCCAAACTTGGGCTGTGCTCACCCGAGGGGAAGAGATTAAGTAGCGATAGGGAACCTCTACCCGTGCAGCTCTCAAGCCGCGGCTGCGCTAGGCGTCTGCACGGGCACTGCGCGTGGGGCCGAGGACGGAGCCCATGGAGGATCCAGTGGGGACAAACCTCCAGCTCGGCCATGGCTTATCGTTGCAGGGTCCGTGTGAACGCGGGTGGGGTGAACACTGTGTGTTCTTCTCTGACACAGAGATATTGGGTGCCCTTGGTCGCAGGGAAGGCCCTTCCTCCCCAGCACAGCACGCCAACGCCTCTCACCGGCCCGTTCGCTCTGCTCTGATGCGTGCTTTCAGCTCACCTCTCTGCTCTCGGTTAACCGGTCTCTGACGTACAAGGATGCGGTTTTAACGCTCATTTCTGGTTCTCACCAGGGCGAATTGCTCAGAGTACTTCCCGATCTTCATCTCGCTCCTCTGGGTTGCTGGGATCTTCTTTCATCAAGGTAAGGGAGGTGTGCATGGGGGGGAAACTCCAACCCAAACCACAAACCAAAAAATTCCCAGTTTAAATCAACCAAACCCCCGCAATTTAAATCCCACTGCAATTCAGGCATGTCCTCCCTATACCTGTGAGGCTGTTCCTCAGAGAAAGCAAGGTTCCTCCATGGCTGGATGGACTGGAGCGCCCCAACTCCAACAGAACAAGAAACCATAACCCAAACAAATCATAACCCACCCAGTGGGTTCAGGGGATTCGGCTGGTGCCACAGGGAAGATGTGAGGAAGGATTACGGAAGGAAATATTGCAAACCCAAGTCCCAGGGCAACTTTGGGGGACAGAGAAGTTCATCCCTCACAGGAAGGGAAGGAAGAAAACCCATCGAAACTCCCACAGCGTTTTAAAGTTGAGGAGTCCTGCGTTTGGTTCTCATGGCCGTGCCCCATCTGCAGGGGGAGGCGGGGGCATGGTGACTCATGAAACCTCTAGCGGTGTCCAGGGACCCCCAGCAGCATCTGGGGACCCTCGGTCCCGTCAGGACTTGGCTCCCCTATCCCCCACAGGTGTGGCCGCGGCGTGTGGGCTGCTGTACCTCTACACCCGCTTCAAGTACTTCCGGGGATACACCGTGGCTGCGCAGGGACGGTTAGTACCTGGCTGGGGCTGCGGGCACCCCAAACCAACCCGGGGGGCTGAACGCAGGATGTGTCCCCCGGGGGCAGGTTTCCTTCCTGCGGGTGGGACTGATGGCAGGTTTACATCACCCCCTTCTCCTCCTCGCGTGCTCGTGGCCCCACCAGCTCCTCCCCGGCACAATCTTGGAGGAGGATGGGGGATGCCAAGCCCCCGCCAGCACGCTTTGTGCCCTGGGTGGGCTGGCGGTGTCTGACGGCGTTCTCTCCCCACGCAGGTTGGGGCCGATGTACGCCAGCGCCCGGCTGCTCTGGCTGCTGATAGGGCTGGCGGTGGCCGGGCTCCTGGCACACTTCCTGCTGCCCCACTCCTCCGCGTGGACGGCAGCGCTGCCGTGGCCCCTCCAGCTGCTCGGCACCCGGTGAGCGGGGCCATGGCTCTCCCAAAGCCACTGCTCGCCCTCGGTGGAGGGGAGGGAGTTGTGTGGCATGGTCGGTGACACAGCGTGTCCCCAGCTCTGTGCTTACCTTTGAAGGGAGGTGGATGCTGGCACTCCTGGGCTTGCAAAGCTCTGCTTTTCAGAGAGAATGTCCTGTCTAGAAAGCAAACGCTGCCCAGCCTCTGCGCCTGCTGATGGGCTTCACAGCACTGCCTGCTCTAAAACCTCCAATGCCTTTGGCTCTGCCTCGTGGTCAACCCATGTGCTGTCATCGCTCCTTGCTGCTGTAACGATCTATGTTGAAGGATCACATCATGGATGCACAAAAAATAAATTCTTTTTCTTCGTGGAAATCACCTGTGATTGTCAAAGGTGCTTGGGGACCGGGTGTGAGAACGTCCGAGGGTCAGGGGACTGGGTTGCATGGGAAAAGCTGCTGCGATTCAAACTACCTTGAAAGTGGGTAAGGATGGGTAAACTTGGCTAAAATGTTATTCAAATTTTTTGGGGAAAAAAGCCTGACTAATTCAAATGCTAATGTGTGTGTTTGGCATTGACATGAAAGATCTTGACTTGGCCCCAACGCTACTTACCACGGACCCAACAGTAGGACTTTGCCCTTCCTCTGGATTTCAACCTCCACTGCAAACTCAGGGTTTGCCGGTATCTCCCAGGCAGCTCTTTGCGAAGTTTTACGTGGGAATAAAAAAAGCAACGTATTCTGTAAGAGAACTGTTCCACAAGTGCATCCTCAGCTGTAGGGGTGCCCAAGCACCTTCCTTGCTCCCAGCCAAGGAAAGAGCTGACCAACCTTTTTTTTTTTTTTTTTAATAACTGATGAAGGTTCCTGTGTTGCTAGGGCAAAAAATACCAGTTTCCCACAGGGCTGCTCTGCTCCAAGTGCTTTCTCCAGCATGAGGAATGTTTTGGGAATATCAGGTATTTCATAGAATCATTTTGGTTGGAAAAGACCTTTAAGACATCAAGTCCAACCATTAACCGGTGTTTGTGAGTGCTGAGGAATCTCCATTTCGGGTGCAGGGGCTCCAGCTGGTCCCCGGCCCCCAGGGACACCCCTGTGTCTCCCTGCCACGAGTGACTCTCACTGCACCAAAGGTTTAAATTCATCTTTTATTACAGTGCACGTTATTTTATATATTTATATAGAGATGTACTTGAAAAATCAAATGTATCCAATAATAAAAAATACAGCACATTAAAGTAGTATAATGCATTCCAGTGTATAGCTGAAGAGACATTGGGATTTACACTAATCCCTACTATGTTTGAACTGGGCTACTTCTGGTTTTGTTTTTTTTCCCCCCAAAAATTCACACCAACCAATAACTGAAATAGTTATTTAAAAAGATGGTTTCTGCACTCAATCTCAAGGCATGAAGACACTGGAGACTTCACCGTGAGTTAAGGGGCTGTGTTCGATGCTGGCAGGCACAGTGTGGCGTATGTATTTTTGTTTATCCCTGCCATACTCATAGCTCCAACCCCTTCGGAGTCGTTCCTCCTCTGCCGAAGGAGGGTCAGCCTTCACCCTCGCTTCATCTTTAGCTGTGGCCAGAACCACTGCACCGGTGATGGCAAGGCAGACCTCGGTCCCTGGCCATCTCCATCCCAGCGTGCCGGCAGGGTTGGCCGGCAGGACTCAATGTGACCAAGCCCCCACTCTGTCCCCAAATACAGCCAGCGATTGCCCTGTCCTGGGCTGAAGGTGCTTTTAGTCCCCACGCTTGCTAAAGCTCATCCCGACTCCAAACTGTCCCGTGTCGGTGCGGCCTGAGGATCGCGCACGGCAGCCGTGTACCTGCAAGGGGCCGAGGCAGCGCTGGGGCCGTGCCCAGGGGAGCAAAGCCAGCCCCCTGCACGGGATATTGGGTTTTGCTTTTTGCTCTTCTTCCAGAGAAGACAATGTCCTGGCCCCGCAGCACCGGCTGGGAATGGTGGTGCCGGCATGACAGCCGGTTTGCCGAGGCCTGTCAGGGCGTGCCGCCTCACCGGCGTGGCTGTCCTCGTGCCCGGGCGAGGCGCCGCGGGGAGGAGGGAGGGGAGGGAGCAGGACCAGGGATCCACGCGTGTGTCCACCCTTCCTCACGCCCATGTCACTCCGCTTTTTTGATAAAAATCTGAAAGGAGAGAGGGCCGGGATCAGACAGCAGCGAGGGGAGGTGGCGGGGAGCCCCAAGCCAAGAGCTGGGCAGTGCTGCCCCTCTGCTGCCAAAGCCCACCTTACCTCGCTCAGGATGATCCACACCGGGGAGTCGGTCTGGATGGACAGCCTGATGGCCTCCAGCGGCCCGAAGGTCGGGTCCACCTCGCCTTCTGCGACACCTTTGAAGAAGGAACCTGGCAGGGAGAGCACACGGATGGTGTAGGGGACAGTCCCCTGGCAGCCAGCACCCCCCAAGGAACAACAAGCACCATGGCAGCCCCCCAACGTGAGAGGGATGGGCTGAAAAACCAGCTACGTGGAGATCAGTGCAAGGTGCTACACTGAGGGAAACAAAAAAATCAGCTAAACAAAACAAAATGGAGAACATTTGGCTACGCATCACTGCTGTGCAAAAGGGGCAGCACTGTCCTGTAAGGGGACGAATGTCTGGTCAGGATCCACGCCTTGGAGGGAAGGCTGGCATCCACAGTGCTAGCAAGGCCTCGGCCTCTTGCTATGTCCCACTTTTGCGATTTTTTTTTGTTTGTTTTTTGGGGGGTTTTTTTGGTGTTTTGTTTTTTAAATGCAACTGGGAGAAACCAGACAAATGGCAAAAAGCTATGCATGCTGCTTCTGCCTATTTATTAAAAACAAAAAAAGAAGCTGTCTTAGCAGGGAGACCAGGGTTTTACCAGGCACCAGCGGGACCCGCAGGCTGCAATGACTCTTGCTTGCCCAAGGGCAGGACAAGCACTAAAACAAGCTCAGGTGGCAGGAGACAAAGTCCACGCCGCAAGCGGTGTGTGTATGTACGGAGACAGGCTGTGGAGGGAGAGCGCGAAATCGCCTGCGGTGGAGGTTTTTAAGACTAGGTTAGGCAAATGGATAATCTGAATAATATGGTCCCAGTGCCGAGCAGAGGCTGGCAGAAACACAGGACTGAAAACTACCTGAAGAGGACACCTAGTCTGAGAGGGGAGGCAGGGTGGTGGAGGACAGGTGACAGTGACAATTAAATCTTGTTCCAGCCAGGTTCCTGGCAAGCAGAAATCACTCTTTGTCAAGCAAATGGCACTTAAGGGTCTCAGTTTACTTGAAGGCGACGATACGGGCTGCGTTACCAAACCCAGCGGGCAGCTTACCACCCCACACCCGGCTGTACCTATCTGGATGTAGCCGTCTGGCATCCTGCGGTATTTGACGGCTGTGCCTCTTCCCTCCTGCAAGGCTTCCTTATCCGACTGCAAGCTCTGCGGGAAGGAGAGGAGCTCTGCACAAGGTCAGTGGTAAGAGCCGCCCAAAAGCCCCAAGCAACAGCAGCAAGCCGGGCGCTGGCCTTGTCCCCCCAGCTGGCACCCCAAAGCCTTGTGTCCCAAAACAAGAGGACATTTGCTGCCCTCATGCTGTTGCTTCCACTGCACTATCCTCGCTCTAGCCCTCTCTCTGCAGCCGTCCCATCCATCTGAGCATCCCCTCTGCAGGCATGAATGGCTCCACAGCGACTGCTCAGGGCAGCATCCCCGCTCCGAGGTGGTACCACACCCGGAGTGACCCCTGGCTTCCCGCTAGCACCTCTCAAAGGCACTCAAGTCTTGTAAAGATCTTCCTGATGGCATTAAGCAGTTTCCTTCTCTCAAACCACTTTTTCTTCCCACTCCACCCCCACCTCAGCTCTCAATAAAACACTTACGTCAAACGGCAAAACCTCCACAGTCGTATTGAAGAGTTTGTCTTCTGGGTGCTCGATGTTCCCACTGCGGAAGAAGAACCTGTGACAGAGACCAAAGCCGTGGAAACCCACACTGAGCGAGGGGGAGGTCACGATGGCTTTCACCCCAGCTGCCCCAACAAACAGCTCAACCTAAAAGGCACCTTCCCAAAAAACCCCATGGGCACGTAGTTTGGAAGGGGACCTTCTGTGCCGGATTAGCTAAATAATGGACTGTTGCCAGGCACAGGAAAGTAAAGGGCTCTGGCAAATGTGGCCCCTCAAAAAAAGGGCCCAGTTCTCCTCCTCCTGGAAGAGCACTGCTCCCTCCTCCTGGGCAGCCAAGCAGGAGACGGGCAATAAATTCAACATGAGCCAGAAGAGCAAAAGGAAATTGTCTCCGCATGCTCCAGGCTGTCCCCACGTCCCCCACTGCTACCCCAAGCACTGGCCTTTCAATGCGGAGCGGTTTGAAGAATCTGAATCTGATGAAGTCTCCGGCAGTGGGGGTGAAGGCCCAGAAGAAGTCCTCCCGCAGGTAAGCCTTCTCCAAGGTGAAATGCTGGTAGGTTTTCAGGCTGGTGCTCACCTCCGCAGGAGGATTGACGTGCTCTTTCCGCAGGGCCTGCTTGCCAAAGTCCTTGTCCTTAGTGGGTGCAAAGCAAAGGGGCAGAAAAGGGTCATGAGCTGCTCTCGCCTGTGAGGAACAGGGGTCCCAACAACGAGGTACTGCAAATTAACAGCTCTCAATTTGCACAGCATGGAAGGATGAAGGCTGGGCCCTAGGAGGGTACAACTACAGGAGAGGCAGCACAGGGAAGCACCACTGCTCTGCACTCTGATCCAGCACCAACGAGCCTTTCACTGTCCAAGCATCCAAATGCGTGTCCCTGCCCCAGGAGCTCTGCAAACAGTCCTCACACCTGACAAGAAGGTGGCTGGGAGGCTGATGAGGGCATAAAATGACTGGATCACACAGCCTGACGGGCACCGCACTGCGATACAAACTGGATTCCACCACCCGTTTACCAGGGAACTGGACAGACAAGGACGGAGCACGGCCCGGGGATGCGTGTCTATGGGTCCTGCGTGTAGAGCTGTGGCAAGCCTGATTTTGTTGATGTTTGAATACACGCAAACAATTCAAGCTCTGACACAGCAAGCTCCAGTTCACCTATCAGCAATCTCAGGAATAAGGAGGTGGGTGGGAAGGAAGTCAGACCAACCCAGGAGTCATCTCTCCAGGGTTTTTCAGTAGATCTCAGCTTTGAAATCCCTTGCCCAGACCATGGTTTGGCACTCAGGATGGCTGGGCAGGACCAGTAACAAGGCTTAAAAATTGCAGCGACTCTTGGTACATGTCACTGCCACTCTGACAAGTAGGAGCTACATGAGCTCACTGTAATTCAGAATAAAACACAACCACTGAGCAGAAATCCAGCTGCCAGCTCCCACTGGTTGCTGTCACTGATGCCCCCACCCCAAAAGCAGCCAGTTCCCGTGCGCCTGCAGGCCAGGCCTGCCAGAAAGGCTGGCTGTGGCTTGGACAGGCAGCTGGGACCCACCTTCAGCTTCTGTATCTTCCCAGCCAAGGAGGAGTGCGTTCCCACGTGCTGGAAGAGCGAGGGCTTGAAGCGGATCCTCAGGTTTGCCTTCTGCCTGTCGCAGTGTTTCTGAAACGAGACAATCCCGCAGTGCCCCATGCTGAAACCTTCATGGGCAACTGCGTCCCGCGAGAGGAACAAAGAAAGACATGAGTGGTGACAAACATCTCGATGCCCTTCTGCTTTATTTCAGCTTTAATTTGAAGAGAGGCCCTTTAACCGCACTCTGGAGGAACCTGACCGTGAACTCTCCGCCGCTCGCCCACCGGGCTCTGCAGGGCACCCCGGGTGCCCAGGTTTAAGTGTCGAATGTCTCCTTGCTTAGCACACGCTGGGCAAATCTCCTCTGGGTGCTGCCAGATAATTTTGTTTCTTTTTTCTTTGGCTTATCAGGAAAGCCTTTTCTCTACAACTTGGAGCTTGGGATCACGGGTGTCTGAAGGTACAGGCAGTCCCGGGATGATTCAGAGCCTAAGCAAACAGGTAGCAAGTGCAGGCTCTTTTCCAACAGGCAGAGCTTTCAGTTTGTTGGCACATTTTGTTGGGCAGATGGATGGCACGTGCCACTGTCTGAGCTGTTTGACAGTTTCACACCCGTCCCACCATGTAAATAAACTTGGAGATGCAACTCCAATCTAGCCAGTGATTTTCCATGGGGTGGAGGAAGAGAGATGATGGAGAAGGCATAAAGCACAAAGCGGAAACCCACTGAGGGCGTGGAGATGAGAACTCACATTTAAAAAATAGTTCATTTCTCTCAGTTTGGGGAGCAAGAAAAAAAAAACCAGGATTAAAAACCAAAGGGAGAAGTCATTTGTTTTCCACATTTTGCTCTTCCCAAGAAAAGAAACACACGCACACTCCTGCCACCAGCTGCTCTCGCAGCCTCCCACCCAAGAGCAGCCCTGGCAGAAGTCCCGCTGCCGGGCGCTGCGTCACCGGCTGCCTGGCACCAGGCAGGGCGCAGCGGGAAAGCCGGCCACGCCGAGCCCCCGCGATGGGCTGCCCACACAGACCACTGCCACCCTGCTGGGAGCTGGGAAATTCCAGGCGTGACCCTTGCGAGCTGCAGAGCAGATAATGCCCTAATCCAGCTCGCGTTACATTAGAAAATTAAAACCAGCCATGCTAATGGGAGAGACCCTACTCATTGCCGGCCACCCCACCAGGTCTGATCTCACTCTGGATGGGCAGAGGAGGAGGAAGAGGAACA
Source organism: Psophia crepitans (assembly GCA_013399095.1). NCBI lineage: Eukaryota > Metazoa > Chordata > Aves > Gruiformes > Psophiidae > Psophia > Psophia crepitans. Next base: position 311,294 of record VWZZ01003518.1, read on the forward strand.
GAGGGAGCTACAGCCATCTCCTGATTTCTCTTTCTCCCCTTTTCCCCTTCTGCTAAAGAAGCATTTGCTGAAAGCAGCGTTGCCTCAGTCGAGCCAGGAGGGGGAATAGCTCAGTTGGTGGTAAGAAGGTCATCCTTTCACACAGCTCTACCCCAGGTAAATCTAAAATTAGTTAAAAAAGAAAGAGCAGAATATATCCAGAGCAGGCAAAGCGCTTACCAAAAGCTCAGGTCAAACAAACTTTCAATCAAAAAGACAAATCCTCCCTGCTACCAATTTGATTCCGCACAGTGGGATTTACAAGGGAAAGTCATGTTTGAAAGGGCGCTGTGCAGAGTTAATCATGCAAACAGTGGGGGAAAGGAGCCAGAAACCCACACGGAAAGTAGGTTAATTTTTAAAAAGACAACATGTTTAAGAGGTTTGCAGTTTCCCCTGGGAATACCTTGGCTCCGCCAGGTAGGAGAAGATGAGCAAAGATGAGCTGAGGAGAAGACGATCCTGCACAGCAGGATCTGCATTTAATCAGGGCTCAAGCTGAAGATTTTGAAGGGGGAGCACAGACAGCAGCATCGCTCCCAGCTCCATCCCAGCATCCTGCCACCCCAGCTTCACCCACGGCTGTGAGGACCCTGGGGGCTGCCGGACAGGCCTGGGGACTGCTCTGTCACACTTGAGCACACGGTTTGAATTGCCAGGAGGACACAATGGCCATCATCTGAGACTGGTCCTGCTGCACAAGAGGGGCTGGAGTTGACAACACGGCTCTACCAGGGATCAGGCCAAATTAAACCACATCCTTGCCCCAATTCCGCTGAGCCCTGAGGACGCCCTACCCCCCTCCAACACATAAATACAGTGTTTATCCCCAGAGTGACCGCTTGCTCCGGCATTTGCCACCACAAACTAGTTGTGGCCATGATGCCTGCCCTAAGCGACTGGTTTCAAGCGCTGCACGGGGACTCCGCTGCTCATCCTCCGCCGGGGGAAGAGGGCGAACGAGCGTATGAGTAAATACAGTCTGTTCAGAGAGGCGTCAGGAGCGTATCTGGTGGTGAGCTCATCTTACATTTGCTGTCACACACACTCCTCCTCTGCCCTTCCCACTCACTCTAGCCTCTCGCTGCCACCGCCGATGGGAGTTCAAACACAACCTCCGCAGGGCGGGGAGGCTTCTGTGCTGCTGTCTGCAAGGCTTGGCTCTGCAAACGAGATGGCAGCATGAAAACGGAGCCCACTTCACCTCTCTGCACCCTCCTAGAAACCCTGACAAGAGCTTTGCGTGCTCTGGCTTCATTTTGGCACACAACACGCAGCGGGCTTGCTCTTGGGTCATCTTGGGTGAGCTCTCGGGGCAGACTGCATGTGTGCTCCCTCCAGGCGGGGATGGCACATGAGCCCAGAGCCAAAGGGTTATTCTGGGGTTACAGTCAGTGAGCGGGGAACGGCTTCAGGGAGAGAAGCACATCGGAATGAAAAGCAACACAGAAGAATGGGGAACAGCGACTTTCCTTGAGGACTGCAGGAGGAATACCCTGTTAGTGCTTAGATGCAGAAGTAATGCTTTTTTCTGGCAGCTGCAGACTACAAAAGCCTGAACTCCCAGGTCTTTGCTTACACAACTTGCAAGGACACCCCACGGCACGCTCCACAGGGATGGCACGGTTCGGTGCAAAGTCAGTTAGCACCAGAGCTCACAGATCCTCTGGAGGCACAGACCGAGAGTGCATTTGCCCACACACACCAGAAGGTTTCCCTTCAACAGAGGTTGTTTACGTACTGCATCTTTCTCAGGGTTGCAGACTTTCACCCAAAGGATGTGATCCAGCAGCCAGTCAATGGGTTTGTCCTTATAGAACATCAGGATGAACTCCACGATCAAGCTCAGATCCAGAGACTTGAACATTTTTCCTACAGCACAAAGAGAGAAGAGAGGGCAGCTGCGGTATGGCACAGTCAAGAATCAGAGCTGGGAAGAAAAAACGTGGGAGACTGGGCTGTGGAGGTTGGATGTGTCCATCTCTCTACGTAAAGGAAATAGCATGTAGCTCTGTTTTATGTACCAGAACTGCTGGCATTGCTAATACAGTTCCAGATTTAATACTCATCGCAGAATTAGAAAGCATTAGTGTCTCACAGGTCACAACCGTATCAGAAGGTCTAGAACTCTTCCATTCAGTAGGGAGAAATAAGGATGAAAAACATTCAACCAGCTGCAGGACAGACCATTTCCTGCCCCGAAAATGACAAGTTTTAAGCCAGTCAAACCAGTATCCAAAATAACAGACTGAGCTGCTACTGCAGCCACGTACTGCTGTTCCCAAAATAGTTCTGTGCTGATGTAAACTTCCTTTTGCACACTCTTAGGCAACTCCAGATCCCATCCAGCCAAAGAGCTACTGGTCACGTCTAAGCTGTTCGGCTGGGCCACCGACCAGGTTTATTTTTATTACAAGTGAGTATCAGCAGTACCAGCTGTGAGGAGCCTTCTCCCCTGTGCAAACACAACGGTCATTGCAAAAATAGGGAGGGATCAAGTTCAAGTTTTTTACCATCTTGTGGGGACAACCTGTTGGACCAAGAGCGTAAGTGCTTGCAAGAATCAGCAGGCACTTGTGCCCATGCCTGATGGGACTGGGGTGAGCAGGGGAGAACGTTACCAATAAATCCTAGCTGAGAAAACTCCAGGATCATCCATTCCTCAGAGGGCTGCTGCAAGGCAAAGTTCTTCATCGTACTGAGATAGTTTGGTTTGGCCACAATATCATCCTCCAGCTGCAAGAAGAGGAAAGGACACTCAGTGGTAACAACCCATCCAGGTTCCAGTAAGAGCCTCTCTATAAGAAGCAATCACGCTGCAGACCGGAGGAAAGCTTTGGCACAGACCTACTGTGTTTTGGAAGATCCTCCAAGCACATTTTTCTCACCCAGTCTAACAGGGAAACGAAACAAGGATTCCTGCCCTCCCTAGGCAAGAGGTCTCTAAGTCTAAAGCATCTTAGAAACTTAGCTGTTGAACTTATCTGGTTAAAACCTGCCTCTAATCTGCTGCATCACACAACTGGACACGCTCTTTGCCCTGTCTCAGCTGGACACAAGCCACAGTGAACTCACAGGTACACCCACCTCCCCCCCGCCACCAGCACCAAACCCACCTGCACGTAATATATGCCTTTGGACTGGGCATACATCATTAAAAAGCAGTAGTCGAGGTTCTGCTTTGTCCTCCACCTGCAAAATACAAACAGGATGGGAGAGCTGATGTCTCCTGGGGAACCGGGCTGCTCGGGGGAGCCAGCGGAGGTTGGGTTTAAGCTGGGAAGATGACACGGCTCTTGGGGGAGGGGATGGCATACGGCCTCTCCCTTTTGGTTTCAAACTGCTCAGCAAAAAGTTATTGGAAAACTGAAGGACTTCCAGAATGAATATTGTCTGGGTTAAAATGGCCCCCTCGGTTGGTGATGGAAACACCGCAGCACAAGGCAAGCCCTGTAAAGCTGGTGCCAGTTCACACCCACCCACCCCACGTCCTTCCAGGCAAGTTTAGGGGCCTCGCCCGGTGCTGCAGGAGACCTTCCCCTGCTGCAGTTACTTAATTCAGGGCTTGCTTGTTTTTAAGCTCATCATTGATTCTTACCTGACTCTTTCCTTGGGGTCCCCAAAGGATTCCCGCAGGTGTGAGAAATCGGGATAGAAATGTGGAGACGGGGAAATTACCTCCAGGAGACCTGAGTGTATTTCCTTTGGGAATCTGAGGGAGAAGAGCAGCAGTAAACAAATACCTCCATGTCTGACACACCATTTCAAAGACCAAATCGCTGGGTAAACACTGAGCTGCGGAACCAAACAACAAAAAAAATACAGCCTCTAAGATAAAACTTCCCCAGCAGCTAGTGCACTTCCAGGCCTCACCAAAGGACAGCAGCAGGGACTGCCACGGAGTTTTAAAGTTGCTCCTTCCTTCAGTCTCTAACAGCCCCGCGTTCACGCGCTCCCCCCCAGCATCCCTCCTCCCTTAGACACACACACACATGGGTCAGCTCTGGAGACCAGCCGTGAGCACCACGTACTCTCCACAGGATTGTACGGACCTGCAGACTGGCACACCAAGAAAGGGCTTGCTGGCAACACAGGCATTTAGAGATTTTTCAAATGCATCCGTAATTAAAAGTCATTTTGCAGAGATGATGTTATGCATTTCTGATAAGTTACTTAAAACATTGCTGTGCCGTAGCTGGGACAGCCAGCAGGAATTCTACCTCGTTGCCTTATGCTGATAAAATCAGCATCTATTTTCCCTACAATGCAGTTAAGAACCCTTTAAAGAGTCAATCTCAAACAGAAAAAAAAAAAAAGTCACCCATCTGAAAAATATGTATCTACAACAGCCTTCCAAGCAATACCCAGAGATTACTGTAACTGCAAGAGATAAGCGGGGAAAAAATAGTTATTTTAACACTGCCCTTTTTGAGAACATTTGGTGCAAGGTTGATTTCCTTTGTTTGTGCAGAGCCAGGACAGGAGATGGGGCAGAGACAGACAAAGCAGCGAGAATGCCAAAAACTTCTCACTTATTTTTCCTTTCCTTATTCTCTCCTTGGGACTGGGAAGATTTTCAGCTACCCTTTGAAAATCTTCCCTTCCTCAGGCACCCGTGAAAGAGAAGCTTCTCATTCAGCTGACAAAACCTGTAAACCTGAAAGCTGCAATGGCTTTCTCCCTCCTGCGACAGGAGCTGAGCCTGCCCTGGCCCCACACCACCTCAATTCAATTTGGAAGAAAAATAATTTCAGTGAATCAGGGAAGGGCAGGAGGCACTGCAGAGTGGGACAGCGAGAAATCAAATCATTAAGTCAATTAAAGTTTCAGGCCTTCTATGCAGAAGCACCCTCTGCAGCAGTGCCCAGTAATTTCATCAGGATCCATCGGACAATCAGTCCATTATCCCTCGGTAAGTGCGTCCTCCTGCCAGCAGGCAGAAGGAGGGGAGCTCTGCCAGCTCCTGCACAGCAAGATGGAGGGCTCTGTTTCAGCTCTTCTGCAAGTGCCCGGGAACACAACCCTCTCCGCAGACATCCCAGCCCCTCTCCCACCATTGGCTCGGGGACGCGGGGCGCCAGGAGGATGTGCTGCCCTTTCGCGTCTCCTTCGTATGGCGACTGCGATCCTTTGGGAACACGCAATCGCAGGAGCTGGACGGGAGTCACAGCCTCTTCTCTCACCACCTTTTTCTTTTGCCTCCGAGCTCCGATGCTGTTAACGCCTGGACCAGCTCACGGTTAATAATCCGTCACCGGTTTCTGCCTAAACAGCCACAGACAAAGCTGCAAAAGCCACTAAAACTCCGGGACATAAATAGCAGCTAGCGTGAGAGACAGACGTAACTAGTGCCCAGAACAAGGGGAAAACAAACAGGCTGGAGTGGGAAGAAAAACGGAGCGTGGATTTTTAAAGCAAAATAAGGCAGGAGCGTCGGGGTGTGCTCACCACACTGCCCAGTTGCTCTGACTCCGCAGAGCAGGTAGAGGGCTGCACTGGACACAGAAACCATTGCCCGGATCACTGAAAATCTAACTAGCCCATCTTCTAGCAATGCCACAGGACAGCAAGCGAAGTGAAAAGGCACGACCGCGTGTGGTAAATACTGCAAGCACAAAGCAGCCTAATGGAAGCCACATACGGGAAGCGTTTTAGAGCAAGCAGAGAGTAGAAGCGGCAACAGCAAAGGCAGCCCAGAGTTTAAGAACAGAAAAAACCCCCAAACAACAACAAAAGGGAAGCATGAAAGCGTGTCTCTTCTCCTTAATGAAGCCATTCCCTGGCCTCGCTACAGGCACAGACCGTACCGCTGGAGTCATTTGGAAGTGCTTACAAGTTTTTTATATTTTCTGCCACTCCGGCTGTGTACTGCGGATCCGTCTGAAAACAAAAGATAAGCACTGTTAGAGCCTTCAGCCTCAGCCTGTGCTCCCCCGTGGCTCAGAAATCACCTTCAACACACCCCAGGGTACTGTCAGCACCTCTATACCACCTTCATGTCTCATCCAGAATAACTTCTCCCCATGCTGATGGTCTCCTAGGAGCCCTCCTTCGTGGTCAGTGTTAACCAAAGGCATCACACCCCAGAAACCACCCCAAAGGACTGCTCATCTTCCCCACATGCTCTGCTGGCACTTTTCCCCCTGCCAGCACCGACTGTTTGCACAAAGTGTTAACTTCTGGGCTATTTATTTTTTCCTCTGTACACGCTGGCTTTCATCCAAGTGAATACTCTTGGCAGAAGAGGATCTCCACCCCTTTTGGGAAAAAGAGGGGGTCTATTTATATGTATGCATTCTTCATTTCAGGTTCATTTTGATGCTTTTCTTCCTAAAACAACAGTTTGTTCCCACAATCAACCTGGCAACCTGTAACAGTTGGGAGGCAAAGGTCAGCAGCGCCGCACGCCGCTATCTGCAGGCGCGATAAGTGCAAACGCAGGGACAGGCACTGGACAGAAACCATCTGCACAGTGACGGGGAAAACAAAATCCAAGAACAAAGGGCAGGAGACCCAGGAGCAAAAGCTGCGCCTGTTTCCTGGTGGTGGCATTGTTTTGGGAGGTCGTACGGATCACGGGACTGCATGTCCCAGGCGGATCTGCAGACGCAGCATGGCAAAAGCCGGGGCTGGCTGCCGCTGCGCTCAGCGCTGGGCGGAGGTGAGGAGTGAGGCACTGGGGATGTATGTCACAAGCTGAAGACAGCGCTTCCATGCTGCAATGGTGAGAAGGAAGGGTTTTCCCAAGAGGGAAAAGGTCCTTTTCCTGAACAGGGCTCAGGCCCCCGGAGCTGGACTGATTTCTTACCCCAGTGCTGCCAAGAAAACAGCAAAGGGAAAAATAAAGGCAGGAAAGATGCTCCCGGCTTTGGGAGCAAACACGCAGCCTGGCTGCCACCAAAACAGCAGGTTGGCACCAACTGAGCCCTCTGCCAGCCGAGGAGCTCCCGGCTCTCTCAGGCAGCCCAGCCGCCGTGGATGACACCGCGGTGGTTAGCGGTGGCACTCGGAATGAGAAGTCCCCATCCCTAAAAGGACATTCAGTTGCTCCACTTGTTGTCCTCCAAATTACTCAGAGTCCACTCGAGGTTCCTACCACCCTCCCCGCTGTTTACTCCTTATCCCGTGCCTGAGCAGCCCTGACAGGCAACGCCAAGTGCAGGTACATCAACGAACACTTTGGGAAGAGGTAGAGCAGGCACGGCGGCGGTTGACACTTGCACGGGAGGAGGATGTTGTGTCAGCAAGAAAGAACAGTGACCATGGTGATCTGCAACAACCACCATCGCTATTATTGGGATGTGATGCGTGTGCTCCTGCACTTCACGGAACCAGAATTAATTTCTTTGTCGTTTGCTTCCCTTGCCACAGGTAACCAGGAAAGTCAGATGCTGCCATCACAGCACGCGCCCTGTTTTCAAGTCAACTAAAATCAAAATAAATTACTGCAGTCCTAAACAGGAGGTGTTTTAGGTGAAGTTGCTTAAAACCTCTCAGGTTTTAACTCAAACACTGTGAAAAGAGTCATCAAACCTGTCCTGGCTCAATGGGAAAAAATGGCCAGGACTGAACCTCATCCTGGGCACTTTGGGCTGCACCCATCTGTGCACACCTTGTACGAAATACCAGCTAGAGACCCAAAGGCCAAATGCTACTCAAACCATCAAATTATGGGTAAACAGGCAGCAAACCCAGGCATTTATCTTTGTTCCGCTCTCAGTAACATGCCACTGAGGTTTATCTTTCTCACCGGATTTCTAGAAATTAAGACAAATGCACTTCAAGCTCAAGAAAATAATCCTGAGGGGAAAGCCATGGAGAAAAATAACCATCTAAACCCGTAGATAAAAGCAGCTCTTGCGGATTAACGTATCAAGGCTTTTTAGCCCCTGGATTCAGCAACTGATTCTGGGCTCCAGACACCAGTCCGAAGAGGCATCATATTAGCCTCAGCCCCAAATCAGCGGGCTCTTGGGTTTGGAGAGGGGGTTAGTGCTGTCTTACAGGTATGCGGAGAAACCAAGCCGCTTCAGGAGCAGGTCTGAGAGCTCCCCCAGATGTGACCATGGGGCTGCTCCAGCGCATTTTGGAACAACCACTCAGGCGCCCTGCAAGAGCCATCACGACTGAGATCAGCAAGATAAATGCACGTGCTGCACTGGCAGCTGCTGCTCTCTGCCTGCTCGCATCCTGACCCTCTTCGGCCCCATCGGTGTTTTACTTTGGGCCGGATGCACTAATGATCCTGGTCGGATGGCAGCCCAAGGCTGGGCTTATCTGCCCCGACAAGCGGCAGAGCTGGCCTCCAGGTGGGCAGCCGTCCTGTTTGGCACCGAGTTTGGCAGACAGTGGGATGGGGGCCAGGGAAAGAGGATGAACAGGGAAATGGGATAAACAGGCAAAGCTCTGTCTTACCTCGGCGATGAGGACGACGATGACGGAGTCCTCCTTCTCCTGCTGAGTGAGCTCTGAGATGAGGGAGTTGAGGGTATCGGTGAGGTAGGAATGCACCTCCCGCTTCACGCTGGGGATACCCATCACCACGGACACTGCCCAGGGCCAAGGAGAGATTTTAGAGAGGGAGATGTGCTGGGACAAGACACTTTGCTCCGCTCCCATGGTTCATCTGCTCCGTGCCACACTCCGTCATTAAAAACCAGCAGTGATCAGCAGGTTGGCAGGTTCCTGGGCTGCGTAGGGCTGCCATACTCATGTCCCCCAGCCCAGTACTGACCAGGAACACCCCAGTGTGCCAGGCTGGGGCACCCATGGCAGTCAGGCAGACGCTTTCTTTTCTGAGGAAACACCCAGCCCTCCTCCCCCTCCTAGGGCCTTTTCAGCACGTGAACATAAACTACAAGACCACCCCTGTTCTCCAAACCCCTTCCATGGCCACAAGTACGTCAGTTTAGGAGGGATAAGGCAGGTGTTTGGCTTTGGGTTGGGATTTGGGGGCAGGAGGGAATCATCTATTACCCGAAGTCCTACTCCAGATGGGATTTGTCCCCTAAGACTGGCTAGTCTCCATGAAGCACCCTGCAAACTGTGCTTTCATCTGACCACTTTCCAGGCAAAACCTAGAGCACTCTGGGGATGGAAAGCAGCGAAAAACATCTGGCAAAAGCACCAAGAACATTTTAGTGCCAGTCAAGAGCACAGACAGCACTCCTCCATAGACACAGACGTGACATGGCTTACCCACCCCGCATGCCACGATACCAAGGAAGCTTGCATGATGCATGCAGCCGTTCCTCCAGTCCTGCTTGTCTCCGTACCACAGCCAGGCCCGGAGGAAAGCGGAGAGACAGGCACTAAGGTGAGGAAGAGCACCAGAAGCAGCACTAATTCCCATTTACCTCCAGTGCGCCCCTGTCCCACATGCACGGCTGGCTGCAGACTGTTCTCCTTTGACAGCAAATGTGGCAAATGATGGAAGATGGTGGGAAGGTGCAGCACATTCTTGTTGGTGATATTCCAGAGTTTTAACTTGGTTTCGTCTTAAAAAGGAAAAGGGAATCAATTGCAAGGAACTGTAGGTAGGAAGAGACTGCAAGGCAAAAAGCCTTTTTAGAGCAGCCTGGCCACCCGAGACTACTGCTGGGTTATAAAAAATCAGGCCAACCTTAAACATGCTACCACAAACCCAATTAAAGTTCAACAGGAGCCATGAGGGCCTTAAAGAAGTCCCAAAATGTTTGGGAAGGAGTGGGGAAAATGAAGATAAAATGAAGGTCAAATCGGATCTTCCCGTAGAGATCCAATTTTCTTCAACTGAGCAACTTAAAAAAACAAAAAAAGAACAAATAAATTGGTGGAAGGGTGCTCAGCCAACCTAACTCCTTCCTCCCCCTCTCTGTAGATACCCATTTTCCATATGGATTCAATACAGCCATAGGAAACGGCATGTATGGCTTGCAAGGAAAAAAAAAAGCAGCTTGTAAGCAAGCAAATATCTGCGGCAGAGGCAAATCTCGGTGTTTAATGATGCATATGCACCTCTAATTAAACAGGAGTTTAAGAGTTCCCAAGTCCCTCTGAACTCCACAATTTGCTCGCGCCGGGGGAGAGAAGAGCACGTCCTGTCGGCAGCCCTGCACACACGCACACACGCACACCTCTCTACCTCCTCATTAGCAACAGCTTCAAAACAGCCCGAGATCCTCAACTTCGCTGTTTATTCACCAGATAAGCTGCTCCAGGTCCGGTTTATATCCCGCAGGGCCTGCTTCTCCGAGATCGCCCTCTTGATCTCCTCCAGAACCAGGTTGAGTTCCTTCGAGCGCTTCAGGCTCTCCTGCTCGGCTGCGTGCAGTCGGTCTCGGAGGGCGAGAAACTCCCGCTGGTAGATGTCAACAACGTCACCTGAGGATGGAAAAGAGAGAGAAGTTTTCTTCTCCGCACCCTGAAGGGGTTTCCAGTCTCAAAAGCCATGCCCATCGCTCATAATCCCACAATCCCTACATCATGGATTAGGGAGCTGTGGTCCAGCACGCACCCATCAGTTGGGTTGGAGAGAAGGCAGTTTAAGTTGCAGAACAATTAAAAATCTTTTTTCATTTTTCTCTCTAACTTGGCTTTTTGGGTCATACAAAAATATGACCTCATTTTCTGTGACCAAAGCATGCAGCGAAAAGGAACTTGCATGGTAGTTCTTCTTCACTACATACTTAGAAAAGGGGAGTCATTTGTTGGCGTCAATTTTATGAGCAATATTCTGCATCTCTCTGCAGCTCCAGAAGTTTGAGCGCATGAGACGGCGACCGCTGGAGTGAGCAGCAGGGAATCACAGCCAAGTGAAAAGGAACTGAAAGCACCGGTGGTGATGGTCTGTTAAAGCCATGACAAGCCCAAGGAATATCAATATTCTTAATTGTCTCGCTCCTTGCTTTGGTTCCCTTACGATACACAAAGGAAAAGAGTTTTAAGAGCACACGTTGAAGACTGTTTGAGTGGGTAATTTGGGAGAACCCCCAGACAGCATCTCAAAGACTTTCTCCAGATGGCAGTGATGGAAAGTGAGATGCTGGCAAGGGGGGATGCCGCTCTGCAGCCAGACGAGGTCGGGCACAGCACCTCCTCCAGCTTCAGAAGACAGTCCCAGATTCTAATGACCAAAAGGGATTTGATTTGGGGAATCTAAGCTCTCCGAAACAAGGCAGGATAAAGAGTATCACATGAGAATAGCTGCCTGGATGCTTATATAAATAGAAGTGTTTGGATACACAGCTTAAGGATGCATCATAAATGTAATGTATTAAAAAGAAACTTTCGGCAGGGTAATAACACTTTTTATTTTGAAACAACATCACCATGCACTTTTTAAGCACCAAAAAACTGTCGAGAGCTGTCAGCCAGAACTAACTATACAAGACCTGGGAGTGGAATTGGTTATCCATTAATGAACTTTCCCAGGTCATTTTTTATCCCATTAATGAAACTACTAATTAAAAATACACTTTTACCTGTGGTCACTTAATGTGCTTTCAGTAAGGCTACAACCCACAGGACTACACCCAAACCAGATTTATCCACTGAGTAGTCGCCACTTAACCCAAACATGACCAGGAGACCTAATGACCAAAAATACTGCACTGGAACTTCCCAACACAGGACTAAATATAAATCAGAGCCATTGAAAAAAGATACACTGACTGCATCGACAGCTTCCAATTTGGGGTCCATAAAAAGACAAAGGAGTTTTGAAGACCAGACATACCCAGCTCCAAAGCACAGAGTTTCCAAGAGAACAGTGCTTCCCAGCCCAGCTCCTGGCAATGCTTTTGCCTAGGAAAAGGTTCCCCCATGGGATCTTTGCCCCCCAAAAAAATCTTCTTAAAGGCTCACTACTTCAACACAAGGGACTCCCCCCCTGCAAGGCAGTCTGACTCCTATTAACCTTTCAGCATTATTTTCAAAGCCACTGGCACATCGGGAGGGAGCGGAGGAAGTTACACCCAATTGATTACTCCATCCATCTGACAACACGTTATTCAGAGAAAGTCGAGGGAAAGACATAAACAAGACCAGTCCTTCCTTTTTCCTGTGTGGTGCTGCTCGCTTTCCACTCCCATCGAGAAAATATTTTAAAAATTGCAGAAAAACAGGTCAACACCCAGCTTTGGGAGCTGCAACAGGAATCCACAGGAGGATGTCAGACTTTAAATCGACTCCATGATGAGCTAGACCTTCACCTGCTGGTACCTCTCAGACATAAGAACGTACCTTTCAGCTGCCCAGTCCTCTAGATAATAGGTTTTCCTACTTGTATCTTTTACCGGCTGCATTTGCAGCAAGGAACAAGTCTCACTTTCTGCTTTTGCACGACGCGATGGCAGGAACTGTCCTGGTGCAAGGCTGGAAGCAGGTGGCTCTCGGCGTGGCGGGGGGTTACCATCCCGTGGATGTTAGCAAAGCCAACTCACAGCTAAAGGCTGCCATTAGGTCTTGTTCTGCAATACCTGGAGCAGAGTAAAGGCAAGGCTTTGCACTTAATGGCTTTTTCCAGAGCACTGCACTTCGTTTGTGTCAGATTTAGAAGGGAAATGTCACTGATTACTCAGTCACTAATGACCTGCCCGCTGAAGCCAGGAGCTGTACTTTTCATTAGACTGCGATGGTGATGTGCAGTCAACCATTTGCCGCTTTTCTGGCTAATGGTTGGAAGTGAAATTGTATTTGTTTCCAGTGCGCTTATCCTATGATGTCTTCGCAGGCTTTCCATTCTCTAATTAAAATTTCATGAAATTTAAAAGCTGATCGATCGTGACCGGTTCTGGTGACAGCTTGAACAGTCCGAGACAAAGCCCACGACGGGCGTACAGTTTCCCGTGAATTTCCAGCAATGCCATTTTGCACTCCTCTGCAAAGACACGTGGATGCAGAGCCGCTGTCCTCGCAGAAACCCTCAGCTGCTCAGCCAGGGAGGGCTCTGAAAAGCCACGAAGGGCAGCAGGGGATAAGGGACATGTGGGGGGGGGGAATTGGCTCTCATCTCTACAAGCAGGGTTGGACACAGAAGCGATTTGCTGCTAATTAGGCTGAACAAATCTTTCGGCTAGCCTCAGTTCAGCCCAGACCCTTTACTTACCTTTCAAAGCAGCAGCACTCCCTATCTACATATTTATTGTATTCCCTCCCAGCAGAAGACAGCAGAGCCCTTAAAATATCCCCAGACTCAAGCACTGCAGGACAAAAACTCCTAGCTGTAACGATATTAAAAAAAGACTCTGCTTACTTTTTCTTGGGAGATAACACATTGCTTTGGGCTTAAAATATACTGGTTTAATAAAGAAAGTAAGTCGGTGTTGGGTGACGCTCCAGAGGACAGATGTGGGAGATGGCAAACCTCTCCAACGGGACTTGCAGCACACATTGTGCATGCCCAGTGCCCTGCAAACAGCACGTTTCGCACCTTGAAATGCTTAATATTTGCACTCAACGGTCTTTCGCGAGCCGTCTTCAGAAACAGGCTGGCTCTCAGGCTCCAAGCGAGCATTGAGCACATCATGCAAGCCAGGTCTCTGCAGGCCAGGGAAGGCAGCGCTGGGCACAGCTGAGCGCCGGCTGCCATCTGTCCATCCCGGCGCTCACCGGAGCGGATCTGGGGGGGGTGCATCCCTGGAGGGGGGAGCAGCCTGCAGCGGAGGGACAGTGGGCGTAGGAAGCGTCCGGCTGAGCATCCATCGCTCGCTGACCAACACGGCTCCCCCTGTTCCCCTCTTTCACCCCGGCTGTGCCTGGCCGCAGCTGTCAAGCTTCATTTTTTTAGCTGGGGGCCTCCAGCTGAGGTCCTCGCGCTGGGTTTGCCGAGCGATGTCGTGAGCTGCTGGTGAAGCAGCAGGCAGGGACGGCTCGAACGGGCTCCTTTTCCGGCCGCCGGGATGCAGCGGCGCACAGCAGCTGGGCACAGGCTGGGGGGCTCACGGGCTGCTCCCCAGGAGCCTTGCAAGGGCTCCGCAGAGCTGGCCTCCTGCAGCCTTCCCAAAGGTTTTTGTCCATCCGAGACAGCGTCCGTTTAATAAAATGTATTTCTCCGTGATGGAGAATTTCATGGCTTCATTCTCATATAAGTGACTATTAAGTGCAGCCCGTGTCCATTAGCAGAGGTGAGGGCTGGGACATGTGCACCCACTCTCCTTACCCATTTTCAGGTTCTGAGTGAAAGCAGAATACCTGATGTGATCCCAAACAGCGGATGGGCACAAAAGCAGACCAATGCCGATAAACCCCCACCCTGAAATCTCACACAGGGACACACACACGTACGCACACACCCACACTCTTCCTCTCTCTTCCAGGAAAGTTATAATTCAGCATTAGTCTTTCACATCAGACTCCAGCCTCCCAGCGAGCCTGCGGTGCATTTTAAACATGTCCGGATTTCAGGACCAATTACTTTTGGTTTTGTTCTCTGCAGATAACCTCTCCCAGCAGAGTGGACCCACAGCCAAAGCCAGAGATTTCCCTCCAACCTTTTCAAAAGCGAACGCGAAGCCTTTGCTAGCTGGATTTACTTCTCATTAGAAAGACTTTCAAGAGACTTTGTTTAAAACCTAAAAACAACCCCAATCCTCTAGACCGTTTATAAAATCTTGGCTTCGAGAGCACAACTGCACCTTTTTTCGCTGCAAGAGTTCCCAGGGCCAAACCAGCCCAAATTAAGTGTGGTCGGTCCCCAGTTCACGACGCAAATGGAGTTGGACTAGAAAACTAAATTGCCTACAGAAAATTTATCTGCAATGGCTATTCTCCTTCACTTTATTTAAAGCATCCCTTTAATTAATAACCGTTCCCCCTGTACGACTTGCAAGGGCCTGGGGGGACTCCGGAGCACACAAACAACCCCCTTCCCATGCTGCAGCATCCACATTATCCAAAACACAACCGGCGAAGCACGGGGAGCCAAGCTGGCAAGCCACCCCACCCCAGCTCGCCACCGTCCCCGCGCCCAGGCCTGGCTTCGCCCCCAGCCATTTACAGGCGCTCCTGGAGTTAGAAGATGATTAGGGATTATTTTTTTTTTCCTAATGTTTTGATGTTTAATGATTTATATAATGCTGGCATTGCTCCACACATTACACTCTAGATTGCGCTGACTGAATCGCAACATTCATTAGGAATTTTGCCACCAGAATTTCACAAGACCATTACAATGGATATCAGGAGTCACCGCGCCGTATCGGTGAATTAAATTCAGTTCCTGAGATGCGATAAAGGATAGTCCTGCTTTGCACAGAAATCTGATGGCTAGTGGAGCACACAGATGTTAGACACTTGGCACACAGGTACACAGGGATCAGCAGTAACTCCACAATAAACATCTTACACCATTAAAAGCAAAATATTGCCCTTTGCTTATGTGGCTGTAGAAGGACGAGACCGGCTTTAGAAACCCCAAAGCATGCCCCAAAAAGCCTCAGGGAAGCAACTCTGCTGGGGTATGTGGAGCTACAGGTGAGTTGTGACAGTAAAAATATTGGCTTAAGTGGCAGAAAGGAAAAGACAGTTCAGCACCCAAAATACCCCCCCTAAAAGGCAGGATGAAGCCTGAGCAGGTCTTTTCCTTCAAATCGAAAGAAACACTAACGATGCTCCTGTAAGATGAGCAAGACGAGCAATACATCACCTCCCCTTCCACAAGCCAACGGACCATTGTTTCCAGTCTTAGACTCATCTTTTAAAATCAGAAATATTTTGGCAGCTTAGGATATAGGCACCTACCAAGAACTTGGTTTGCCTTAAGGAACCGAGCACCAAGACATGCCGAGCAACAAATCAAACATGGTCAGGGCCAGATTTCAGGGACTGCAGGTGACCCGGCAGGGTGGCCCTCCTGAAAAGCTCCAGCAGTTGCAACGACCCTGCTGGGGGCTGATTCATCCCCACAGAGAGAGCGAGCATGTCAGCAGTGCCACCGCCACGCAGCAAACACGGATGCTTTATTCAGTAAATGTTATGTGGCATTTACAGCTCCGCTGCGTCCCAAACTACCCCAACGCTAAGTCAAAACAGACATTTTCTAGCCGCTGCTTATAAAAATACACCTTGAGTGTCTTTAAGTTTCTTTAAACTTTTTTTTTTAAGGAAAAAAAGAGGTTTTAAAGGAAAAAAGTTTTAAAGAAAACTTTTTCAAGGTTTTTTTATTATATTAGATTATAACTTGTGGTTAAGTTAACCAAGACAGAAAGTAACAGGAAAAATAGAGTCTTTAGTACCACTAGCAAGCTCATGATTACTGGGAAAAGAGCTGGAGGTGTGGAGCGTGGTGGGCAGGGCAGGGAACAGGGAAGGAAGGAGGCGGCACGTGGGCTTCCCAGCTCGAAGCAAAGGGGCTGTGTTAGGATGGTGCTGGCACTGATGGGACAAGCCCCAGAGTCACCGTAACAGCTGCGGGTGGCCAAAGCAGCCATCAAAAATAGCAGCTATGGTTTAGTTCCTTCCTCTTCCATCCTCTGCCCTTTGTTTACACTTTGTTTCAGTTCAGTCACTACCTACGGTGTGTGCTGTCCTGAATTAGGGCTGAATAATGTCTTTTGATGCCACTACCACCACCCCAACGTACATCTCAGTGCCATCACTACACCCCAGTGCCATCAAGCACCACCCTGAGTGCAGGCAGCACCATGCCGCTGCATCAGGGTCTGCGGCACGTTGCAAAAAACCGGTACCCAACCTCCATACCCAGTAAAAGGTGCTGGCTGCCCGGGTGGGCGGTGGGAGCAGGAGCGATCCTTCGCAGCCAGCACCCACCCAGCTGCTCAGCCCAGCGCCGCGCAGGGTCTCGTCCTGCCCCTGGGTTTGAGCATCCCACTACACCACCATCACGCTGAGCCAACACATCAGTCAGCACAAGAGGATTATTCAAAGTCAGCCTGTCTGAAAACATGATCTTCAACTAAAGAAAGTGCTTCCACCGGCTGCAATCCGGTGTGTGAGTGTGTGTGTGCTGCATCTTGTTTTTTTTAATACAGACATTTCATAAGAGCCTGTGGTATATTTAACAGCATTTCAACCTTCAACAGCTCTGTGTAATGACAGAGAAATGCAATGCATCTCTCTACCGACGGTTTCTACCCAGGGAACGCAGGCACCCTTAAGTCACCATTTCGTCTTTGTGCAGCGGTAGGTTTTGATCATATTGCAGTTGCATGACTCCTCGTTGGAGTTTAATGTTGTCTCAGCACATATGTCCTCAGAATAATAAAGGAAAATACATATCCCCTGTGCCTTATTGTTCCAAAGTAGGAGCAACTGCCTGGATTTGAGATCCAGTTCAGAGAACATGCACAAGGATCCTTCAAAAAAGAAACTTTTCTTTTTTTTAAGCCCTAAGTAGTTAAGTTTTCAGGGATGGGGATCAGTAGATTTCCCATTACAGGGATGGTGAACCACAACAGGGATGGTGAACATTGTAATTCCCCTTCTGAGGAGGAAAGCGAGTTGCAGGGGTGCCTGCACCTGGACCCAAAAAGCTCCCCAGGAGGGATGCAGGCTCCAAAGCAAGGAGGCAGAAACTCAGAAATTAGGAAAGCAAGCCACGATGCCCATCACCTATGTCTAAAATGTCTCTGATCAGGGCAGAGGAGGCAGCAGAAGCTGTCAGACCACTCTTGGGTACCTGCAGAGCAGGTTTGGGATCTCTTTCTGTAGCCCAGCTCCATGGTGAACCACACGGAATGATACAGAGAGCTCTGAGATCACTGTGGATCCCCTGGGTTTTACCATGCCGCCAAAAAAAGCTCTAGCAGGCGAGGAAATTCCTGGCGAGTACAAACCACCATCAGCTTCTGCAAAAGGAAATAGTCCTTCTGATTTTTCCTGGGGTTTTACCAACCCCTTCAAGGGATTTGACAAGACGGAGAAATCAGATGGCAATTCATTCTGCAGCAAAACAGCTAAGGAGGAGATGGGAAGAGGGCAAATACTGCCTTTGATCAAAAGAGAAGGGAGATGGAATTAAATAATGAATTTTCATCATAGCCAAAGGTGAACTTTCAAGAGGAAGCCATACGGATGGGTATTAAACCCACCGTCTAATAGATTTAGTGAGGAGCTGGAGAAGGAGATGAGTTTGTGAAGTAGCCAAATACAGAGCTGACATGGAAATACGTTCATCAAAGCCAGGAAAGAAGCAAATGACCAGGAGAGAAGGCAACAAAATGGCAAATTAACGCCAAAGCAAGTAAACTGGGGGGAGAAATCAAGGTATTTTTCACACGGTTCTTAATTAACAGTATTAACTAGGAAGGAGACCAGAGCATCAGTGTCTTGGTGCTGCTCTGCAGGCAGCAGCAATCCAGGGGAAAAAAAAAGGAGGATGGAGAGGGAGGCAAACAAGATGTTAGTCTGCTTAGTGAACGGGATAGGGAATAATAGTATGAAGATTATAACATTATTAAAATGATGCTGCCTAATCCCAGAATAGTTTTCACCTCATCTGAAAAGGAGTATTATTACAGACTTAAAAGGGGCTTTAGAAGAGGGTGATGAGAATGATCAAAGGCCTGGGAAAAAACCCTGCTCTGTGAAAAAAGGAAAAATATATGAGATTATTCATCTTAGGATGGGCATCATAATAGGGCTCATGATGAAAAGCATATAAAATAGAGTGATATAATAACAATATATCACAGACTTCCATTCTCCTTGTCTCAAAACACAGGAGTAAGTAACCATTCAATTCAAATATTAATTTGAAACTGATAAAAGGAAATGTGTTGCATAGAGAAAGTATATTATTTCTCTGAATTCACTGCCATGGAAAAACACAGAAATGAGGAATTTAAACAACGTCGAAGAGGTGGAAGGTGCTCAGAGGCACCATGAGATGGGGCTGAGACCAATGTAGGATAAATCACCACCCAGCCAGCGGTCCCTGGCCTCGTCCGGCTTGGCAGTCCCCTTTTTCCCCATTTCTTGGGAGAAAGACCCCCAAATTCCTATATCTCTCCTCAGAACTTAATTAGGAACACTGCAGCTTTCGTCTTCAAAGCAAAGCTAAATCATTAGCCATCTAATTATTTACCTGTGTAGCACGAATACAGCTTTCGAAGCATTTTTCTCTCAAATGGAAAGCGAGGCTTTGTTCTTGGTGGGGTTTTTAATACTCTTTATTTGATTGGGGAATAAAAACATGCTGAAAGTGAATAAAATAAAGGATTACAGAAATCATGGGTCATTAAACCTCAAAATAATTGCAGCTCTACAGGGTTTTTAAGTGAGGACACACAAACCCAGGCTTTCTTTCCAGGTGGAAAGAAAGGGGAGAAAAAGGGGAATAGGAAAGGCTGGGGGCTTGCACGTGTGGTCAGTCCTGACCGAGCAAACCTGTGCACGGTTTAAAAGGAGATGCATTTGCCTAATACACTGTCATCCCACAGCACGGGCAGGGAAAATGCTCTCGGATGCACCTAAGGGCAGCAGGAACAGACCTGCAGCAGGAAGCGTGTTGCTCCACTGTATTGAAAATGCACTTGCAGGAACCTGCAGCAGCCTCACGCGTGCACCATCGAGGTGCGGGCACATCAGTCTCGGCGCTGGCCGTGCCATGGGTTGGTTGACTTGTCGCTTGTGGCCATCAGCTTCACACATGACTGCAAACCATCACACGCAGTAAAACCCCAAATCGCATTTTCTTGGCTCTCACTACCTGCAAACCTCCGGACCGGATCTCCTTCCCTTTTGCCTTGTTCTCACAATGAGTACCAAAGCTAGTGAGCAAAATCTCATGAACCGAAACAACCCTGAAGAAAGCGCTGACGCCTGGAGTGCGCAGGACCACACTCCCACGGGTGCTGGTAAGGCCCAACTCTGGAGCTCTAAAGAAGCAGAAAATCCTGAAGCACAGCAAACAGGAAACCCCGTTTTATGACAACCTAATTATGTCAATAATGAAACAGACACCTTGTTCCACCAAACCCCAAAGCACCCACGCATCCCGCTCCGTGCCGTAGTGCTAATGGCTCACAAGTCCACCCGAAAGGAACCTCTCCAAGAAGGGAAGCTGATCCTTGCAAAGGTCACTGTGTTAATCATCGCGCCCTTTCTAGCAGCAGCTGTCGCTAATTGCCTGTGAAGGAGTAGAAATGGAATTCCTGCTAATCCTCCTCCAAACGTTACCAAAATCCAACATCAACATCGTCCTCCCCACAGATGACCATGAGCCGCTGGCACTTCGCAGCTGATGGACGAGCTCAGCCCATCTCGGGAGAGACACGGCAGTGGTGGGTGGAAAAAGCAGTTCCAGTTTGCGAACTGAAGGAGAGGTTATTGATTAGCAGCAGTATGTGCTGGGACGTTATACTTCCCCACCTCCTTGCACGATTGACCACTGCATTCATCAGTCCACTGAAGTTACTACCAGACTCAGAACAGCCGAAATCCTGGAACAGGAGGAATTTGTTTAATCAATAACATATGAAGCTCTTGGCACGGCTGAGCGTATGAAAGAATTTTACAACAGCAAAATAAAGTAGTGCTGTGTTATAAATCAGAGCACACATATGGAGAAGTTAAAGAGATGTACTAACTCAGAGGAATATCAAGGAAATCACAGAAGTTCTGGCTGGAGTCCCTGGCTCTGCTCATGAAGCTGAGAACTTCAATGCAAGTCAGGTTTGACTTCTTTTTCCAGAAGAGTAACTCATTTGCAATGCATGCAACTGTATTAGAGTGAAAGGATATTTAGAGTGTTCCCTTCGCACCACTGTCTACGTAAATTGTACATCTTGCCTACCTACAGATCCGCAGCAGCAAACAGATTACAATGTCCCTATTGTACCAATGCCTGATCAGATGCACGACTGTGCTGCTGGGCAGGAGCAGATTTTTAAATCAGCACATCCTGATGATGGGATGAGCTGATCTGAATTGCATTTCGTTTTAGTAGTCTTAAATAATTTGCAGAATGCTTAAAATAAAATGCACACAGAACCTTTTAAAAATTACTCAGCATTAATATTTGAACTATTTATCCCCCAGGGTGCAGGCTTGTAACATGAGCACTTAATGGGGTACATTTTCTTCTCTCCAGAGGAAAAACAAGACATTGCCATTAAATAGCACACTTAGATCAACCATAAGTGTTGATGCTATCTGAGGGCTCTTGTTTCATTTTATATGCTAGGATAATTCCTGGGAAGAAAAACATACGGCTGAAAGGGTCGGAAGACCCACTCCTCCCTTTTCTCATTCAGGAGCCAAGAAAACATGAGAAAGGGTTATCAAATAAAGCTGGCACCTCCCCCCACAAAACCACACCAGCCTGTTTAGAGTGAAAAATATCCCTCCCTTATTTCTTGCCCTTGCAGAAAACAAGTCGCCGAAGTACAAAGGTGGAGTTCCCGGCTTGCCAGCAGCAGCAACCTGCAGTAATTTAACTTTTCCCTATTCAAAAAGGCAGGGACTAACCCAGAGCCAGGGGCCTCGGTTCCCCATCCGACGACAGTTCAGCTGTGGAGCTGCCTGCCAGCCCCGTGCCAGCCGCAGCAGCGGCAGCAGCAGCAGATCGGCTCTGCTGCGAGGCAACGCAGATGCTGGCGATGGCACAGCACAAGGTGGGGGTTGCAGGACATTTCAAGGGTAGAAAATAAACAGCTGGGAGGGGAGGAGGATGCTGACTCCATGGGTGTGCTACTGCTGAGACCTTTGGTGGCTTATTAAATGAAGCCTGAAAGCTTCTCAACACGCTGCTGCTCTGAAATGTTACTGGCACCTCCCGCTCCCCCGCGCTGAGCTCCGGGCAGGGTGTCACGACTGGCTTTCAGCAGTCTCAAGGCAGGGGTGCTGAAATGGGCAGGGTGCTTCCTGCGCTCTGCCTCTTTGGACAGCACCAACACCCATGCAGCCCCGTGGTCCACCATATCCATGACCTGATCCAGCTGAAAAATCAAGCTTCCTCATTGCGGGCTTAATTTTCGTCCAGATCATCCTGCTGACCGAGCCCGTGGTGCAAGGGAAGCACATGGGAACTAGGATGCCATTTTGGACAACAGCCCAAACGCAGAGCCGTTTAAATGGCTTGTGAAACCACATCCTTCGAGGTTTTGCTTTCTTGCAACGTCAGGTTTACCTAATGTCTTAAAGACAATGCACTCAGCCTTACAGTGCGCTGCTTGCCACCTCCAAAAATAGGTGTGCTTCCTGTAGCCCAGGACCACAAGACCATGGCATTTATGCTGACTCTCATGACTGTCCCGTAAGTACTGTTTAGTCCTGGCAGAGGACACTTCATGCTCCCTGCGAGCGGATGCGCAGTTCATGCCTCTCATTTTCTTCGATCATGTCTATTTAAATGCATTTGGGTTTTCAGGATTTCACACACCGTTACCTTTACTGGCGGCATATGTAAGGTAATGCTAATTGCTCTGTGGGCTGCTGTGGCTCACTTTTCCAGACAGACTCAATTTGACCTGTTTAGGTGCTGCAAGGAGAATGGGAGATGGATGGGCTGCCTGCTGCAAGGAGAAGAGCCCCCGTCTCCTCTCAGGAACCCATGAGCACCCAGTGCCAGAGCCCATGGAGAGAGTTTTCCACAACAAAACAGTACCTTACATGGCCCAGAAAGCACCAGTGCAGCCACACATCCTCGCAGAAGCATTTGCAGGATGACGGTGAACTGGGCTGTCCGGAGAGCAAAGTGCTGCAGCATCCAGCCGCGGCTCCCCGGCAGCACCTCGCCATCCCCAGCCACTCCTCAGGATGAAATCAATCGATTAACTGGTTTTACACCAGGACAGGAGGATTTACTGAGGTGTTCAGACCAAGCGCTCAGACATTTTTAAACTTGGGGAAGTGTGAGGGCAAGAGAAGAGATTGCACAGAGCTCCGGGGGGGCCAGGGCTGCTTGGCAAAGCTGCAAGAGGGAAGGGGGCTTTGCACAAGACGAACCCCGAGCAGAGCCGAGCAGAGCCACAGCTTGTACTGCGGGAGTTAAACTGCACAACGCCACAGCAAACGACACCAGTGGGAGGGACAGGGTGCAGCGCCTGACCCCGCTCGCTGCAGCCCGGCTGTCCCAGGGGTGCCAGGAGGTCAAACCCAGGGAAAATCCCACCGCAGGGGAGCGAGGTTCAGCACGGCACAGGGAAAACAAGCAGCGTGACTCACCGTGATGGAAACTGCCCTTAAAACTTGCAGCACGAGTATTCAGAGCTGAATTCGAGCCCCTGTTCCCTCTGTACAGAGAGGTTCACTGTTGGCCTGCAGTGCCCAGAGAGACCGTTTCTGTTCTCGGGTGCTTTAGGTACCCGCAATGCATTTGAACGCCGCTTTGGAAATGGTCTCTCTCTGGCCACTCCATCTGCTTAGCACCTCTTTGAGGACTAAAAGCTGTTGCTGAGCACAAGAAGAAATGTTTGTGATCGGTCCATCCTTTGGAATGCCTTTATGAGACATCCATAAAGCCAATCACCCTGGGTGAGTCCCCTCGTACCCAGCTCCCCACGCACAGATCAGCTTTGTTACCCAGGATGACCGCTGCGCGTTGCTGTGAAAAAGCTAATCCAATTTTCTTCTTCTTTAGGGATAAAACATCAAGGGAGAGCAGTCAGTCTGTCAAACACAGTAGCAGCGTGGAAAAAGTGGGGGCCGAGCTGTGTCATCGTCTCCAGCAAACCCATGTCTGAACAGGAGCGATGCAGACAGTTGAGCCCCAACTCTGCCACAGGCTGGGAGGAGCAGTTCAAGGTACACGGCCTCTTTGGGGGAACTTATGTAGTATTATGACCATGGGGAAAAAAAAAAATGTATGAACTATAAGATCATGATTCTATATTTATGACTACAAAGATACTTGCAGAAGACTCCCACGGCCGTGTCCAAAGTCTGGCGAGAGCAGGGGCATTCTGACAGCCTTATAAATCAGTACGCTGGAAGAAAAATACTAAGTTTTCCTTACCAGAGCAGAGTAAGCCCTTCTAGTGCAAAGATACCGAAGGGGTCACGCTGTCAGTGTGGGTTGTGTGCATGGTTTAGGGGAGACCAGCCCTGCACTGGGGCAGCCCCAAGCAGAGCTGGCTGGTGCTCTGCACCACCTCCCCGGTGCTGTGGGGTTCCCCCGGGTGCGTATCCTTGGGTGCTGCCCAGAAGTGGCCAAACCACTTCAAAAGCCAAAGCGGGGTCAGGATACCACAGAGCGCTGCTTCGGCATCGCTGCGCCCCAGCGACGTCTCCTCTTGGGAGCGAAACGCACCCTCTGCCAGAGCACCTCCGGGGTCCCTGCAGCTCTGGCACCACTCATTTGCAACCCAGCCAGGGCACGTTACTGTAGGTAATTCCCTGTACGTGTTTTCCCGAGGACAAGCCCATCAGCTGTGCGTGTGCGTGGCATATCAGATTTTGGGGCTGCGATGACTGTACACCCCTTCCCCAGCACAGATTTGGAAGGTGTCAGGCACGTGGCCGTGCAAGCACCCAGCAACGGGCAGGACGTGAGCGCTAAACCAGCCCTGCACACCTGCAAAGACAAATAAATTCTTTAACATCAGACAGTAGACTATAAAACAAAGCTATAAGAGCATATCACAGCACATGAAGGGGAATTCATTCTGCTGCTAATGCCCATAACTTCCCTACTGAGAGTAATGGATATCAACAGGAGAACAGACGTGGGAGAGTGCTGAGACGTGCGCTGGTTTTTCCTAAACTTGTGCTGCGCGCACTACTTGAAATACAGAATCGCCGAGTTCTTTCCCCCCAATCCACAAGCTGACGTAAAATGCCCACATTTTAATAGTAAGTGTGATTAACCATTAGCAT
The DNA here is from genome assembly GCA_013399095.1 of Psophia crepitans. Taxonomy (NCBI): domain Eukaryota; kingdom Metazoa; phylum Chordata; class Aves; order Gruiformes; family Psophiidae; genus Psophia; species Psophia crepitans. Next base: position 336,089 of record VWZZ01003518.1, read on the forward strand.
AAATTAACAGGGTTATAATGAATACTCAGGAAAAAACCCTTGATTGTTTCTTCAGAGCTATGTTCCAGTTATATACCAAGTGACATTTCGGTTTAAATAAGAAGCAACTCCTATGATGGGTATCAGATAAGAAGTCAGACTAAATGATGCTGGAGGTCCTCTCCACCTTTGAAATACATAAACATACGTGTTATTTATGATCAGTGTACTATGGGGACTGGCTGATCCTCCGGAGCTGGAGGAAGAGCCAGATGATCTTCCAAAGGCGAAGGGAGAGGAAAAAAAAAAACAGTTAAGTTTTCCAGCCAGGGCAACGATTTATGGATAAGAGTATTTTCTAACTTCAACTTCTTCAGCAAGGAGACCATACACACACGTCTTGCTGTTCAAAGGACATCTTGTGCGTATGAGCAAATTTGTCCAAATCCTTTTGGCTCCGGCCGCGGCAGTATGTTTAGTACACTATTTCCAGATGTGTTTTGTATCCCCGTCAGTCCGGCTGCTGCCTCAAGCCAAGAGAGTTATATAAGCTGCAAAGCTTAATTGGATTATTGAGCCCAAATCGTTGGCTGAGAGGCAGCAGGGCTGGGGAACCGGCCGGGCAGCCTGGAGAGGACCTGCCCCACCACCAGCTTGGTGGGGGAAAGGGAGGGAGCATGAGCCAGCAAAAAGATTAGTATGTTCATAAAGCAAGACTGGCCTCCCCATCTCCCTCGAATGTTTTCTCATGCCTCCCATCCCTTTTACAGGGGGTGTATTAGCTGTATTTTATTAGAGGTAAGTTTTCCTATTTTAACAACAATTAAAACAAGAATGCAACACGCATTTAGAAGAACGAGCATTTCCTCTCCGCGCTAACAAGCATTTCCTGACCATGCAGCTCCACGGCAACTTAGTTTTCCCACAATAATATTTTTTCCCAAACTTTGGCTGTTGTGGTGGCTTATTTTCCATTTAAGGGCATAATCCTGCTTGTGGGATAACCCATCCCAGTGGATGTTCACAGATGTAATTATTAGGGCAAAATCCTAAAAAAGAAGTGTTGCAATTATACTTGGGAAGAAATCAGGAAAGAGAAGAGAGGGAAGCTGAAGAGTTTCCAAATGCCGTAGTTATCAAAGCCTGCCAGATGATTCTGTTCCTTTTATTTTTAATAAAACTGGGTAGTTAGGCCAGAAGTTAACACAAGTACATAAACTCACGTTAAACGTTGAGCAGGTCACCTACTCCATTGCTTAAACAAATGGTACGTGCATGCTTGAGAGCTACTTACACCCTTGCCACGAGGCCCTGGATGGACTTTGTATGGCTTCACTACAAATAATAAGAAAAAAAGCTGCCTGGCACCCTTCTCTGCCACCGCTGACAACATTCCCTCCGCTCTCCACCAGGCAAAGTGCCACGGATAAATTCAACAGATTAAAACCACCAGAACAGTACAACAGGCAGGGATGTGCTCAGTTCTGCTGGAAACGGCTACACAAACACGGCAAATCCCACGCAGCGCTCAGCCAGAGAAGACGCCTCTCTCCCGTCCCGATTCCGCTCCCTAAAGCATCACGCACACAACAAAACCCCGAAATCTGGGGCGGCGAAGCTCCGCTGCCTGCATCCGTGCTGCAATCCATTAGGAGAATGAGGAGCTTCAATTACCACGCTGTACAGAGTAATAGTAAACAGCAGCAGTGACCAAAAAAGCTATTTACAGAAGGGCTCTTTGCTACGATCCCGTGATTACTAGTTATGGAAAATTTTCAAAAAACACAAAGAGAGATTTTCACAGGGCACAGCGAGCCACACAATTTGTGCTGTGCTTGGGCTTCGCAAATAAAAACCCAAGCGATGTTTGCAGCACTCTAGCTGTTCCTTAAACTTTATTTTTCTTTCCTGCGTGCATTTTACGCCCTCCGTGAGCCGCAGCGTAAAGCTCCCCGTGTGACCGATGGAGAGCAGAAAGGCGGCACAGCCTGCCTGGGCGAACCAGCCTCACCTCCCCGTTATCTGCATTAAGAGCTTCAACAAATTCGGGTAATGCCCAGCATTATAGAAATGGATTCCCAACCAGAAGAGCAGTTGGCAGGATTAAACAAGTAGAAAGGCACATAAAAAAATCGGGAGGTCTGCACACGAGCTAATGGAGCGAGCAGAAAGTAACTGGGCATGCTCCCCGGGCTTGGGGACCGCTTCCTTTACGACAGACAGTAACGTCTCGTTACGGGAGAAACAAATACAATAAAGATGAATATTCCATCTTCCCCTGGCTATATTTTAAGTGCGAAGCCAATACAAATTCTCAGCTTATATTTCACAAAAACAGCTATTCAAGAAACCCTCCTGCTGGCAGCGCAGCAAAGCAAATTTCATTTGAAAGATAAATCCTACATTCTTCACAGGCAGATGTGAAAATATCTCAGGTTTTACCATAACAGCCCCTCCCAGGACCGAAAGAAGCCACGGAGCAAATTTACAACAAAAAAAGTTGTTTCTTTTGCCCTTCTTCCCCTACATTGCTTAACTCAGTACAGACAAAATAACCGGCAAACCAGCAGTTACTGCGCCTGACAAACAGATGCTGCACACCCCCCCAGCGCCGCGGCGCTCTGCAAAGTCAGGATGGAATCAACGCAGCACTTGGGATCATCAGTAACGCACTCGGATGGCGAAACTACACGGATGCTGCAATTACTGTCATCACAAAATGACCATTCAGTTCCACTTCTCCACCGAGGCAGGACCGTACCACCCCTCCGCTAACAAACACAGCCTTGTCGGGGTGTCTGGGCACGGAGGCGCCTGACACCAGCCAGGGGCTGCCAGGAGAAGATTGCTGGCAATTTAAGGACCCGCTTAACGCTGAGCTGGACCAGAACATCGTAGCATCTCTATTTCTAGCTGATAAAGAGCAAGCTCAATTTACCTTCACGGTTTCGTGGAAACTACTACAAGCCGACAGGTGAAATGGTCTTACAGCCGCCCTTCGGTGCAGGGTTATAAATCTGGATCACTGTCGCCTTCCCTCCCACAGCAAGAACCGGGGGGAAGAGCCAGGACATCGGACTGAAGGGCGATCATCCATCTCTTACCAGGATGGGGCAGGGAGCAAAGGAGGCAGCATCTTTAATCAGTTAAATCCCAGCTCGCTCAGAGCTAGCCGATCCTGGCCAGGAGCACCCCTCGGTCGCTTCCCCAGACAAAGTGAACCCCTCTGTGGTGTTGGAGTGCAGAGACACACACCGTACCCAGGAGTGTGCTGGGTGCACACATTAAACCCCATGGCTCTATCCAGGTCTGCACCTGCAGTCCTCACCTGCCCCGCGGCTGGGAAGGGGGTGGATTCGGGAAGGGGACGGTGGTGACAGGAGCTGGAATTGTCCCAGGCAGCGGCAGCACTGCCCGTGTGAGGGGACTGAGGGTGGCTTCCAGTCTTGTGCCCCTTGCAATCTCAAGAAGACCTTTCCGGATTCAAAATATTTTAAATTAGGACTAAATCATTAATTATAATTATTAACTTTAGCTTTAAAAAAAAAAGTATGAGGCCAATCACTTTTACCCCACTAGGAAAAAAATATTTCTAAAAGAAACGTTTGTTTGGCAAAGTTTTCCTGCTGCCTAAACCGAGGCAGGAATAAACTCGGCGATGACCTGAGGTGCCACAGAGCTGTGCAAAGGGGGCAGCGCCCGAGATTTGCAGCTTTGGCCAAACCCCGACTGCAAACGCTGGAAACCCTGCTGGCCCAAGTCCCTTGGATTCAAGCGCTGGAGCAACCCCGCACCAAGCAGCAGCTGTTTCTATGGATCGTAGCTTGAAGGAGAGCTTAGGCTTTTGGATTGGCTTATCTTTTCAAAGTTGGTTTACCATATATTTACTCCATCTATGATCTCCCCTTGCCTTGCATCTCCATTTTTAATTATTTATCATCGGGTATCACATTCATTTGCATACTTTATGAGGTGCAAAATAAATGATAAGTCATTACATATTAGACTTTCCCAAACCATCTGTGCCAGGCTCTGCAGCAGTTTTGTTTTGTTTTTTTCCTCTAATACTTGGGGGGAAAAAAAAAATCCAAGGGGAGAACTGCATTTGCTGGAAACAAAGAGTGAAATAGTCCGTGTGCTTGCTGATAGCAAAGGTTCATTACTCTGTTATATCCCTGCTCCACCCGGAACACGCAGAGGATCATCTTTGGTGTAATTTAACCTGTGATACAAATTGCAAGCAGTACTATTCCAAAGACCTTTATTTATTGATTAGAAACAAAGTCCTTATCCTCTTCCTGCTCCCTCCTTGAGTCGTGCTGATTGCACACAATAGAGAGCTATCACTTAAGGAGCCAATTAAGTCAACTTCTGAAAGGTAATTCAATAGCTGAAATTCTTAGTGCAGTATTGTACTGCATTATCTTGATTGCAACAAAGAAAAACAAAGCAGCTGGAGCAAAGAAAATTAGAGAATGAGGCATTAGCCATAGGTAGGAATGCCAAAATGGATGGAGCCGTTACCAAAACAAAAAAAAAGCCGTGTTATTTTCTTTCTGTGGTTACATCTAGCCCTGGCTAGAGGCGCGAGAAGGAAAATCCAGCCCTGGTCTTGTATATTTTCTGCACTTGGCAGGATTTTATGAGGGATAAACCGAGCTGTTGACCGAGCCCAAAGAATGGTGGTGGCCACAGCCACTCCACCACATCCCTCTCAGGGAAAAACCCAACATCTGGGTGTCCTAGACTCAACCGAAAGCTTTGATTAAATCATTTCTTGTGGCTGGGGCTTTATGAAGATAACACATTCTATATAGATTCACCTGTGCCTGACAGAGGAGTTTATACTATTCTTCAGCAGAGACACCTAGAGACCTTCTCCCTCTTCTGCCTTCCTGGCTATCTTCAAAAGTACCTGCAAGATTTTAGATCACCTCTGGGATTTCCATACCATGGCCCAATTGGGCTAAAGCAAGACGAGGAGTTTGAAATCTGTTGAGAAGAAGGACATAGCTTTAGTCCCTTAGAAAAACCAAGCTTAAACAAAAAAAAAAAAAANNNGGGGGAGGGAGAATGATGGTAAGCCTGCCAATACTCAGAAGTTATATAAAATCAATCATTTATATAAAATCAATCATTTAAATGCAGTAAAAAACCCACATCACAAACTGAGAGCAGAATCCTCAGGAACTTGAAGACATCAGCTGTACGTGGTCAAAATTCACCATCAAAGTCACAGCCCTTGGGCTATAAAGGATTTACACAGGCACATAAAAAGGAAGCTTTTTCCAAAGTAGGAAAAGAGGTGCCACAAAACATAAAAATCTCTCTCTTTCTTCTGCGCTGACGGCAGACTCTGGTGTGACCTACCACCCCATCCTCCAGCCCCTTCATCCACTTGGGCTTCCAGAGCAGCAGATTCGATCCACCCAACCTTAAAGCAAATTAATGGCCAACTGCTGCTTTCCTGGAGCTGCTTTGGCACTGTCTGTCTCTCCACACATGTATTTTGTCTGGCACAAGGAGTCTTGCTGAAGAACATACAGCTGAGCAGGGCAAGATGCTACAGCATCTCAGCCCCAGGTACGTGGATGCTTTCTCTGACTGTCTTCCCAGCAGCTCCTGCAGCGCTCAAGGTTCCTGCCCTGAGCTCTGCACACTTTCTGACATGGTACGAGTACAGACCTCCCAGAGCAACCCAAAAAATGTCATTTCTCTGTCAGCAAATGTGCCAACAGAGAAATGCAAACCCATCCTTCCGTAGACATGGCTTCTGTGTTTGAGAGGCTGCAAGAGGGAGGGTCAGAGGTGGGTTTCAAAGGGATTTATGCACCTCACAGGTTGGGAACCCCTCCTGGGCCTGGATTTCCCACCTGTGAAATGGGCTGAATGATACCCAACCCATTTTGTAGAGGGCTTTGCTTTTCATCAAGCCACTTCCACATATAGGAGCCCAGTGGCACCACCCTCACCCTCCTGCTCTGGGGCTTCAGGAGCTGTCAGTCCGAACCAAAAGAATCCATTAATCCATCAGGAATTTGGCAGTACCATGTCGCTAACCTCCGAAATACGTGTGGTACCAACGTTTGCCACCATGGACCAGAAATACGGCATTTGCACACACCACCAAGTCCTGCTCAAACTTCTGCCTCATTCATTTTTGTCAGTTGCTCCTCAGTTTATTTTGCAATTATCTCTGCAATTCCCCTTGAAAGACAGGACACAATTTAAAGAACTCGAACAATTTGCTTCAAACTTGAACAGTCTCTACCCAGAAGAAGCCAGAAGGAAGCCGAGGGGCTCCAATGCGCTGTGAGAGTCCCAGTCCTCAGACAATACTCCAGAAAACGGGAGCTTCAGTTTTTCCTTAATTCATCAGACCGAACACTGATCAAATACAGCAAAGCCCCAGCCTCTCCCTGGTTGGTCTATACTTGAGATTTGTTCTATCTTTTCAAAAGCTCTTTTCAGTTACACAATCAAAAAAAAATCTGTAAGGACTGTATCTAGAACAGCTCTAAAAAGCGTCCGTGCTTTCCCCGAGAGCTTACGTCAACTCATCGGGTAGAGGAGCCGAGGGGAGAACAAACACTTCGCAAAGCAGTCGTTGGACATAAATATCGCCCCCTGACACACATGCACCGTGAATACGATTACGTCCTCACATCAATTACTGGTACGCTCCAGAAACACTGTCGGTAGAAGACAAATAAATAAACAAACAAACATAAGCTTGAACTAAGGAACTATTTGTCATTCTAGCAAGCCGCTTCACCTTCCAGTCATTATTTCCTGAGACACGCCGTGCTGGTTCGTATTCCAACACCACATCTGTGTAACCGCACAGGTACAAGGGACGCGTACAAATCACGGCTGGTGAAACAACGGCTGGCAAAGAGCAGGATTTGTGTATTCACTGCTCACCGCTCAACAGTTACATACATTTTAATTCCGACCTCAAACACAATTTGGGCTACGGCAGATGTTTCCTATAGCGCAGGCTTCCTTCGGATGAGAGTTAATTCATTTTGAACATGGCAGCAATGAAGAAAGGGATTTAAACAAATATTTTCTGCTTCCTCTTTAAGCTTAATACTGCAGAGGTAAAAATGAAGGAGTAGAAAATTGAACAGCTAAGCCTTCCTGCTCCTGGAATTCAGACCAGCCTGGTAAGCCTGCGCTTCCCTGCCACCAAGGACTCCCCTCTCTGTGACACCAGCCTGCGCTGAAAAGAAATTAAATTATTGTAATGAGGTTCTTCCGGATGCACGCTGATGTAACCGCGAGGAGAATATGCCTCTTGTTTTAGGCTGCTTCACCAAAAAAAGGGGGCACACTCCTCTGCAAAACTCTTCTTCCTCTCATTACCCTCAGCTCCTCCTGTTACTCCACATCAATAAGCAGATCATTATTTCACCGGCCGCAATCAAAACCTTCCCTAAGATAAGATCCAGTTGCAATTTTACATTCACATAGGTGCCCACACCGAAGAGCCCTGCAGTGCTCTTAACGAGTCGTATGCACGGGGATCGTCTCTTCACCCACCAGCGGAATGGGCTTGGGAAGCGACAGCTGCTTAAATAGCGCACACGCAGCGGAGCAGTTTAAGGGAAAAGAAATACTATGAATAATTGAAATCACAGCAAGAAATGTGGGCAGAGCAGAGGGAAAGAGGGCAATTCAGAGGAAGCTGGCAGCGGGGGAAGAGATAAGGACTTCTCCGGGAAGCCAAACTAAACAAGAGGGCACGTAGAAATAACCCCCCATCTCCTCACCTGTGTGCTACACCACACACGAGCAGACAAAAGAAGTTCTTGACCTTTTCTGCACTGTTTGGCAATCTGAATTTTACCCACCTATGAGCCCTCTCTTGCCAACATCTTCCCCGTCCTCCTCTCCACCGCATCTGTAAGTCAGATGCAAACAACCCTCGTGCTCATCCCCAGCACCGCAGCAGTCTTGGTCACCATATGATGAGGGTGACTAGGTGTGGACTTTAAACGGTCATTTCTGCCACTGATGACTGCCTCACCTACACAGACCCACTCCTAGCCCAGCCTTTCATGGTGAAGCTATGTGGAAGGCTTCCCCGTGCACCCAGGACGTTCAGGGCACACCAGAGCAGATTCTGCTCTCAGCTGGGGCTTCTCAGCAGCATGGGGTCACTGTCAGGGGTAGCTGCAGAAATGACCACTTTTGGCTTGAAGGCCTTAAGAATAATTAACCAGCGCTCTGGAACACCAGATGAGTGCTTGGAGCTTCAGTCCCAGGGGTAAAACACCTCCCTTGACGCCCACAGCTGCTAGGAAGGGCCAAACCTTGTCATTTTGCCCGACCGTTACCTATTACAGCAATACTTCTCGACCTGCATTTTAGAAGTTATGAACCACAGCCCAGGCACCGGCACTCAGGCTAAGCGATCTGCCACTGTCTTGACAGATTTCCAAAGAGATGTGAAATATCTGCCTTTCTCAAGTGACTTGAACCACGCACACACAGGGCTCTGCAGACAGTTTCTCTTCGGGTACAACTCGCCCAAGCAGGAGATAGTTCACAGTGCTCTATGGAGGTAACACTTGGTACAACAGCTCCAGGTACCACTTCATCACCACAGGGCGTTGAGGATAGGAGACTTCAACTAGCAACTCAGCTAACCAGACACCTTTAACGAGGAGCAAGGAATGAGATTTCTTAGCAAGTGCTTCATTCAAAGGGCATGCAGTGATACCAAGAGCCTGGTAAAAATCCCCATTAAGATCTCTGTGGAAGTCAAGAGCGTGTAGGAGGGGTGGTGTTCTCAGAGATAAGATGGATATCTTGCCTTACACAACATTTGATCAGTTTTTAGGGGTCAACTGCCAAACCTCACTAGACCTCTCTTGCAGAATGTTGGCAGTTTGAGGGCAAAAGCCTGTGCCAGGCACCACTGTTAAAGTTCAGCCCAGCTCCTAGAGCCACAGGGACCAACTGTGACCAGGAGGCGAACAAACCTCGATACCGATTCTTCTGTGCGAGCAATTCAGTTAAAGAGCTGCTGTACAAGAAGCATGTCACCAAGATGAAAGGTGAACACATTTCTTAAACATAATTAGTTTCTTAAAGAGCCTTCCAGAGGCAGTAAGGATCCCACGTTCCCTCTTTAATACACACAGCCCTACCAAGCAAGTGTCTTATCTGAATGTTGCATATCAGACCCTCTTGCACGCTACCTGTCCCAAATCCAAGCCTGGTATGGGAGGGCTGAGCTTCATGTGGCTCTAAGGACATCCTCCAGTTGGCACAGGCAAGTGACAGCTCATGGCAGTGTGAACGTCAAATCTGGTTTCAAGAGCAAGTTCCAGACCACAGCAAAAATAGAAATACCAACTCCTTGGATTTCAGCGCAAGATTGGCCTTTGTAACCTCTTTGTGTCACATGAAGGAGATGGAAAACCCAAGTCCACCTCAGACAGGACAGTATTTCTTGCTCGGCTTCTCATTAAAAGCAAGGAAGCCCTTCTGTACTTCCAAAAAACATCTGAACCTTTACTGTACTGCCATGCCAGCAAGGAAAGATGGGAACCTTGTGACTCGAGAGGGTCTACCACTGAGAAACGACATTTGGGCACTCTCCATGTGGTAAATGATGGAGTCTTTCCCTGACAAGACAGCCATGCACAGCATCTGTCCTCCAGTCTGCAAAGGGATGATGCTGACTACCCATTCTCCTCTTCCAGCTGGAGGACATCTCGTGGGCAGCCATCTCAGCTCAAGTCCCCAGACCTGGCTCCCGTTGTCAGAGGCACAGCCTGGCTCACTGAAGGATACTGCCACCAGTTCAGGCATGCCTCAGTTCGCTTAGTGTGAGGCTGGAGAGAAACGATTCCCTGAGAACTGGAAAATGCAGCTGCCTGCAGCTGATGGGGGATAATGAAGAACCAGCCACTTCTTACAAGTGCATTTCTGTCACCCATACCTCCAAACAGCAGACTTCCTCTGACCATGGGGTGGTAGAGAACAAAGATCCCGTAACACAGATCTTTGAACGCTGTTAACTGATCCGACCCCATCCAAACGTCATGGCTGCTGTCAATACAAAACTGTTCCTTTCTCTCCCTGCCATCCTCCACTTCATCCACGGGGCATCCATTAGGTTCAAACACAAAGGCAGCAAAGAGCCTACAACAAGAGCCTCATTAACTGACTGTACAACTGGATTTGTTTTGGAGCACAGTGCCGTCCCCCGCACTGCAAGGCAGGGCTCTTGCTGGGGGAAAAAAATGGATCGAATTAAAAAATATCTTGCATACCTTAATATTGCAAGCAGCTCTTCCGTCAGAGTTAAAACAACAGCATTCCCAGCCGTAAAAGGGAAAAAAACCCCAGGAAGTCTCCCAAAACAGTGGGTCGCATGAAAAAAGAAAAGGATAAAGGAGGTTTCAAATCCACCATGGAGAGAATGTGTGTCACAGCTTTAACCTGCTGCAGGGAGGGGGAAAAAGGGAAACAGGCCACCAGAGACCAGGAATCAGATTTATTAGGACCAATCAGGTAGATAAAAGGTATATGATCACCAAGCGATGATGGCTATTTTGGAATCAGCTAACTTCTGGGAATGCCTAGTCAGCTTTAGCATTTCATACACATGAAATTAGTGTCCACACAAAAGTACTCTCCTGAAAGGACAGGATTTAATGCAGCCGAGATAATTATCTAGATCCTTCTTTATCCCATTAGTGCTTTTCATTCGCATCCTGGAACACCATAAACGGATTGTTCAAGAATTATTTGCCATCCGCTGTTTCAATCCCGATTGGAATTATCTTTATACCTCAGCATGAAGAAAAGAGATTACATCCCTGCCAGGGCTTGCAGTACCCTCTTTTCTGAGCCTCCTTTTATTATTTTCATTCTATAAGGCGAGGAAAAAAATCAGAAAACAATTGTCACAGACATGATTTTGCCCTCTCCTCCTCTCCCTTCCCCACGTGAGTTTGGGAGGAGGACACGCTCTTCCCACCGCACGCCCTGCAGGAGATGCACCACCGCACCTGCACAGGGATGCGGCTCTACAGAACTCAGTCGTCAAATTACCCAGGACAAGACCCAAAAACGCTCCCAGCTTCCTTTCGCTCCACGACCCACCGATGAAAGAACAAGGATGAAAGTGTTAAGACCAATTTAACAAATCACTTGATGCAAGAGAAAGAAGTGGGATTCACTGCTCTAGGGATCCCAGGGGCGTACGCTGAACGTCGCGTTTCGTGCTCTCTAGTAATATAAGTCACCACGCAAGCTCCGACGGAGATAGAGCCAACGCCATTCAAACGCCAACGCAACCCCTTGCTTCAAAACAATGAGATGACAAAATTCCCCTCCCAGCCACTCCAAGCGCCGGCCCGGTGGTGTATTAACGGAATTACATCTCCTTCCAGGCACGGCAAGGACACAGGCTCGTTTCCCCGTGGGCATCGGCGAGGATGCCTGGACGACACAAAACCCATCCCTCCTCCTTACAGAAACGTGAGGAGGCAGGTATTCAGACCTGACAGGGATAGGAATGTGTGTATTTTTTAAAAAAGCATACTTTACGGCTGCGTAATGAGATCCGTAGGAGAGTTATCTTTATAAACAAGTTATTAAAGGGGGGAGGAGGGACACAATAATAGCAGGTGCCAATTACTCAGCTCCCAGCAGAGACTTTCCAGTTTCTCACCTTCCCCCAAAGCAAGATGTGCCGCTGTACGGCAGCGCATTCACTTGCAAGTGTGGCACCCTTCCCGAGCGCTGCTCCGCTCCCCCGACGCCAAGCTGTGCCGCCGCTGGAGAGGGGCAGCCCGTTTCCCCATCCACCCGGCACCAGAGTTCAGACCAACACGGCATGAAATTCATTTGGGAAGAGTGAAACAGTAGAAAGCAAATAAAATCATCTTTTTATTTGACTGCAGAATCTGGCCATTCCTCCTGCCATCACGAACGGCAAATTTGTGAGCTAACTGCGACTGCCAGGTTTGCATCTCTGCAAATATCTGCTTAGTTTCAGGAACAAAATGCCAGTAACGATTTTGTTATTTTGAGACAGCAGCACAGCTTCAGACAGTAAATGTCCACACTGCAACTGGAGCCGCCAGAGAGATCCCATCCCGTGAGGCAAGCGCACCAAGGTAATGATTAATATTACAAAAGTAATACGAGCCTTTGAAATCATTATTTCCAAAATCAGCAAATAATTACCAAGGCCTTCAGCAATCAATACCCAAGATAAATAGACAATTAAACTGAAAAAGAAACAGAAGAAAGTAGTTAATATTGGCCAAACACACTTTTTCATGGTAACCAAATACTTCCAGTAAATAGATATCTTAGCTCACTGGAGAAAGTAATAAATTAATCTAATAAAACAGACAGACAGAGTGGAACCAGACATTAACGACACACAAACTGATCTATACGGAGCCAGCCCACAATCCATGTCCTAATTATGCTCATCCACCATTCTGGGTACTTACCTCCCCCACCCAGGTCAGCTCTTTAGCTCGGGAAAATACGTTTCCTGCAGATCACTGGCATGACGAAGCAGAGGATTTCAGCCATCAAATGATGAAGTTTGTGCTCAGCTACAATTTGCATTTCCAATTTTTTTTCTAAATCTCTCTCACTCCTCAAAGTCAGCAAATTAATCTGCTTTTAAAGACGGTTCTTACTTTGCCTTCAGTTTAGTTGAAGCTCCATCCCCAAGGTGCGGGATGAGCTCTCTCCGCCCCACAGCGCCAGCAGCCCACATGCGATGCCCCTGCAAGCATCCCCATGGCACGTCCCCACGCTGAACAGGGAGGGTTTGTCCTGGGGACCTGCACCCTGCCTCGCCATCACTCCTGGGACACGGAGGGACTCAGAGCAAGCCCTGACACCCAGTGCAAGGATCAGCACCACCTCCTCCATGGGCAGCCCAACCTTTACCAGCTTCTACTCAAAACCATTGCTTGGAGTTAACAAAGCCATGTGATTAGGGGAGCATCTGGTGAAGTTCCTCAAATGATGAATAACTTGAACTGGACGAGATTAAGAGAGGGAGAGATGCATGGGAAGCCATCCATCCTGGTCATTTTCTGCAACATCAAAGGAAGAAGGAAGGGAGGAAACCAAGGGAAATGGAAGACAAAGAGAAAAGATATCAAAGTCAGCTCTGGAGAGAGCGCAATGAGAGATGGCACGAAAAAGGAATAGTTAAAACACAAAAGGTAAGATCAAATAAAAGCAAAAGATCAGAGTCTGGGCGCAGAGAAGAGGGAGGGGACACCACCACACCGCTTTCGCCAGCTTTAACGGAATAATTAATTTGACAGGTACTTGTCTGTGGCAGTGGTTGAGTCCGAGAGTCCAACTCCGTCCAGGTCCATCCATCCATCAGGCAGCCCAGACGGCCAAATACTGTTCTTGCTCTTCACATCCAGCATTTGGACATGCCATGGGGACACTGCACAGCAGCTCTGCTTCCCTGAGCACTTGTCTTTTGGGGAGGAATACAGCAATTCAGTCCTCACCCAGAAAAATTCTCCAGCTTCTTCTGTATTAAGCCCTTGGCACTAGCAGGGTTAGTCCTGCTACTATGCTTTCGCTAAAACAGGCTATACAAACACGTAGTGTTATTAAACGTATCTTAAGTAGCTCATAACTCAGTATCGATTATTTACAAGGGCTTCTGAGGGCTACACAACTTTTCTGGTACCACAGGCTTCCTATCTAAGCCATGAAATTCCTCGGAGCAGTGACAATACCGAGATAATGTACTGCAGCGTACGTACAAGCAGCGAGTGACAAAAAAGGGTCCCCAGGTTAAATCTTATTTCCAGAAAGCTCTTGCCATCACAGGGAGGAAGAAAAACCTATGTGCTCTCAGGCAGTCTTGAAAACGTGATCAAGATGGTCTAAAAACTCTTTGAGGAATAGGGGTGGGGACCAGGTAGACACGCTGACATGAGCCAACGCCGCGATCTTCCCACAGCATCCCTCCCACTACCAACAAGCCCCAAACCACCAGCGTGACAATTATGGTTACAAGTAAGTGGATGCTGCAACTCAACAAAACTCATAATGAAAATAAAAGACAGGTGGAGATTAATTTTTGCACAGGAGCTTCTTTAAAGCCTAATGATTTACATTTTAATGCTACTGCTGTCCACTTTAATAGAGACAGAAATGAAAACACCTTGCACAAACGTGTTCAGTCACTTCAAAACACAGATTAACCTTTAGGTAAGTATTTACGCTGTACGTAGAGCAAGAGAGCAGGAATATTTAAATATGAGGGGAGTCACTCCAAGGCAGGGACAGGCAGGAGGGAAGATGGAGTTACAGAGCTGTCTCTGAGCATCAGAGATGCGTCCATGCTAACGCACGGATTCTGGAGACTCGGATGTGACTTGACACCAGGACAAAAACAGACGGAGAAGCAGCCAGTGCCACAATTAACACCGAAAGAAATTATTTAAAACAGAAACCTGCCCCTCCCAGATTCTCTTTCTTTGCAAGAGAAGCCTGACGTGAGCTCAAAAACAAACCCAAGAAGGGCATCACTGAACAAAAAGCCCCCTACGCTTCAATCCCAGTAAAAAAACAAGGCAGAAAAAAAGCATTTCCCTTGTCAAAGACAACAATCATCTCCCCGAGTCAGGAAGCTGTTAAGCAGATGCTTGATCAGCACTCCCTGAAAAGCCTCTCCTCCCGACCGCGTTAACCTGCCAGCCCCTGCTGAAGCCCTTTGTCTGTTTTGTTTCCATAATCCTTTAATTTGACCAGTGACTTCTGCTGCCGCGGCAGCCCCCTTCACCCACCGAGTCCCACCGATCTCTTGGGCTTTGTCTCATGAAAAATTAAGAAGTCAGCGTTAGAATTGGCACGATCACGATATGGAAAATCCTCATGTGAAACATAAAGCTTTGTCTCCAAATACTTTTGGGCGGGCGGGTCGGCTCCACCTCTGCAAAGGTTTCCTGCGAAGCGCCGGGTGGCTGTGGGTGCCCGCGCCGAGCCAGGCGCCCCAGGATGGATATTTGTTCGTGTTTCTTTACATCATGAACTGAGAAATTGGTACTTCAGTGACTGGTTTGGGTCTTGTGAGCAGATAACCCAAGGCTACCTGCAGTAGCTTGCTAGCAACCTTGCCCAATCTATCCCTAAAGCAATTTCTCCACCACTTAGCAGGCTTCAAAGCTTTCTGGAGATGACTGGCAGCTTCACTTAAACTAGCCAGCTATAGATGTGTTTTACATTAAACACTAAGTGAATAATCAATGAACACTCAGGGTATAAGCACAAATCAATGATTTGTTTTAGATGAATCAAAGGGAATTGCAAATGAGAAAGGGTTTTGTTGTGTAAAAGTAGTAAACCAAGAGATGTACTTGATGCAGTTGGGGGTGGGTGCGTGTTAACCTCCTCTGCCTGCTCCTCCCCTACGCACTGACGGAGCCCCCCCTGTCACAGAAGCGTGGCTGTGTCCTCCAAATCCCTCTGACAAGACATGTCACTGTCCCCAGAGAGCAGATGGGAACCGAGGCATGAAACCAGCCAATTGACTTTCCCAAGATTGGGAGGGATACGGCATAGCAAGGACCCGAATCCAAGCCTCCTACATCAGGGAACGCTGTCTGGGTTAGGAGAAAGCCCTCTTCTACTTCCAGTAACTTCAACTCCATCCCACAACTGCAGTTCTTATTGCTGGAGCAGCAACGGGACATGGACAAGTGCATGTGCAGAACAAGTCAAGAGCCCAGCTTAAAGACCTAACAAAACCAGCAAAGAAATGAAAACAGAAATGCCGGTGACTCCAGACAATAAAGATCTATTTTGCTAAACGTGTATCAACAGATTGCATAGTGGGATGAATCTGGTCATATCATATGTGGGGTAATTTTGCAAACGGCGCTGCATTCCAGCCATCAATTCCATACGATGTCTGCTGAGCACCACAGAGGCCAAGCAAAGGCTCTCAGAAATGCTCCTGTGCATCTTTTTATCCATCATGCATTTTAATGACAGACCTCTAAACTCTAGGGTTCCTCAACCCGGTCCCCACCTGCACCTCCTCAGCCACCAGAAGCACACGCTGGGTCTGCTGCGGGTGTCTGTCCTCCCGGTAAACGCTTCCAAGGTTGCAGTGAAACGAGCCCAGCTCAGATCGGGGCGCTCACACACACCCGGCCAGCTGCAGCCTGCGCCCGAGACCTCAAAGAAACTACAGAACCCTCAAGTCAAGCTGGTGCAGGTAACAGAGATGAAGAAGCAGCGGGAACCCCCGCGTGTCGCAAGATACAGCTCACATTGAGCAATATCACAAGCCTGGACTGCTGTTTGCAGAGCGGATTAGCGTTCACGGCTTTTATGCATTATATAAGAAGACTTTGTAAACACGCCCAGAGGAACTTCCCTGTGGGACAAAGTCTGCTTCCCACAAAGGACAACCCGAGCGAGCAGAGCATCCCGCCGCGCACGGCACCGAACGAGCAATATTTCTTTATGGAGACGTAGCCTGAGCCTGCCCCGCTGCAACAGGCACCGCAGCAACATCCGTCACCAACACCGCAGCACCCCAGCACCCCGCTCCCCACCACACTGGCAGGCCAAGGAGGAGACCCTGTGCTCAAACCTGCACCGAGACACCCACCCGGGATGCGAGCGGCAAGTCCTTCACGGAGCTGCGCACATCTGCTCTGAAGTGCCTTCCCAACACCCGCGGGAAGAACAGTTCCCACGGGATAAGCATCCAAAATACCGCACAGCCAAAACTGATCTTAGGGCTGTGAAGCCGCTATGCAAAGAGCAACCCCACTTCGCAGGCACGTCTACAGGTACGGAGGTGCCTGCAGTTGTGGTTTTACAGTGGAAACCTGGCGCTGGCTGGCACTGGGTAACTATAAATCATTAAAATTTGAGGGGGGAAAACCTGCCCCGGCAGCACAGGTACAGAGCCCACCCTGAGCTATGCAGCTGTACAATCCCAACCTCAAAACGCAGCATCTCCAAGGGGCAGCACTGCAGGTGTCTCCTAAAAGGTTCATACAAGATTTAGAGTTTCCTACTCAATTAAAAAAAAACCAAACCAACAAACACTTAAAAACCAAATATCCTGCAGCCTTTATGGCTCTGGGGTAGGCTGCACGGGGCAAAGGGAAGGGCTGGAAAGACTGTGGGTGGCTGGATGGTCAGTCACGATGAGAACAAACATTATGGATGAGAACTGAACAGTTTCCATCACGGGAAGGAAACAAACCACGACAATGTAATTGCAGGTAGGTTAAATTGTTCACCTTTGTGCCACCTGCACCTGCGACTTATCAACAGTCATGGAATCGCCACATCGGGCACGTTAACGCCTGAGCTTGCCCGTGCCTTCCCGAAGGCACGATCCTCCAACTGCAGGTCGCCCTCCACAGTTAAACCCTACAGGTCCATCTGATGACAACAGGTTACAGAACAGCTTCTTCCAAAGCAGCTGCTGGTTTTTGAAAGTTAAACCGTACTTAAACCTAAAATCAGCACAGGGTGAGTATCAAACTTTGGCCAAGCCACCCACCACCATGATGCACAGCGTGTGGTCCCACTCTGAACCACCCTGTGATGCTGGGTGGCTGGTTGTGCTATTTGAGGCTGCCCTTCTCTCCCTACTCCAGCAGACTATTTCCAACCTCATTTATAATAGGAAAGAGACAGCATCTGTTTTTGCAGACCATGAGGTCAAAACTTTACTAATAACCACAGCATGGCAAAACACTGTTAGCGGGTAAAGAAACCCAGCATCCGCCACAGAAAAACACTTCCAGAGCTGGTTTGACCTGGTTTATTATTTTTCGACTAATTGTTTTGTCCTCCAAACACAG
Organism: Psophia crepitans; assembly: GCA_013399095.1. Lineage (NCBI taxonomy): Eukaryota > Metazoa > Chordata > Aves > Gruiformes > Psophiidae > Psophia > Psophia crepitans. The sequence continues at coordinate 353,926 of VWZZ01003518.1, forward strand.
AGCGGGAAGACAAGCAGGCTCTGCGATGTTTGACATGTGTTTTAATATCATTTTATTCCCCATCGGAGGCTACGGGAACACCTTGCCAGCCTTCCCCAGAGCACAATGACACAAGCAGCTCAGGATCACCGGGAAATGTCTCCAGCCTCTCACAGGGGATGGCTGAAATTACAGAAGCCCGTCTTTGAAAAATAAGGGGATAGGATAAGGAGGATGCAGGAAATTATGGAATAATCACCTTAACTTCAGTTGAAGTACTTAGAAGCCAAGGAGGACTTGAGTTAGAGCTAACCGCTGTTTATCAAGAACCAATCATATCAAACCTATCATATCTCTTTTTGCAACAGGGTATCGGGACCTGTAGGAAGGGAAGAAGAAACAAAGATTTCAGACAAACCTCTGATAGTATCTCACAGGACATCCCATAACGCCGCTAGGGATGCAGGGGCTGGGCTGAGCTGCCTGAAGGCGGGTGCACCACTGCTGAGAAGACCACTAGTGAACTGGTCGTTGCTCTTTGAGCACAGACTGAGAGGACCTTGCCTAAGTGGCTTCCAGGAGAACCCACCCCAGATCTGATAGCGCTTGGTGTTTTCATGCACAGCTCGGCCGACAGCAGAGAAAACATGCTGATTGCCTTTGAAGGCTACACCAAGCTGAGAGGGACCGCAAGCACGCAGGAGGACAAGATCAGAATTCAAAACAATCCTGACACTTTAGAAGAAGCCGTCTGAAAAAAAAAAAAGGACGCAGTTCAACAAGGACAAGCGTGAGGTAATGCGGTTTGGTAAGAATAATTAACCAGGCAAAAACAAGATGAGGAATGAAAAGCAGGAAAAGTTCTGGAGAAGAATGAATGAATGAAGGGTCAATGGGATAAAAAAAATAAACACAAGTCATCTGTGGCAAAAGTAAAAAGCAAACACACTGGGATGTATAAACAGGATCATTGTATGTGAAGGACCTGAAGTAATCCCTTATTCTTCTGAGCAAAGCCACGGCAGCGACTTCAGCCCTGTCTCGCAGGTTAAGTGTCACCCCTCACGGAGGACGGTGGTCCAGAAGAGAGTAATAGGAACAACTGCAGACCAAGAAAACATGACCTAAAAAGAATGATCAAAGGAACTAGCATGGTTTAATCTATACTGCCAGGGACTAAGAGGAGACACAGCAGCATCTTCCAAATATCTAATGGGCTCCTGCAAAAAAGGAAGGACGGACCTTTGCTGCCTGTGCCCAATAAACGAAAAAAGACCAATCATGAAACTAACCTGAAGGAAAAGACATTTCTGTTCAGATCGTAAGAAAAATCTAATGGCAGCGCTGCTAAATGTCAAACAGATTGTCTGGGGTGCTCAGGCTTCTCTGTCACCAGAGGTTTTTAAGAATGAATAGGATAAACATCTGTCAGGAAGGGGTTGGTTATCACCGATCCAGTGCAGGGGCAGGAGATGGACTGAATGACCTCTCAAGGTCTTCTCCAGCTCTGTCTCAAGTAACAGCCGGATACGTAAATGGTCACAACAGCCGGAAACCTGCTGTGCTGACACTCCCTGATCCACGTTATTCGTGACCTCTTGTAGCAGTCGCTGTTTGCAAGTGACAGTCTGTTGCTGCCAGAGGCAAGCGTGGCTTCCAGGGAGGGTCCTACCGAGATGGACAGGGCCGGTGGTACCCAACGTTATTATTTTGGCACTTGAGTGAGCAATGGGGAAAAGCTACTTGTCAAAGAAGTCAAAGTGAGTCACAGGATGACACAGCCCAGATGACACAGGCTACCTAGTGGGGTTGGTCACCCTGCTTCAGAAACCAGCAGCCACTGCTCGGAGCCCGTGCAGCACCACACGCTGGTTTTGCTTTCGCGGGAACGAGCTACGAGCAAAGCGACTGCCCAGCAGTGACCACAAGAAAGCCGCTCTCGGAGCGCTCCTCTGCCCCTGCACAACTTACCGCAGCCTAGCATCCGGCTGAACGCGCGTACAGCACCCCTGGCTGTGCAAACATTTCGTCCAGTTAAAGATCTCACCAGCAGCAGCTAACTGATCCGTCGGCGGTACCCTTGCATTATAAACTCTGGTGGGATTTAAACCACATGAGCAGCACGACAGGAGAGACCTTCAGCTGATGACCGAGGCAGAGGAGCCCAAGCAGCTGCCCATCAGGCACCCGCAGCCGCCAGGAGAAGACAGCACATCCCCGGCACTCCTGCTCCACTGCCAGGGAAGGGGCTGGGCTGGATGGGCACCTACAGGGGCTCGTGTCATCCTGCCCATCAGAGCCAAGATAACCTCCCCCGCTCCCAGAGGCCCCAGCCACGGCACCACCACACACAAGCCGCACCTTGCGATTGCGTGTGGTGCGCTGTGGGACTGCAAAGCCATCAAGTCACCTTTTGCCTTCAGCAAAAGCTGCTTCTCACCTGTAGCAGGGAGATGCTCACACGGCAAGTGGGCAGAGAGGGCCGAGGGCTGGGCGGCCGGGCCACCCGCCTGTAACGACCTCTAAAATCGCAGGAACTGGAAGAGCTGAGTGACCAGCACGAGCATGAGAGGTTGTGGGTTCCCCTGCAGCCTCGATGGGACAGGGCCCTGCACCCCTCCTTTGCAGCCACCCACTCGGTGCAAAACCAGCCCCGACATCTCCGCGCTGAGGCCGCAGCCCCCGCGCCCATCCCGCGCACTTCAGGTACCGGACTCGGCATCGAGCCGCAAGACCTGCGTTGGGCGCGGGGAGAGCAGGGCCGCTCACATCTCCCCTCACCTCCAGTTTGCCCAGAGGCCCCCCAGCATCCGAGGGGTCCCCTCGACTGACGGCATCGCCACCTCCCCACGAGGATTTAACCCGTGTGGTTCCCATCGCCCACCAAGGTTTTCGCCATAAACGCGGGGGCGCAAAGAAGAGCATCACCGCGGTGAAGCCCAACGCACCCCGACCCGGACAGCCCGCCCGCCACCCCGCAGCCCCCCGACCCTCCGTGGGCAGCCCAGACCGCAGCGCGCCCCGCGGGCGAGCAGGGACCCCCGGCCCTGGCACCCCCCGCCCT
>VWZZ01003518.1:373300-396062 GCA_013399095.1 Psophia crepitans
AAGACCCCGTAAAAAAAAATTAAAAAATTATAAAAAAAAAAAAAAACACCCTAACCAAAAAACCCAAAAAAATCTGGAAATAAAGAAGGAAAAAAAAACCTGGGGAAAAAAAGAAAAAAAAAAGAAAAAAAGAAAAAAAAAGAAAAAAGAAAAAAAAAGAAAAAAGAAAAAAAAAAGAAAAGAGAAAAAAAGAAGAGAAAAAAGAAGAGAAAAAAAGAAGAGAAAAAAAAAAAGAAGAAAAAAGAAGAAAAAAGAAAAGAAAAAAGAAAAAAAAAAGACACAGCAGCACCACCACCCACCCCCCCAAAGAAAAAAAACCAAAACAAAAAAACCCAAACGAACCCCAGCCAGCCAGCCAAACAGGCAGGCTCCAGCCACACCAAGCCTGCTCTCTCAGATAACCACCACGGACCGAGAACAAGCACTATTCCATGAGCTCAGAGAAAGAAAAGGCCGTGCAGGTAGCCTGTGGGATTCCGGTTCATTTATTGAGTACATGACAGATCAGACAGACAGTGTAAAATCACATGTATTATTTGTACTTTTAAAAAATTACAATAAATTACCGAATAATTAGTAAAAGCAGTTTGACTTATGGTTGCTCTCCAGTGATACACGACAGAGGAGGCAGAGAAATAAGAAATACATACCAGCTGTGGATAGAGACTGTCACACGGAGGAACAAACACTGAGTAGCACACCAAGTAGTGTTACATGGGAACACCCGAACGTACGTGTCCTTCCCGTCCTTCCCACCCGCACGCCAGCCCAAAGCTGCACAAACCTCGCCTTCAGTGCAGGCTCTGCTCCTGCCGAGCAGCAGCAGCTCTGCTCCAGCCCTGCCAGGCAGGTGCCTGCGTACCGAGATGAATTTATCTGTAGGAACAGCGTTAATGCTCCTTCCTCGGAGCGCGTGCCCTACTACCAGAAGGCTAACTCCTTGTTTCCTCTGGTTTTAATTGATTTAAAAGAGTAGTCACTCAGTCTCCCAGTTACATCTTCTCTAACTGGAAAGAGATCTATTGAGGTTTCCCATAATGGGCTGATGGCAGAGGGCCACGCTGCTTTGAATTTGTCCTCTTTAGGTATAAATGCCCTTGGATGTGTAGTAGTTTCTAAGAGCATGTCCGCTGCTAGACTTTTTGTACAAGAGATGTTCGGAAAGGACACACTGAGCAGCTGCAGGTGGCACAACACTCCCGCACATCTTCCTGCCCCAAGCATTTGTGAGGGCTGACTGATCAGAGTATTCTCAGGGGGGTCCTAACAATTGGACCCATCACTAGCTAGTAAAAACGGAGAATCAGCAAGAAATATGTTTTCTGCACCAGCAAGGGAAGTCCAGCAGACCAGCGTGCCGCTGCCCTGTAACACTGAGGCTGATTCACAGACTTCTAATTCAGGAACACATTCCCTCCTTGTAACCATCATGAGCCCACTGATTGATTTGATGTTGCTTCTGCACTGAAGTCAAGGAGCTCGTGGCCTCCCAGACAAACTGAAACCAACAGCTTTCAAAGAGTTAGAAAAGCAAATGCCAGAAAAACCAGGTTTGTCTGAAAACTCCTAAACGCTGAAGGAGAAAGTGAGTGATCGTACACTATGAAAATGCCAAATCACATCCGAAAGAAACCTGCAGATCTGCGAGATGTCTGTGTTTAGACCTTGGGGTGCTGGGAGCTGTGGGGTGCATTTGCGTTATAGCTGCTGAGTCACAGAACAGCACTGAAGAACTTACAAGACTATTTATAGGTCAGGGTCCTATAGCACTGGACTACGCTGCGCTAGTGCTCAGAGCGGCAGCCAGCGGTGAACGCGGTTTCAAGCCAGGCTGCATCTGCTCTGCGAGTTACCCAGGAACCTATGGCAAACAAGGGCAGGCAAGGAGCAGTTACTGTCTGAAATAAAAGATCATTAAAATAAAAGATAGCAAAAGGCAGACATGCATAATTTACGGTGGTAATTCTATATGTCAGGGGCTATTAGGTTCTAATGGCTCTTGAGAATGTAAATCTAATTCTGTCAGCCAGAGTAGCCAAAGAAGCACCTACACAAAACAGTCACTGTCAGAAGTCCCTTATCGATTGGAATCTATTGTAGTTGTGTAGTTACTGGTCTCTGATTAAACAAAACAAAGAAACAAAAAAACCAACCCCAAACACAAAATACCAAACCATCCTGCCATCTGCCACATTATCTCCCTGTTTTATCTCCCAAAGACAACTCTTGCTTTCTGGAGTTCACCCTGACACAGAGGAAAGTTCATAGTCACTGGATGAACTGAACTGCCGCTCTACCTTCTTCTGATCTTTGATCTTCTGCAGAATGTTGACCTTTTTTTCAAAGTAGTTTACAAGGGCTGTCTCCGTCAGCATGGAAGCCAAGATCTGCTCAAAGGAGATAGACCAGTCTGTATCGATGGTACTACCATACCTGGCAGCTGAACTGCTGCCTTCACAACCAACCAGAACCGTGTCATCTGCAATGTCTTCACACTGCAGGGAGCCTGTGCTGACCATGGAGTAGGAAGACATGGACATATCATCTTTGGTTTCATCGTCTGATAGCAGCTGTAAAGGAGAGCCTTGTCCTTCCCCTGACCCATCTCCTAGGGTTTGGTTTTCCTGCTGTATTTTTTCAGGCTGAGCATCTCCGCAGGTTTTGTCCTCATGGCCAGTTTGGGGTTGCTGCTCCAATGCTGAATTCTGACTCTGTTCAGATGTTGGTGACTCCTCTTCACTCACGGGATCTTGGGCATTGTTTGCTTTGCAGTCCTCAGACTTTCTCATGGGCCGGTTGGAGAATTTTTTTCCAACCTCCCCAATTCGCAGGAGGAGACTGGCTACAGTGGCAATTGCATGGTACAGCTCTTGCTCCACCGGGTCCTCGCTGAACATGTTGTAAAAGGTCTTGCATAACTCTATGAATTGTTCCTTAAAAGACACAGACCAAAAAAAAATCATACCTCAGGCTGAAAAATGTTGATGATGGCAGATGAAGCAAGATGCACCATCCCCAGTGACTCCTTATTTCTTTGCCTCCCCACCAAGTAAGTGGCAACTTACTGTTCAGAACAGCCAATACAGGCAAAGTTCTCTCTCTGCTGCAGTGGCTAAACTGAGGCACAGCTAGCGATTTAATAGCAGTGGGGTTTTTTTTGCTGACAGATGAACAGAGTACTCAGATACTCACATCTGACAAAACCTAAAGTTTTACTTCTGTCCTGCTACTCTTTTGTGGTCAGCTTTTAAGCATTTCCAAACTGGTTTAAGTAGCACCCATCAAGGGAATGAAAGACAGAAAAGATCACACCAGTCATCAGGCTCTCTTTCCTGTAACAACATTCTTCGCTCTCCACCAAGCAGCTGTAACTCGAGGCAATGCAAAACCAGAAAAGCCAAACAAGTTTATATGACTGATGGCACATTTGAAACATACTGCTCTGGAGGGAAAACACAGATTGCAGCTTTTACAGGAAAAATTGATCTAGGAGGCAGAAAGAATCAAATACATTTGATTGGTGGAAACCAAAGCAGTTTGTCCATGTCCACTGAGGAATTCAACACAAACGTGTGGAATTAGAGGCTTCTAAAGCTCACTGGACCAGAATAGCAGGGCAACATGCAGGCAAGGACTGAGCATGCTGGCAAAACGGCTGCACACACTGCTCAATTCCCCACTAAACTGTCAATCATCTAACTACAAACCTTCACATTCACTTCTTACCTGGCTCATTTTGGGAAGATCTTTAATGGTTTCTTTCTTGGACTCTTTTTCCTTGGCCCACATTCTTAGGTAGTATCTATAGTCCTGTGGACTGGTACCTTTCTCCTCTGCAAGGCAAGACCAAGCCACTACTGTCAGGTGGTTAACCGTTTCAGAGTTAAAAAGTGAATGCCGTGTCAGCAAAAATCATGCTGGAAGCAGGTTTTATTGACAGTTCAGGAAAGCATCTACCAGGAAGGCTGCATAGTTTTCTGCCGGTTTATCTGATCCAGCTCAGTAAAGCAAAAATTTTAACACTCATAAATGAACTCCGTGAGCTGACAACTTACCAAACGATTTACAAACGTTATGCTCTTGGTATGTAAAAGAGTCAGAGCAGTAAGGCATGAGAGAGATTTATTTCCCAAATCACATCTCACTTTACCTCTGTCCATGAGGGATGCTTTGAAAGGTGTCCTTGATACAGCAGTGGACAGCAAGCACTTCCTAATATGAGAGAGACAAGACTACAGTGTGATCTATTTGTGATGAAATTACCTTTTTCTGGACCGTTTTCATTTTTTCTTCCTTTATCTTCTGGGGTTTCTAAAAAGTTACGGAATTATAGCAGAATGATTAATAGCTGACTTTCAGCAATGCAACACATGAACATAAGACAACTCATATATGAATTAAAATCATACAAGAATATATTTAATAGAAGTTAGATCTCATACTCCCACATCATGTTTGGAGGAGTGAACAGAACAGGATGGAAGCAAGAGGCTGATGAGATGAACTGGATAAAAAGCCACACTGAAAAAGTGGGTTGAAGAGCTGAGGTAGAGGGCAGACCTCTTGATTCATAGTGGGAGTGCCATGAGAGAGCAACAGCAGCAGCTTCAGAGGCTTGAAAATAGCACATGGGTGCTGGCAGATGATATCAGCATCATAGCCATGCTCAGTGCATGCACATAATCCATGGACTGACCTTGAGACTCACAGTGCAGGCAGAAATCCAGCTCTGAGACAAAAGGAGATACTTGAGCAGCAGAAAGAGGGGCTGAGGGGACAATATCCCAGATAAAACAGAAGAAAAAGGCCAGACAGACAGACACAGAGAAGGAAACAAAAACAAGAAGAGAGACAGTGAGACTTGCACGAAGAAACTAAATCATGGTGGGAGACAGGGGCTGGTAAACGCACACTGCTCCTCAGCAGTCTATCTAGGGCTGCACTTCAGAGCATGCTGCGTCCTGCATGAAATGGGCGCCAAGGAGTTTAAACTCCAAACTTCTTTCCCGTCATGCAACAAAGACAGTGAAGTCAAAGACAGTGGCAATCTTAACATGCTGCCACCACAAGACCACACCTTGCAAAAAAAAATCACCATTCACAGCACATGGATTTATGCTGCAACTCCTGCCCAAACTGAGAGGTAAAGGCAGCAAGTTTTCATTACCTTCTGTTGTAACATCCTCTGTGAAATAACTCGTGGCCTCCAAAGCAGACTCTGTCTCCTCTGGATTCAGAGCTGTATTTACAGAGAAGGAAATGTTAACATCTCTAAGCTAATTGAACAGCACTATCACCCACTTCATTAGCAAAATTCATGAGGCATCCCTTTTCAACTGCATATCAGAACAGACCATGCTCAACAGTAGCAATGTAAGAAAGCCATAACTCACCAGGAGGCAGATGCAGTTTGTAAAGTACTTTGAGTTTTTCAGTGAGGTCACCATGGTACATGCCACCTGTGAAGAGGAAAACAAAAGGTGAAGAAAAATGGCGCTTAGGGTAAAGAATCACGCTCTGCTCACAGGCTTAAACCAGAATGAGTTCACGTGCAATGAGGAAACGTTAACTGCACAAAGCCCTGTGCAGAATCAGTAAAGAAATCCACAGCAAAGCTGCATCTTGTTGGTTTGCCACCGATCGTTTCCCAAAACAGGAGACTGTCTAGCAGCAAAAAAGCATCTTTTGTTCTGCCTGAGGCTTCCTGTAAGGGACATCACACCCTCCCTTCGTGACATTGCAAATATCACTATCTCCCCTTTTAGTTCTCTGCTTGGAAAAGGAGAGAAACATTTTTTGCAGTATTCCATCATCTCCAAAAACACCACTTACTCATTCCTGTCACAAACTCCTTGAAGTTAATGAGAGAATCCCTGTTCTCATCCAGAAGCCGGAACAAACGCCCTGCTAGCACAGGCGTATGTGCGCCGCAGGACCAGGGGGTCAAACTGATGAACAGCTCTTTGAACTGCTCCATGTCTATGCGATACTGCTCCAGGTAGGGCAAACTCTGATCTCGGCGGGCAGCTGCAGCACGATTATTTCCCCAGTAACAGCTCATCAGGTACTTTGCCTTTGGAGGGAAAAGATTAATCGGTCAGATTATACTACACTACAACAATCCACAGGAGTGGAGACCTTGTTACGGCCCAAGAATAGCATCGTGTAAGCTGAGAAGAGACATTTCAGGACACAGTGTTTATCTCCCCCATTATTCCTGGTGTTACTTCACTAGAAAATAATATGAAATGAAGGAAGAGACAAGGATTTCACAAAAAGCATAAAGAATATTTTAAGGGAAAAATACAAAACCCTATTATTTCAGGTTTGAACAAAATGACACTCAGGCTTTACTACAAAGGGAACATGCAGGTTTTAGAACTAAGCCTCTTCTGAGTCTACAGCACAGTGCAACTCAGTTCACAGTGACTTTGGTAAATGCTATTGGATAATATCACACTTTTAAAACTGCACACTGACAAATAGAGGCAAAGCACTTCAGCAATTCTGTCACAATTACAGAGCAAGGCAATGGCAAACTCGAGAATAAAAATTGAGGTATAGTTAATCCTGGCTCCCCGTTCTAAGTGTTAAGTGACATTCCTTTCTATTGACTCCACGATCGCTTTCTGCGTAAGTATCATTCAAATACTGTGAAAGTGTTTTCGCCATCTTTGGGGGAAAAAAACCCAAAACCAATCAATCAGATAGTAATAGAGCCAGTCTCACTGGCACCATGTATAACAGAATGCCACATCTGTTTCTGATAGGTTGGATTAAGAATCAAAGCAAAGTCATTGCTTCCCTTTCAACTTAGTTGTTCTGTCAGAATATTCTTCCTCGCTCTATCTTCTTACCTTGAACACTACATACAGCTCCTCTAGTTCTTCCATAGAGAAACCAATGTCACCAGACACAGCTCGGACCTATAGTTAGGAAGAAAATGGAGTGAACAATTTACTTCAAAGCTAGACAAATGAAATATGACTCGCTGAAAAATCTGTGTAACATAGAAAAGAAGAAAACAAATGCAAGGCGATATGACACAGGGCAGGAGGGAAAACATAAGCATTCAAATGCCTCCCACTGCTGCGGATTACAGGTCAGGAAGACAGTTTCTGGTCAAGCAGAAACTGCTGACATTTTGAGCAGCTAGAAAAAATGACTGCGCTTATTTCCTGTTTGTGCAGACCTGACTGTGCAGGCTGTGTTGCACCTCTCTCTTGTTTTTATCTTCAGATATTTGACTCAGATGCATTGAAAAACAACACTGAAAGAAACACGTGGATGAGGTTCTCCACCTAGGACATGGCAGATGATTGTAATAGGTATGGATACTCCCCTTCGGCCATGAACCCTTCTGTAAAATTCCCTAACATACTAGCGTACTCTCTAAATGGCAGGAAAATAATCACCTTATGAGATTCAACAAGGACAAGTGTAGGGTCTTGCACCTGGGAAGGAAGAATCCCATGTGCCAGTACAGGTTGGGGACTGACCTGCTGGAGAGCAGTGTAGGGGAAAGGGACCTGGGGGTCCTGGTGGACGGGGGGATGACCATGAGCCAGCAATGTGCCCTGGTGGCCAGGAAGGCCAACGGCATCCTGGGGTGCATCAGAAGGGCTGTGGTCAGTAGGTCGAGGGAGGTCCTCCTCCCCCTCTATTCTGCATTGGTGAGGCCGCATCTGGAGTATTGCATCCAGTTCTGGGCCCCTCAGCTCAAGAAGGACAGGGAACTGCTGGAGAGAGTCCAGCACAGAGCCACTAAGATGATCAAGGGAGTGGAACATCTCCCTTATGAGGAAAGGCTGAGGCAGCTGGGTCTCTTTAGCTTGGAGAAGAGGAGACTGAGGGGTGACCTCATCAATGTTTATAAATATGTTAAGGGTGAGTGTTGGGAAGATGGAGCCAGGCTCTTCTTGGCCTCACTAAGCGATAGGACAAGGGGCAACGGGTGCAAATTGGAGCATCGGAGGTTCCGGGTTAACGTAAGGAAAAACTTTTTCACCGTGAGGGTGACAGAGCACTGGAACAGGCTGCCCAGAGAGGTTGTGGAGTCTCCTTCTCTGGAGACATTCAAAACCCGACTGGACGTGTTCCTGAGTGATGTGCTCTAGGTGGTCCTGCCTTGGCGGGGCGGGGTTGGACTAGATGATCTTTCAAGGTCCCTTCCAACCCTTGTGATTCTGTGATCTGTGACCTGCTAGCTAGCTTTTCTCCAATACTCCAGGCAAGCAGCCAAACAGACAGCACTAGGCAGTGGAGACTATTACAAGGCCTGCAACTGGTTTTTATCTTCCTCCATGCCAAATATCTCATTCAATCATGCCCTAGCACTTCAATCTATTTTACTAGATTAACTAGAACCATGTGAAGAACAACACTGAAATTTCATTATTCCAGCCAGTAAATCCATTTTTCACACGAACTGCAAGTCTTTAAATCACTTAAAACTGGGTATGCTACAGCACAAACTTTCTAGATGCTGACAAGCAAAACATATTCTGTTAATATGCCATTTGGTAGCTCATTCCATCTGGGAGTCACATACCACACTCTTCTTGGCTGTATCCTCCAGAGACTGGATCACTTTCAACCTTTGTTTAAAACGCATTTGTTCAATGTCATCCGCCTTCAGATTGCTGTATTTCTACAAGAAAAGAAGCAGACCAGGTCAACATCATCTCTTAAAGAAAGAACAACCCCTGTTCAATTACATGTTCTTTAAAAAGGGTACTATCCCCTCAGAGATGATCTAAAACCCCTTGAAGCCTTTTACCAGCAGCAAGATGATGAGACAAAACTTGAGCTCTATTCCCTATTCACCCCTGTCCTGCAAGAGAAGCCATTCAGAATTCATGAGAAATCCAGCATCAGAGATATTTTTAAAGAACAGCTGAAAAAGCATCTGTCAGGACTGACAGAAATACAGCTCCTGTGCTGTGGCAGGGATAAGAGAATGGACAGGGTGTCACTCCTCCCAGCCCTGTTTTTTTCTAGTACCCACATGAGATTCAGCTAGAACCATCAATGTTAACAGGCTTTTCTACTGACTAGGTCAGACAAGTAAGGTGAATTTGGTGACACTCTTTTATGAAAGAAACTAAGAACAAATAGAGATGGCAGATTTGAAGAAACAAACAAAATACTCAGCAAAATGATAGCTGCCTGACTGCAAGCATCTGGAAGGGCACAGGATGAAGAACAGGAGATAGAAAGGGACATGAATCCACATTTACCATTGCCTTGTTCTTTCCATTATTCAGATACAAATGTCTTGGGAATTTGTTCTCAGTATGAAAAATGAGGTACACCTCCACCAGTGCAAAAGTATTCCAACAGCACTGGCACCATTCTCGGGTCACTTTCCTATTACTATAATGTGGATTCCAAAACACGATTCCTGCACACAGGAACTGGGATGCTTCCATGTTTCTGCAGTATACCTCACAATTTAACTTTGAATTTCCTTCCCCAACTCCCCAGCACTGACAATCCTCACATACAAATAAGAATGGAGACTTTTTTTGGCAAAGCAGGAAGAAATCTCTGGTCTGGAATTGTTACTTATTCGCAGTCTTTGTCTTAGTCTCCACTGGTGTTGAGGACACTGTTCGCAATCCCCAATAACCAGCAGCGTTAGGCTCTACTCATACCAAACAAGAGGATTAATGGCTTGGGCCTGCACTCCTTGAGCACCTCAAGCTATGAACACTGTTCAAATTCTGGCTGCACAAAGTATAAAACCGGATGTTAGCAGAGAAAAATCTCTTGGGGAAAAAACTAAACCAGAACTTTACCTCGTAGGATATTTTGATGAGTTCAAAGATGTCGATTTCAAGTGGCGGGTCATCTCCGCTTGTCAGTAAGGCGTGCAAGTGGGGAATAGGGGGAGAGACGCTCTGTCTGTTAACTATGTTGTCCAAATACCTGTGGGGGGAGAAAAAAAAAAGGAACAGATGTAAGACTCCAAGATTAGTGTCCAGGAAAAGAAGTAATATCTTAAATGCATCAAAGGTGGGATGTGGTACTTAAGGACATGGTTCAGTGGGTAATAGGTGGTAGGGGGACGGTTGGACTAGATGATCCTTGAGGTCTCTTTGACCCTTAACGAGTCTATGATTCTAAGATTCCCAACTTCTTTGTATCATTAATCTAAACACTTAGGAAATTTTTTTTTTCCCCAGCTAACCTGCAATGCTACCCTCAATGTAGCTAAAGTAAAGTTGATTTTTACCCTACTTTTGAGGTTTTTACTCTTTTTAAAGTGCGCTTCCAGTAGTAAGCTGAAGATCTTGCTGCACATAGAAGAGATTCACATTTCTAACAAGAAAATCTTATATTTACGAGACTTGGGAGATACCTGCTTGATAAAATTTTATGTTTCTAGAATGCAATTCCTGCCAGGATCTCCTCTTAATAGCAGATCAGAATTCATCAGTGAATTTCAGATACACAACCCTTTGGAGTTTAAATTCAAACTGAGAAGCAGGAATGCATCGTGCTGCAAAGCAAACAATTCTAGAAATACGGGATTCCTCCATCCTTGAGCCAAAAATTAATTTCAGCTGTTGTAGAAAGCAATAGCAAACCTCTTTGGTGCTCAAGTGGCATCCTAGAGTGTTTGTTATCCATGATCTGCTATGTAATGGAATTAGGTAGAAAGAGACGATAACTAAAAGGGTACCGTTACTATTCAGTTGTAAGTGAGAGCAATGAATGGTACCTGCCCAGAATAGTCATGGCTTCACCTTCATCACAGCACTGTAACAACTTCTCCATGTTGGCATCAAGTATGGCCAATGACACCTGCAAGATAAACTTGATTCCCTCATAGAAAAAACAGTCAACAATGACCACGGCACTCTCAAAGGGCATGACACTGAGAAACAGAGTGAGAAACCAGGAAAGGGATATGGTGGAAATCACTCCCAGGTCCTGCATCTTTTCTGACAGCTGCGGAAGATACTCTCGTGTGAGTTCTTCAAAGATGCCTTGGTCCACCAATGCACCTGGGGAAACAAACAAAACCAATGGTAGAACTCAAATTGGTAGTATCGTGGTACTATACCCAAGCCGATCAATTATTAAACAAAATAGTCTAAGTTCACTTTTATTTCATATAAGCCTCTTAACATCAGAACTAGAAGTAACACATACATTTAGATTTGTTCCCAGTTCTCAATAAAACCAACGTATTTAGATAGAGACTATCTAAACAGAATCTCTCATTGATCTATGCATTTTCCCTGAAAGGAGGGATGATTACTGATATTACGGTATCTACATCAAACTATACTCTTTTACACAGACCAACTTTAAAAGCCCATGAAGTGGTACTTTCACTAACCTGTCCTGGGAGCCTACTCCAAAGATTTAATACATCATTCAGATGGGTAAACAAATAACCCAATAATTTTCTTCTAGATATGCCTCCTTATTGCAAATGGTCCCTCCTGCTACCAATTTCTAGTGACTTCATCTTCCTTGTTACTACAAGGTAGTGCTACTACCTTGGTACCCTGTAGTGTCTCTACCTACGTCTCCATCACACACCCGCAACTTTAAAGGGAACAGGGTTGTGCCTCATCATCTTTAAAATTCATCGCATTTAGTTCATTCTGAACAACAAACCGTTCCTGAGAGATGCTGGTGCAACTGTAGCTGAAAATCCAGGCTCCAGCACGAATTTGACAAGGACTCACCCACTACTCTTGTGTTGTAGTAATCCGGCAACATCCGCTCACATAAAGCCACGAGGAGCCAGAAAGCCTCTTCCTCATTGCAGTATAGCAACAGTACTGATGTAACAATGTTCATGGCCTACCAGCCGGCAGTTAAATACGCACATGTAGGAGAGAAACATGAAGATGTTCATGAAAGCTCTGTTGTTACAGATCAGCTAAACGTAAAAAGCACAAATATAGCAAAACTGGCACTAAGAGTCACATCTACTTCCAGCTTTTACTGGTATCTGAGTCAACAGATGACCTTGAGCCAATTTATCTTCTTGTTTCAGTTCCTCTGGTTGCAAGGCAGTGAATACAACAACTTTTTGTCAAGTACTTTCACTAATCAATGTGTCTAAGTATAATTTTCAAAGTTTTCATAAAAGGTTTTGTAACGATTTGGTCATAACAGAACAACATAATGGGAACCTCTAATACCAGAGCAATGCACAAAATGAATCTGAATTTCCACTGAATTGTTTCACAAACCAGCAACTGGCTTCGTTTTCAATATACTGCCCATGTGCACCACTACATACTTGATTTAATTGCTCTTTTCAATGAAACCAGACCATGTTTTCGCTGAACTAGGTAAATCTCTAGCCAGAAAACTAGTAAAAGACTGTCATCAGACCTAACAGAAATATGCAAAGTCTATGTAAAGGCCGTATCCAAAGGGTAGTTAAGAGATCTTGCAACATCACCGCTACTTTCCTACTGTCACAGCACCACATGGGCAGCATGAAGGAAAAGCCTGAACCTGAACAAAAAGCTGCAGAAAAGGTCCAAGTCAGTCATGGTCGTTGCGTAGGGCTAACAAGCCCAAGCCTTCTTTCTTACCTGACAGTACCCACATATTGGATTTCTGAATGCATAAGCTGTTAAGACTCTCCGGAGGGCAGCAATTCCCAGCTCATTCTGGAAGGCAGGATGTTCTGGCATGGAACGGTGCAGATCTCTCTCAATTTCTTCTGTAGCAAGATTGTATTTTCCCATTGACTTCTCCACAAGATCTGCATAGTAACCAGGATGAGTCACCATCTCATTCCAGGCCCCTGTAACGACAAACACACAGTGCTTCACCTCTTGAGTTTTGGAACAGAAATTTCATGCCCACAGTTACAGAGAAGAGGCAGCCAGGAAGCACTACATGAACTCATCAACTACAAATAAATATGAAAGTATACTAACAAACTCACTGTTAAATATCATGTTAAGAGTCTTAACGCTGAAATGCAGACAGAGGAGGCTACTATGGTCATAAAGCCATCTCAGGAATGCAATCACTGCATTTTTGGCAAAAACATCATGAACTGTCATTCAGGTGCAGTTAACTTGTGATTTCTTCTGAAAAGAGCTAAGATTTATACCTTTTCCTTTGAGATGTGCAGAAAGCCTACCCCTGCTAGATGTCAAAGCATCCAGCACAACCTCCTACCTGAGAAAAGGAGCCACAGCTCTCCACGAAGATTCTCTGGGATTCCTTTTTGCACCAGCTCCCTAGTCTTGACAGTGCGATACATACACATTCCTCTCCCATATTCAAAGAAATGAATGTTCCAGGACTCTTCCTTCATCTTCTCCTTTGCCTTCACAGGAACAAATATGGCCATTTTAGGAGACTAATGCATTCTTATGTTTATAGGACAGGTGGTTTCTGAGTATACTCAGGCCTACACTTCACAAGAGAAATGCATTGCGACATTTAAAGCCTTTCTTCTTCCTGCTGAATAAAAAGGTGTATGCTAATCTACATTGTTCTGAATTAGTTCTGTCCTTGCTTAAAGTCAAGTCTTTACAATGCTAGCATGGGCTGTACAACGGTATAACACCCTCCAAATCTCTACATAAATGCAAGCAGAACCCTGGTCTAAGACAATTAACAAGGAAGCAGAGATACCAGTTGTCTGCTTCCTTGATCTGAAGAAAAGCAGTTCTTCACAGACGTGAGTTTACATCCTAGAAGCACAGTAACACAAATTTCTCAGTATCAAGTCAAGTCAAGTATCTCGGGTATCTCAGTACTGATAAAGCAAGGTGATGGTCAGGTTACATCTATGCAGCCCTATCACTGTGACAGACACAGCAGTGATACTGCAGGACTGACCAGGGATAAAATGTGTTTTCAGAGTCTTAGAGCAGGACAGGAAATCTGCAACCTACTGCAAACTATTTGTACTTAATTGTTTTAAGTGAAAACATTATTTACTCCTTTAGGTCCCAAAAGCTCCTCGGAATTTCTTCTGAAGAGTTTGAGTAGTCCCTGCGAGGCTGTTGGCACTTCCCCGGCACAGAAGTTGACAGGTCGATGGCTGAGGGAAGATGTGGGGCTAACTGCAAGTGGGCTGCTGGAAGGCAACTCTGGAACCTCCTGAACAACAGAACATAAAGCATCTGAGCTCAGGCAGCCTTCCTCCTCTGCCAGTTGTCTAATAAAGAGACATCATTTGCTGGTAAGGAGCACTGTTAACACACTGTAAGGACCATTACTCTGAAAAGTTGACAAATGCTCCTCCCAGCTATTTCCTTAGTACCTCGCAACCAGGATCGGCCAAATTCCATTTCCATTCCTTGTCGCTGCCGCATGGTTTCTTGGATGGCGTTCTCTGCAAGAAGTCAGAGATTCTCTGTACCAAGAAATCTCGGTCTTTCAGATTGGCAAAGAAGAAGGTCATTTTACTTTTAGTGCTGATGGACAGAGGGCTGGGCAAGACACTGGAACTATCTGCCTTCTCAACTATTGTCACCTAGAAGACAAAGACAAGGGCCCATTTGGATCTAGCAGATTCTCCTTTATCTATAAAGCACTGCACAAAAGCTAGAAGCACACAAAAGACAAGGTCTATAGTCTTAATATACAGCTAAGAAATCCCCACCTCCCTGAGAGGAATGATCAGATGACAGGCCTCCTCTGCCTTGCTGGCAAAACAGATATAATTGTTGGAAACAAACATCTGGCCAGGAATATGCATCTTGTTGAATGGTGTCCACAAGGTACAGTCTGTATGTCCATCCAGGCATTCATCCTTGGGCAACCGGAAAGTGGCACGGTAGCACTCATTTTTGGCTCGAGCATCCAGGTCTCTGGGGAAAAGTAAAAAGCAGTCCCCAGAGGTTTTTTTTAACTCACTTGAAAAATCCACTCAAACACTAGTGTTAAGTATTCATTCTAATCACAACCTTCAGACTGTGCTGTGTATTCTTAGCATTCATTTCTCTAACTGAGATGCCACCCCTTATCTGACTCCTCTTTCAGCCTTCACACATGCTTCACTGACAAGGTATGTCCTGCAATACAAGATAAAATATGCAAGTGCATCTGCAAAACTTAAATGTTACATCAGATTCTGAAACTGCAGAGAATAGTCCCCAGAGGGAGGATTTATTACAATACAAACATATATTATTTTTTATAAATCTCCAACTTCAGACAAAGGGGCTGATGTAATTTTCCACTTTCACCTTTTTTTTAAATAGGATTTTCAACAGTTTCTAATTGAAAATTCCTTCTTAGAGTGCCTAGTCATGCATGAGAAAGACATGAGGGTGTGTGTGAACTGAGTACCAATTTGGGATGGGAAAAAAAAGAATACGCAGACAGATAATGACTGAAATAAGCGATGCAGCCCCTAGGGTGAGAAAACCCCAGTGGCACCTGGAAGCTACACAATAATGCAGATTTATTACAATCCCCTGTTATCTGTCTTCACTTCTCACTGCTGGGAACATATACCTTTTTAATGCAGAGATGTTCTTAAGAGGCTTCCTGGGCTTCGGAAGGGCCTTGTCCTGCAGGAAGCTCTCATTATCCAATAGCTGTCGCATAGCAATGTTAGCCAACTGCTCCATCAGCTTGAATGTTTCGTTGATGTTGAGAAACATGGAAAAATAAAGTTCATTGTCCCTTGTGCTTACTTTAATGCACTCAGGGAACAGCAGTGTAGCATTTTTTTCTAGCTGGGTTACATCCACCCACTGGATCACCAGTGTAACTGGGGAAAAAAAGTTCAAAAGAACTACTATTAAAATTCAAGGCAAAACAACAAACAATCAGAAATGAAGCTCAAGCAGCAAGTAAGCTCTCAGCATAGCAGCATTTTTCCCCTCTTATATATGGACAATTCTTTGCTTCATACTTTTACTGGGTTCTCCAAAAATACTTGGAAATAATCTTTGAGATTAACTAGACTAGAAATAATGCAGTTCCAAAAGGACCATCTCTCATCCAGTGAATGCTCTGAACTACAATTACACAAGTTTTCAGCCTTTCCTTCCAGCAAATTAGCTTTGGACTCAGGAGTTCAAGCTTTGTAAATACTGGGTCCTGGCAGTGGTTCCAAATAAGACTCATCAAAATATTGCTTGGTTCTCTAATCCATCTGAAGTAAAACTTCAGGTGTACTTGTACAACTTGAGAAATGTTTTGAAAAATGACTCAGACAGCCTAAACATCACTGAAGTGCCTATGTGTGCAAGGATCTACATGTTGAGCTAGAGCTCAAAGGATTCCTGAAAGGAAGAAAACCTGTCATCTTAAAAAAAATCCTCAAAAAACATCAATTGCATGAAAAAGATCATAGGAAATGACAGAAAAACAACTATGAGGTTTATAACTCACCCTCTTTGCCCAGCAGGAATGAGTAGAAACAGATGTGATTGACAGTGAGGTACAGCCAGCCCTGCCTTGGTACACGTCCCTTCCAATAGCTGCAGGAATAGTAATTGACCAACTTCTCCACCTCGGGCATCCCAAACTGCTTCCGCATCTTCAGTTCAGCCTCTTTGAATTTACCTGGATCCTCTTCATTCTGGGGCTGCTCATTCTTGTTCTCTTCAGCAATAATTCCCTGAAGGGACGTGGGAGGAAAGAGAGAAGAAATGGAAGGGAACACGTCTGCTGACAGACATAATATACAGCAAAAGGTCACAGCAGCAGTCCGGAAAGCAGAAAGAAGAAACACGACACAGCAGTTTACTGTTTCTCTAACGTGACAGGAGAAATGACAAGACACATAGAAACAGCAGTCAGATAGTCAGGGAGTCTGTGATCCGGGATCTACTCCTGAATACGTGCAGCAAGGATTCATGTTTAACTTTTGACTGAGCTTCTCACAGCTGGCCTGGTAACACTTTGAACACCCTGCAGGAGAACCGAAGTTTATTTTCACTTGCAAACATGCTTCTTCAACAGGAAGATGATCATCTGCCAGGAAGGGCAGAACTTTGCAGTCTGTCAGATCTTGACTGGCCAGAAGGAAAAACAAATGACCACAATCTCTCTCACAGACATAGAAAATACAAAGAATCTGACTGGAGTATTGGAAAAGATTCAAATTGCTGCTGGTTCAATAAAAAATCCTTTATTTGTACGTTTCTACTCTGGAGAATTTGTGGGCTGGGAATCTGAAGTGTGCTAACTGCACAACAAGCACAGACATCTGTCTGTCTCAATGTCAGTGGAAGTTGCGGTGCAGCTCCTTCACAACCTAGATGTCTTACATCATCGTAACGGGGCAAGGACATTGCTTGCAAACTACAATTCTCTCTCCCATATTTGTCGCTAGATGAAGCTTCATTAAACATCCTCTCTGCACCAAAAATAATCAGCAAGGATTTAAAAGACGTATTATATTTTAATTAGTATGAGCACCATAAGCAGGTTGCTCCTTGAGACCTACTGCTCATAACCTTTCCCTCCCAAATACATTTGCCCAGTGTTAAGACTGCAGTATGATCTTGATAACACTGTATGCATTCCATAACAATTCCAAACGTACATATGTCTGAAAAGGGAGCTAAAAAGGAGCTCTTGCTCCATCCTTCCATCCCAAGGGTAAACAATTCTCAAACCATCTCCCCATTCTTTCTCAGGATCTGGAAGTCCTTCAGGGAAACATGTCACTTACATGTATCTTGCCCTTGACAAAGGTGGTGATGTCTTCTTCATTATCAAAGATGGATAGAGTCTGCAGTAAGTTATTCTCCAGCCATTCCCAGTGCTTTGTGATCTCTTTACGAGATGATCCTAATCAAAGGGGTGAAAGACGATGGGAAGAACAAAGAAAAATAAATTAGAACAAAGTCTTTTTTCCTCCAAGTTCACAGCAGAAAACTAGTAATTACCAAACAGTGATCAGGATAAATCAAACACACCAACTGTATACATGTCAAGGCTATTTTATGTACACCACTGTTATGTTTCTAATTAAATGTCTCCACTGCCACGAAGGATAATGAGCACACTACCAATTGATCATGTATTTGCCAGTGCACACCCAACACAGCTTTTTTTTTTTCCCCAGACAAAGAGCATTATTATGTCCCAGGCAAGAAGTACTCTCTTAATTCCTGGTATTCTAGAATATGAATAATGAACTTTCAGAAGAACCTGAAAATTTCAAAACAACTGAAGTTTTGACACCTACCAAGAGGTTCCATTTTCCATGGGCAATGGTCAGCAAAGAGCACAGAATTCCAGACCAAAAAGCAACCAAAATATTCACGTCAAAGTTCTTTGCTTTCTTAAATAAAAATCTCGGCAAAACTTGCATCAGTTAGCTGTCTTTAACCAGACAGTCTATAACAGTTCACAAAGGATAAGCTGCACTGTGTAACCAATTTAAAGAACTTCTCTATAGAAAGTTTGCCTTAGCTAGCTGCCATTAATTATTTAAAAGATTTGTGTTTACTAGATTTCTTCCTATCATTTGCTATCACTATATTCTCTTATAGACAAAAAAAAAGAAAAATAAAAACAGCAATTAATTTTTTTAACAAGATAAGAAAGATCATTAAATGCAGAGAAAAATAAATCTATTTAAATGCAAATCAAAGATGTTTATAAGTTTCCCTTTGCCAAATTCCAGTAAATTTATCTTCTAAAGTTTCATACAACAGCAGTGGGATTCTAAAAATGTTACCAGCGTGACTCCCGCTACTCGACCTCTCTGTGTGTACATCAGACCCCTCTGTGTGGTTAATGATGGAAAAGAAGAAAGCAGCAGAGAACACAAGTGGCTCCCTAAAGCTATTACTCTACCTGACTTTCTTTTTTTAAGAGGCAGCTTCAGCAATGAAATAGTCTTCACCTATTTGTAGCTGGATACCTAACCACAAAACCCAACACCAGCTAATCTGTGGTTTCATGAGCAAAAATAACTCCAGGACCTGAAACCAAAAACTGGAAGCAAGTAAAGCTGTTTTGTCTCAAAGGAATGCAGGGCTATGAATTTGCGTTTGTGTGCACAGCCCCATGGATTACACACTGAGTACTTTTTCTTTTGCCTCTGTGTTTAAGTTCACTTGACATCTATCCTAGCTACCTGACAATGCTTTTAAAGCATAAATGATTTTGAATAACATGAAATGGCTTATTTGAATGGCATAGAATTATCAACTATAGGATGTTTTGGTTGTGGGAAAACCCCACAGGTCCAGCAACAATGGCTGGGGAATAAAGTCTGCATTCTGTTTTCTTTCATGAGCTGCATCTCTCACCAAATGACAACAGACAAACTGCTAAAATAAGGCAGGCCTCAATAACCGACGTCCTTCTCAGAACAACCTTAGAATGGCATACATAAAGGAGTAAAATTCTGCAATTCCTGCAATGAGAGTTGTGAGAAGAAAGTGCTGAAAGGCCAAAGCTGGATGCATGACCGGAATGTTGCCCACTAGTGTTTACACAGGATAAATTGGAAGTAAAATATATGCATTTTTCAACTAGAGAGCCATATACATTTTACAACTTTAAGTGAATACCAGTGTTCTTACTTGGACGGTAAAATGAGAACCACATATGATTTAAAAAAGACTTTGGATGAAGACAATATATTCACTCCAGTACAATAATATATCACACTCCATTCGGTTGTTCTACAGCCCATCTCATTTTACAGCGCTACATTACTTAAAAGTAATTGAGATACAGAGGATATCAACTAAAGACTCCCGAAATTGTACAAGAAGAACATACTCATTGAGTGTCAAATACTATAAAATTCCAGATTTGTGCCATATGTGGCCACTAAATATTCTGCTTTTTTTCTCAGCAGTTTCTGGCCTGCCATTCTGTTTTCTGTCTGTCTTCCTCTGCTTTCTCAAAAGGGAAACTGAGTTTCTGTGAAACACAGCAACTTCTAAATCTCTCTTCTACAAAATTTAAGGAGCTCTACATGGGAGAATATTGTGTTGGTTGCCTGGGAAGAAGATGGAAACAGGGAAAATGATATCAGTATCTGTGGGCTTAGCAGATGATTACTTCATGCTCAGATTTTACGTCTCAACCACAAAGTGAGAAGTGAAGATTCTTACTGTAAACAAATTCAGTCTAACAAACACGCCTGCAGATATTTTCTCCTTAGCAACCAGCAGGACCTAAAGCCTTAATTGAAGTTCACCACCACGTATTAGAAGGTTGTACCATGATATTCAATACAGCAGTTACATTTCTCAAGTGAAAGAGGTCAGGGATTCTTAACCTTTAAAAAAAAATAATCACCATAACATATTTTACAGAGAGAATGTATCTATCTATTACAGGCCAGAAAGAGCAGAAAGAAGTAAATTGGATCAAGACAGTAAAGAGATTCCCCAAAGAGTGTCTGGCACCTCGAACGACCTTACGTGTTCCTTGTAAGCAGGTTTTGGCACAACACTCATCATCCCACGGCAATTTTGTCATCATGGTTTTATTCTCTGAACAATCTCACTATGCCCTTGCAACCTCAGAAGAAAGACAGTTCATGACATCTGCAGAAACAGAAGCTTTTACAGAGCCTTAAGTTCCTAAACTAAAGTTTAAACAACACTGAGAAGCTTTGTCATTTCTGGCATATTCCACTACCCCACCAGAAGCTCTAGAAAGTTTCCCAAGCAGCCACAGAATACTTCTACGTGGGATAACCGATCATCTGAACCACACAGACAACGGAGTAACACAAATCCAGCGCCTGACAAGTCACATCGATACACACCACACGCCACTGCCCAATACACTTGAGAGTCCTGAGTCTGGTGCAGAATACGGTATGGGGCGACTCTGGCACTGGAATCTAAAACCACGTCTAATGTTCCCACAAGAAGACCTAGGAGGCAAAAGAGAGAAATTAAAACAATGTAATACCAAAACGAAGAATTAAGTAAAAATACAGGATCAACACTACAGAAAAATGCCGATGTTCATATCACCAATGCTGTCATGGAAGAGCAACAGCACTTGGTCAAGAAAATGAGAACATACATCCAGTCACTGCAAACAAATTACCTATAAACCAACTACAGCCAATCCCACTGGTAATGGATAAAGTTTAGATGGCAATTAAATGTCTCTAAACCTCATTATAATCCTCCACTTTCCTAGGAGAGTTTTCTAATAAAAGTGGAATGTATTTTCCTCTTTGGGGTTTCTGTTGCTAATAGCGATTTTTAAGCCTACTAAACTAAAACACAGAAGAGTTTTCAACACTGCATCTTTCAGCGTCACCTATGCAAACAGCAGCTGAGATAACTCATCCAAAATGGAATCAAATAGCTCTAGAAAAACTGGTACTCATGGGATTCAGTGATGTTTCTAGAAGTACCTTGATTAAACAAAGAAAGAAGGCAGAGAAGCAAAACCTGAGAGTATAGAAGTTAAAATATTTTTGATATGATGTTAACAAAGCAGGCACTTCCAGCATAAATGCTGACAGTCACCAGACTTTGCAAAGCATATCCATTTATTCCAATTAAGTCTATTTACTAGATACACCAAATATCTGATACTTTGCTCTGTTATTCTAGGTAATGTACTATAAGCATCCCTAATACAAATTAATTCTGGAACATTCTCGTCATTGAAAGTTCTCTAACATTAGAAGTTGGCAAGGGAGCACGGTTGCTCCTCTGGGCCGCTACAGAGGCCCGGGCTCAAGCTCCTGCTCTCCTCCCCACGGTTTGGGGAAGTCTGAGCAAACTGTACTCAACCACATCTCATTCATTATCATGAAACATGCTACTTCCTCCCCTTAATCTCTCTTGGCTATCCAAAAGCAAGTAATAGATTACAAATATACGACTGAACATACTTCAGGAGAAGCACCATCCACAGCAAGCTCATCCGGTAATCCTTAAAACAAACACGTACGTATCCAGCACAGTAGGATCTCGCGTCTGGCTCCAAGTTTCTTGTGTACAGTTTTAGGCAGAATACGGATTAAAAAGCCATTCTGAATACTTCCTATAACAATTCTGAATGTGTCAAATATTGACACATGGACCAGTAACAAGACTTGTTTAAGAGCTTGAGCATGACAGGAACTTAAACACCTTTCCAGCTTGGCTGAATACCTACATTCTAACTCTAAACCGTCAAGTTGCAGTGGAACAGCTCCTGAAGGACACGTGGCTTTTAACACGTAGGAGCTTTGGAGAAGACTCTCTCACTGAGCTAAACTAGCTCAAGAAGTAAACTGGCTCAAGGCTTCAACCATTTAAGAACAGATCAGTTTAAATGCTTCCAGAATAACTGCAGCTATCATTTCTTCTTGTAAAAGCCTGGGAAATTACAGAACATATCTGCCTATATGCAAAATTACACAAATAAGCTATGTTGCATAAAACAGAGTACTTCAAAATCATTTTGCACGTTGTGAAAAGCTGAAATATGCTAAGGATGTTTATCAGCTGCGTCATTTCTGTAGTTAGCCTATTTAACAGGGCTAATACATGAAACCGGTTGTGCGTCATTCACAAACCTAAAAAGCTCATTTTTGTTCTTCACAGGACTGTGTAACCATTTGGCACCTAAACGGGCTGTTTAAAAACTGAGGGGATTTTTCTGTTGCTGTTACCATTCTGCCTTGGTCACCGCTGCGTTTTTTTAGCCACGTTTGGTGACACAAACTGTTACCAGGCATGTGCCCCCAGCAGTTTCCACTGGGCTGCACCCACACAACTTCACCCCCAGCCCAAGCACAGCACCATTTTCATACAGATATTCATTAAAAATGAAGTCTTACTTTCACCCTCTGAACCTTGAAAAATCCCACCAA